>JAOTAX010000008.1:19375530-19389229 GCA_025629825.1 Erythroxylum guanchezii
AAATAAGTTCACATCTATATCATTTCAAGTACGTACCAACAAACCTTCCTTATCTTCTCACTTTCTGACAAATCATTATTCTTCTCCCTATTTCTATCAGCTTAAACTTTTAATAATTGCTTATGCGTGTAACTCATACACATGTGCCTATATAAGATCATAATACTGACGCTCTAATACCACATATGTTGGCTCCGAAACTTGGTTCCGGAACCCACCTCTTCATAATATCATGATACCACAAAACTTCAGAATACCATAACTATCATCGATTCATTTTCTTGCTCTGATACCACATATGTTGGCTCCGAATCTTGGTTCCAGAATCCAACTCTTCATAATATCATGATACCAGAAAACTTCAGAATACCATAACTATCATCGATTCATTTTCTTGCTCTGATACCATAAATGTTGAATCTCCACTTGCTTCCGGAACCCAACGTTCGGAAAATCATGTATAAACTTGATCTTGTGTCCAAAGAAATCTCCTTAATCATCATCCCTTTTTTCTTTTTGCTTTGATACTATAACTGTTGGGCACTGACTTCTAAACCCAACGTTTCTTATCATAAGTCATGTACTTATACTTGTTCCCATGTAGTTTTATTCCCATTTAGCCCTCATTAGTCATCATCGTTTCTTATCATAAGTCTTCCTTAAGCTTCAATGTAATTGAATTCTTATACTTGAAGAAATGAATTCAATTTATGAAAAAAAATGAGTTTCAATTACATGTATGAATTGAACCCATCTATTTTTTGTATTTCTAATTATGTGAATTCACACCGTTCTAAACACCCCTAACAAGATGTTAAGCTTCTACGTGGAGGTGCTGTCGCACAAAAAGAAAGGGGGCAGTCTCGTCATTTTGCTTTGAGAGAATCAACCAAGTTCGACGAGTCTGTGGCAGCAACGATGTTGTTTTGGACAGAGTGAACCAGCAGGATTTGTCTTGGCTTCCACCAACGTTCCCGTAAAAGTCCAAAGATCATGGGTCGTCGTTTTGAGACTTGAGAGTGTACCGACATGGTCGTTGTGATAATTAGTTAATAATTTATAAGTTATAGTTTTTAATTCTTAAGAAGTGTTTGATAAGGTCCGGAGCAATTAACCGTCGTTAGATAAATGCTATTAAAAATCGGAGGCCTGGTCCGGTTCAAATATAATTTCCCCTTGCACTCTTCACGCGGACAAAACTTTCGAAGAGAACTGTGAGTTTTCCCGAGCGCGCCGCGAGCTTCACAACATCCACAATGGGCAGCGATGCCGATGCTCAAGTTCTTGCTCTTCCGCCACCGGAAGCAGAATTTCATCTCTCTTCTCTTGTCTATGGTGCTCCTTGCTCTGTCTCTTTTTCTCTCTTAATTTTCACTTCAATTAGGAGAAATGGTTCGACGTCGTGAATCTTTGTATTCTCTACTCAGTGTTTCTAGTTTTTCCATTTCAAATTTTCAAATTCAGTTTCTATCACAACCGTACAAGTTATGTGCTGTTAATTTTGGTTGTCTCGAATTTCTTACTTTCCATTCGCAGTCGGTTGATTTGCTTCAATATGCCAATTTTATTTTAATAGAACATTATAAATGGCTTCGCATTATATACGTTTCACTCCAATTTGTGTTATTTGGAGTTTTATAATTAATTCCAGTTACTTCTTTACGAGTGTGATGCTGCAATCTCATTTGTGGAAACGGATGGCTCAATAAAACGGTTTATAAGATAAGTAATAGGTTAATTATGATTCTAAGCTAGCTGCTATTGCTTGTTATACCAAGAAGCTTTGGTGTAATAACAAAGCCATAAATTTTGACGATATGTATTTGACCTATCACAGATATTGCTGAATTGTTATCTTCATATCCCATTATATTAGTCTATCATAAAAGCACCAAGTGTCTTTGCAAAACGTCCTTGTTAGAGTCTGAACTTCATTGATTATGGTCTTCGTGATCCTAAGTTGATTTGGAGTACCATAGATAGAAAGAACGAAGATTGCTCTTCCTAATGTGCATTGCTTTGTCCCTCCCTTGTTTTTGTGCAATATTCCGATGGATATATGTCCTATGACGTCAATGTTAAGTACTTCTGAATAGCCAATTCGTTACCTCTTCCAAGTCAAGATTTCTTTAGAGTAAGACCTAAATACCATGGATTTCCTTACATGATAGTAGAAACTGGAAAGCTTAAGAATATGCAAATTAACCATAAGTTGCATATAAAAGGACGTGCCTCTTATGGAATTCTCGAAGGAAAGTTTAAGAATCTGGTAACAACAGAACTTCAACCCGATTGATCAAGGTTTCTGGTATATTTTGTCAATACCAGTAAATCTTATAACCTTTGCTGATAACAACATGCTTGGTGGCGGTCTTAAAAACCTTGTTGATAATTCTAGATTTTTTCGGTGGTCATTCTTGTTATCTTCCTTCCCCTGTTTTGCCAATCATGATCTATTGGTCCGTTGTTTTGCAATAAGAAGATTTTTCTTTTCTTAATATTTTTTTTCTATTTAGCTGGGAAAATAAGGGATATGATAAAAAAATTGAATGTTCTTTGTTGTTACAGATATGTCTCATCAAATCCAGATGGCAATGGCAAACATGCTTAAGATGACAAAGTAAGTTGATGATTATGTTTACCTTTATTCTTTATGGGGGAGCTCTAGTCAGTTTCCACTTGAAAAGTGTCGTGAGAGTTGATACAAACACTTGAAAAGTTTTGTTTGAGACAAAGGGGTTGAAATGGACAGATCCTTATGCCTCCCACTGTAACCAAAAAATGGAATAGCTCCTTTGACTAAAATTAGCTTCTTCTCTTTTTAGCTTGCCATCAGATGATTGCTGCTATTTTTATCCTCTAATTTCTATTGTCATCACTGATCCTTCTGTTGCAAACCTAAACTTGTTTCACTAAAATTCCGAGTTGTTGCTCGGAATAGGAAGTTGACAGCCAACAAGAAAACATTGCATAAAGTATGAGAATACTATACTCCTTGTGGTTCTTGTGCATATATATTTAAGTTAGTTTCTTCCCTTACAAGCTCAACAAGCTTACTTAATTTCTCATTTCGTCCTAATGTGGCTGTATGTCAAGAGTGAAAAAGAAAAGGAGAATAAGTTCATACCTTCGATATTTCTTTCTGTCTTTGTTGCTCTTTCCTCAGTTTGTGCTTTAATTTATGAAAATGCACAGTGAATTTGATCAGGACTCTATGGGAATAACGGAAGAAATAAGTAGGTGCAAAGATTCTGCTCTTGAGAGAAAGAAAGCTTTGGAGGATGAGAAGGAAAAGTTTCAAAAAGCTGCTTACACCGTGTTGAATATGCTTAACAACTGATATTAAGAACTGGAATCTCAAAACCTTGTTTCATCAACTTTTCTGCTTTTTAATTGTGGCGTCTGAGTCACTGGCCATATGCTTGAGACTTGCACAGACAGAAAGGAGCATTGAACAGAATTAAGATACATATAAATTTTCACGTTATGTTTTGACATTTAACTTGAGTAAAATAAATGAAAACATAAGTTGAAGGTAAGTTGCTCAAATTTCGAAAATAAACAGTTGATCATTCTCTCGTAAGGCATTTAATTCTTCCACTCTCGTGCCATCCTCCAGAAGAATTGTGTTTCCTTTCTTGCCAAACTTCCTTTCTGCATCATCAAAGTTAACTAGATCAATATAACATTTTCATTAGATTTTGTTTTCATTTCTTCTTTTTTCTTTTACTGTATATTCTGAGATACCTGCTAGTTGGAACAGATCTTCCACTGAATCAGGCAGATGTATGAGCTTTCCAGAGGCGTCAGCTGCTAGATTTTCTTTTGGATGATGCCCATGGATTATCACCCTTATGGGATGTGTGCTTGGTAATGGAGTTGCAGCTTCTTTTGTTGCTGTAATTATATTTACAGTGATCAATATCTTTTTTTTGATAAATTACAGTGATCAATATTTCTAAAAGGCATTTTAGATTATACTTATATTGGCATTTTTATTTCTGTAAATCAGAAGTTCAACACTAAGTTGAGCAACAATGTTGTCAATCTAAAAAGCTAGACAATCTGTTAACTTTCTCCTCGCAATATCTTGCAAGTGTTAGTGAGTTTTGGCTGATGTTTGGCATGAAGACGACATATTAATGAGGGAATAACGTAAAGATCTACGAGTAGGCAACAAAAAATAATCAATATCGATGAAACCTCGGGAGTAGGCAAGTGTTAGCCTCCAATGGTTTGCTTTGCCAGAACTCTTCGACTATGGGCGAGATTCTGATGCAAGACTAAAGATGATGACATAATTAAGTCGTGCTAAGTTTTAGGTATGCAAAGAAACTTAACTTTGAGAAGGAGGTTTAAAGGTATGTAAATCTACAATGTTTATTTTACAATGACTTAAGATTGTTGCTAACTAAGGTCATGGAGTAATGTGTATGTGCATAGATGGAACATGCACAAAGATGATTCAAAATGGTTAAACCAAAGGTTTATCGAGCCACTTATCTTTAAGAGTTGATGATGTGGTGACAAATGGAAAAAACATAGGAGTAGTGGACTAAGAAAGTGGAATCACTACCTTATAAAGTGAAGACACTTCTTTATGTAGTGGTAAAATGTTATGATGTGACAAAGAAGTAGGAATTTTTCAAACCATATTTTGCATAGGCTAAAATAGAGTTTGGTGTTAAAAAGATATAACTTTCCACTAATTTAGGTAGATTTAGTAAACGAAGTGATAACTTCCCATTAACTGAGTGAGGTAGTGGAGAAAGTAGGTAGGTTAATTTAGTATTTAAGTTCTTTTAAGCCTATATAAAGACACCCTTCATTGTTCGTTTTGTCATACTGTAAATTTAATCATCTATAAAAGGGAGTTAAGAGATTGGAAAGAAATTTCTTATTGAGAGCTTCGATTAGGAAATCAAACAATAAAAGGTTGGATTTGTTATATCTTTCTTGTTCATTTCATTTGATTGAGTTGTGCAAAATAATTGTGTGTTGAGTGTGTGAATAACAAACCTAAACACAAGCAATATGAGGCTTTGAAAAAAGACTTGTTAGTTGATGATCACAAAAAAAAAAAAAAAAAAAAGCTCTCTAAAACCTAAGCTTGATTGTCGCACAAGGACTTAGTAATCTTATTCAATTTTGTTGCACTTAAAAAGGTCCCATCATACATAACATTATGTGGTAATTTTTAAAATTAGTTGTGCAAGTAAAATATTGTCATCACTGTTACGACCCTATATAAAGATACCTTGGTAAGGATTAATAATAATTTTCAGTGCCTCTTTAATCCTTAACAAATATTTTAGAAATGATTTTGTACATCACATTATAGCAAGACATTGATCTAAATTCTTGAAAAGACGTTGGGTTAGTGACATTAGGAATACTATTGATGAACATTTTGTTGAATTCATGAAGCAATTTGCCATTAGAGAATAATTCTAACACATTATTGGTAATAATAATTCCCATAAAGTGTTAGGTTTTTTGGTTAAAAAAGAAAGAATAAAAGCCATCAAGGGCTAGAGATTTATTGGACTCAAAGTTGATTAATCCCTCTTTGTTTATTGAGAATCTCAACTTGTTCCTCAGATAGCTAATAAGCAATGAAAGGACTAAGAGGTGCAACACAAACCTTAGCCCCCTAAAGAGTTCTTGAAATAATTAAAGGCCAAAGATTTGAAGTTTACTTAGAGAAAATAGAACCATAGTCTTTAGTAAGCATACAAATCTTATTAGTATTTCGTTTGACAAAAATAGCATTACGTAAGAATTTGATATTCTTATCCTCCTCCTTAAACTCTTGACTTTTGCTTAGTAGTAGTGACTGTGAGCCTCTAAAATTTTCATAAATTCATTCAACGGAAATCTAGTCTCAATAGTTGCCTGCACAGTGGAGCCTATGGAGTTGTCGTTCAGCATTTTAAATTCTTCCTTAATAGCTCTCTTCCAAATATTTTTAAAACTCATACCTAGCCACTTTAATGTTTAACCCTCGAGTCCCAACTTCTTCGAAACCGTCAATTCTTAAATTCATTTAGTCAAAATGAGACTTTTTAACATCCTCCATAAGAAAACTTTTACTAGGAAGAATCGTAATTATATTTTTATTGTAATTTTTAGTTTTTTTTTTTTCTGCTTTCAGTTTCTATTTTTCTTTTAAATAAAAATAAGAATCTATTTGATTATTAATATCATTGTAGTTATAGTTTTATCACTAATAACAATTATATATTAGATAAAACTTAATAAATAAATTAAATTAAAAAGCGAAGACCACTTTTATAATTTAATAAGTTTTGAAAACTGAAAGAAATCAAAACCAAAATTGAAACTAAAAATTCAAACAATAAATTATTTTTGCTAAATTTAAATACAAAAATTAAAAATTAAATACAAAAATAGAAACAAATAATCTTAATTTTCTAAAGTGAGCCCAATCTATAAGAAAAGTTGATATCCAAAAGAAAATGACAAATGCCAAAAATCGGTATCGGTATATAATAAGTTTCTAAAATGAACCCAATCTATAAGCAAAGCTTATATTCAAAGGAAAATGGC
Source organism: Erythroxylum guanchezii (assembly GCA_025629825.1). Taxonomy (NCBI): domain Eukaryota; kingdom Viridiplantae; phylum Streptophyta; class Magnoliopsida; order Malpighiales; family Erythroxylaceae; genus Erythroxylum; species Erythroxylum guanchezii. Next base: position 19,382,101 of record JAOTAX010000008.1, read on the forward strand.
AAATGACGTGTCATCGTTTTTTCTTTAAGAAATTATTTAACACTTCATTTCTTACTCCATATGTATTGATTGTTCTTTGAACGAAGATCAATTAAACCTAATTAATTGATACAAATTTTGAAATCATTATCAATAAAATGATTGAAGTGTATGTGACCATTAGTTCCATGAGAGTTGAGGGAACAGTTAAAGTCCCCTGGCAAAATCTAAGGAGACGAAATTGAAGCAGGTAGGAATGTGATATCTAAGATGATTGAGCTTGTGACCATCAGTTCCATGAATCCCCTGACAAAATCTAAGGAAATGAAATTCAAGTAGGTAAGAATGTGATTTCTAAGATGATTGAAGTGCTTGTGACCATCAGTTCCATGAGAGTAAAGGGAACAATTATCCCTTGGATGAAATTAAAGCAGGTAGGGATGTGATATCAACTTATAGAAGTTTCCTTTTGTGTTGCTATTTTTGATACATAAATAAAAGTAACATCCATAACAGTTAAGGAGCAAGTCAAAGTTAAGTTAAGATGAACAAAGAAAACTTCAATGACAAACTTGAACTTTGGAGGGATAAATTATAGTCAAAGGGCTTTAGACTGAGTAGGATTAAGATTGAGTACATAGAATGTGATTTTTTAGAACATAGAGTGATTAACGATATGAAGGTAAAGATTGGTTTAGAAATTATATCACAAAAAGAATGTTTTAAATATCTAGGATCTATCATCGAGAGCAATGGATAGATTGATGAAGACATAGTTCATTGGATCAGATCAGGGTGTCTTAAATGAAAAAGTGCATCAGAAGTTTTGTGTGACAAGAAAACATCACTCAAGCTTAAAGATAAAATTTATTATTTAGCAATTAGGCCGACCATGCTCTATGGAACAAGGTATTGACTCGTCAAACTAGTGTATAGTCATAATCTAACGGTGACGGAGATGAGAATGTTCAGTGACATATGCAATCTTACTAAAAATGATAAGGTCATAAATGTATTAATAAGCAACAAATTAAAAGTAGCTAATATTATTGACAAATTAATAGAGATAAGGCTTAGGTAGTTTGAACATGTTAAGAGGAGACACTTAAACGATCGAGTGAGAAGATGCAAGAAATTCTTAGAGACTGTAAAAGGAAAAAAGGGAGGCCTACGAAGAATCAGGAGAAGATGATAAAAATAATATGACAATGTTTGAACTTATTGAAAATATAACCCGTAGTAAAAAACTTTAGCGTATTAGAATTAAGATAAAAGATCCCTCATAAAAAAATTCTTTTAATTCCTAGGAGTCTTGTAACTCTTTCTTCTTATATTTAATCTATATACTTATAAATAGTTAGTACTTACTTCTTAGGGATTTAACATTAACCTTTATCTAGTTTGTTTTAGTAGTTTTATTATTATTTATTAATAATAATTTTCTTCTTCTTCTTCTTCTTCTTATTTATTTATTTGTATTATTTATTATTTTATTTTATTTTTATCATGTTTTTTTCCATTCAATCGGAAATAACTTTGTGTACTTAGACCTCCTTGATCTCATGTCAACGAGATTTTTAATGAGTGTTTGTTGCTATTATATTGTGATGTCGTCGTCGTTGTGGTTGGACGAAAAGCTACCAAGATCCTTGTATTGCAACAAGACGTGAGTTTTTCAATTATTTTTCCAAAGATTGGAGTCCGCCGGCCACAAACTTACAGTAGGATAGTTTTGAATCCTGGGGGAAGAGGAAGAGGAAGAGTAGGGTGGAAGTGGAGCAACCCAGAGGCTGGGTGGTCCAGTTACAGTTAGCCAGTAAACAAAAAGGAGTAGGAAGTAGGGAAGGGGGCATAGCAACAAGCGAGACAAAGAAGACTTCGTGGAAGTAGTGGATGGTTTGCCGGAAAGAGAAGAAAGCCGATGAGCAATGTGTATGCCCCAAAAGGAAAGAAAACTAGTAATTATGGAGATGAAATTTGCAACAATGTTAAAGAAGGATAATTGAAAATTGTTGTTATAGAAGTTAGCAATCGCACTTTCTTGAAAAAAGAGTAAATATCTTCCCTTTCCCCTAAAAAGAAAGAGGCAGTAATCTGGTCCCCCTCCCAGTGCAATAGGCAATAACAGGAGTCAGGGAACCGACATCACAATTGCTTGTCTAGGGTTTCAGATAGGGATTGCTCCTCGCTCTCTCCTGTAGGGAAATTTTGCTTCCGACCAGGACCAGCGTGGTGCGTTGGCGAACAGGTCTCAGACTCCCCCTCCAATAGGCTCCTCAGCTTTACGTGAGGGTGAGCTGCCTTCTACTGTGCAAGGTCGACCTGCTTGGCGGATTACTCCACAGCTGGTTTCTCATTTGGTGGAGCGCGAGACTTCAGCTTCTGTTTCCGTCCCAGGAATGGCTTCTCTCCTTAACTCTGTGTGTACTGGGTTGCGGCCTCCTCAGTTGGGGGATGACGTAGCATCCATAGTTGAGAAGGAAATTGAGTTGGGTAGTAAATATATGGTTTAGATGGTGTATTCGGACGAGGATGGGGAACAAGTCCACTCTTCTTTGCTTGTTGATTCCTTGGCAGACCAGCATGCCCTTGAGGTGCCTGAAGAAATTCCGCACAGACCTTCGACCAAGCAAACTGCAAGCAACTCTAAGAAATCTTATGCAAGCCTCTTCAGACATAACAAAGAACTTAATCAGGGAATGAAACTGAACTTTCAAACAGTGGATGAGGAAGTAGTTATAGAGGAAGATGATGCTTTAGAGCTGAAATGTCATTGGGGTTACTGCTTAGTTGGGTGTTTCATGGTTAAATTTCTAGGTATGAAGGCTCCCCAAGACCAAATGGATAAGTGGCAAGTTCCTTGTCGGCTCACACTGCATAGCAGGGGTTGGATAATTTTCCACTTTACTTCCGAGGAACACTGTTTACAAGTTTTAGCAGGAGGTCCTTACGTGCTTTTCGGTAAAACATTGATCTTGAAACCATTATCTCCTGGCTTCACCTTCGACTACACTGAGTTTATGCATGTATCGATGTGGGTTCAGCTTCTAAACGTTCCTCTTGACTATTGGCATGAACGTGGCTTGTCTAAGCTAGGGTCCAGGCTCGGTAAACCAATTTGCACCGATCAGATTACTCGCTAGAAACTTCGGCTTGGGTTTGCTTGCCTGTTGGTTGAAGTCGATGTGGAGAAGGGCCCTATTTCAAGCTTCGTAGTAAAACTACCTTCTGGTTCCCGCTACATTCAACAGGTTGTTTATGAGTCGTATCTGAATTATTGCTGCCATTGCCGACAATTTGGCCATAGTCCCTTCAATTGTAAAGGGGTGCAGTGGAAAGATAAGGAATCGAAGAATCTGGCCAAAGTTCCTAGTGCACCTGTGCTTCCTGCTTCTTCTGTTGAAGGTGTCAAGCATTTTGCTCCTATAGTCAGCCTGGCTGTAAGCATTTCCCCTGATCATCGAGTTGCTCCAGCCCAAGCGGGCTCGGATGGCCTTAGTTCTTGCCTTCCTGCTATAAGGCTCTCGGACAGTTTGGACCCCGCTCTGCATGAACATCATGTAGCTTCTATGGACCAATAGGGATTGGCCTCTTCTTCCCAGATTCCTAGCAGCTATCATCAATTGTTACCCGAAGTTAGGACTTATTCAGCTCCAGTGCAGGTTGATCAGGGAAGAGCGGGGAAGTCTTTGCCTTCCGTGGTGCGTAACTCTAAAGGAAAATAGGTTAGCTCATTTGGCTCTAAGCCGGGTGCTGGGCCATAGGCTCACCAAAGGGGTGGTAGAAACTTTTCCCGTCTTTTGACGAATAGTCAAAAAGGGGATAGAGGTTCTGCCTCCATACCACAAACACGAAAATCTTTTGCTGGAATGTCCGATGGTTAAATAAACCCTCAAGACAGTTTAGTGTTACTTCCTTGCGGAAGCAACACAATTGTACTCTTATGTGCCTTTTGGAAACAAAACTTACCACCGATAGCCTAGAGCGGTTTGTTCAGCCTCGTTCCCCAGGTTGGCAGTACTGGCATAATTTTGATGTTATTGAAGGGGGGCGAATGGTTCTAGCGTGGGATCCCGCTCAACATAATTGTTCTCTCCTGGCGAAAGGAGATCAATTCTTGCATTGCCAGTTGGTGTGCTATACCACTAAAGCTCAATTTATTGTTACGAGTGTTTATGGTTTATATACAGTCCGTGAGTGGAAAGACTTATAGGTGAGGTTGACGTAGCTAGCTCTTGACCGATCGGCCCCTTAGATGGTTTTGGGAGATTTCAATTGTGTTTGTGCTGCTTCGGAAAGGAGAGGGTGTCTTCCCATAGCAGCTTATCTTTTGCAGGATTTACAAGAATTCAGGCTCTTACACGGGCTTGAGGATGCCCCTTCTAGTGGGAAATTCTACACTTGGTAGAAGAATCACCGTCGGGCGCGCCTCGATCGTGTCCTTCTTAATCAGGTGTGGGATACTAGAAACCTCCCATGCTCTGCGACTATCCTCCTTATGCAAGCTGAATCAGACCACTGTCTCACTGTCGTTGATTTTCATTGAGCGGAGGTGCAAGGGAGTAAAACTTTTAAGTTTTACAATATGTGGCTTTATCACCCTGACTTTCCGACATTGGTTGATAGTGTTTGGCGTCAGCCTAGGGTTGGTTTCGATCAGTTTGTTTTGAGCTCTAAATTGACAGCCCTGAAACCTCTTCTCCATCGCCTCAATCGTGTTGCGTACCATATTTCTAATCGCGTACAAGAGGCTCAGTTGGAATTTCAAATTATCAGAATTTCCTAAGCAACCCAACAATGAAATGCTGCGGATCCGAGTGAACAATCATCGGAAGCGGGTTATCTTCCTCCAAGATGCTGAACGTCTCTTTTACCGTCAGAAAGCAAACTGCACTCATCTTATAGAGGCTGACAAGAGTACAAAGTACTTCCATGCCTTAGCTCGTAAATGGAGTCGCTCCAAAATGATCACTCATCTCACTAGAGAAGATGGCTCTGAGACCACTTCCTTGCCTAAAGTGATGGATACTATTGTTAATTTTTTTACAACCTTGCTTGGCACTACTCTCCCCGATCTAGTGTGGATCCCTTGGTAATCTCTAACGGTGCAGTGCTTAGTCCTGAAGCTCAATCTCGATTGATAACACCCATTACGAATGCGGATATCCAGCAAGCTATTTTCAGTATTGGTAGCGATAATGCGCGGGGGCCGGATGGATTTACAGCCGAATTTTTTAAGAAGCAATGGCATTGTGTTGGATAGTGTGTTAGTGCTGTTGTCAATGAAATCTTCCGGAATGGTCGTCTCCTTCGAAGGTTTAATCATACAATTCTTACTCTTATTCCCAAGAACTCCAGACCACGGATGTCTGACTTTCGGCCCATTTCCTGCCTTAATGTGATTTATGAAATGATTACAAAGATCTTGACTGCTCGGTTATCATCTGTGCTGGATACCATTATTGATCCTGCTCAATCTGCTTTCGTTGGCAGGCACAAGTTGTGCGACAATATATTCCTTGCCCAAGAACTGGTCCGCATGTATTGTTGTAAGGGTATTTCCCATAGGTGTCTCCTTATAATCGACCTCACTAAGGCATATGATACTGTTTCTTGGGAGTTTTTACAGGAGATGATGCTTGGTCTAGGCTTCCCATCTTAGTTTATAGCGTGGGCTATGGAATGTGTTACCACGACTTCCTACTCGATGTCAATCAATGGTACTATTCATAACATGTTTCAGGGGCAACGAGGGCTCTACCAAGGAGACTCTTTGTCTCCCTCCCTGTTCCTCCTTTGCTTGGAATATCTGTCCCATGACTTGAAAAAGAGGACAGCTACCAGCCCTTTTAATTTTCACCTAAAATGTCATCTACTTGATATTCTCTCATCTAGCTTTCGCGGACGACATGATGGTTTTCTCAAGGGGCGATATTCCTTCCATCAGGGTCTTAGTTGATGGGTTACAGAACTTTAGTGATGTTGCTGGCCTGCGTGTTAACCCCTCTAAGTCCATCATCTTTCTAGGGGGAGTATTAGGAGGAGAAAAAGATGTTATTTTGCAGCTTGTTGACTTCCCGAAAGGGTAATTCCTGATTCGTTATCTGGGAGTACCATTGGCTCCACTGAAAATTTCTGTGGCCCAGTATTCGTCCCTCATTGAAATTGTTGAATCTTACCTCACGGCTTGGTAGGGGAAAAGTTTATCTTATGCAGGGAGGCTGACCTTGGTCCAATCGGTATTCAGGGAGTATTAGCATTTTGGATGCAAGTCCTTCCTCTTCCTGCTACTGTTCTCGATCGAGTCACTTCCCTCTGTAGGTTTTTTTTTGGGGGGGGGGGAAGTTAACACTTCCACGTAGCCTGGGATACCATCTATGCCCCCAAAGATGAAGGTGGTTTGGGGCTGCGAAACTGCAAAGTTTGGAACAACGCCCTTTTATCTACGATGTTGTGGAATATACATGAGGAAGCCACCTCGTTGTGGACTCGATGGGTTCATGCCTACCACTTGCAAGGTTCCTCTGTCTGGGATTGACAACCGCATTCTAGAGACTCCCCGCTCCTTAAACAATTGGGACGAATCAGGGATTCACTGGTGGCAAAATTAGGGGGTCGGTTGGAGGTGGTTCAGGGAGTTCACCACCTCTGCGTGGATGGTCTTTTGTCTTTGCCCAAGGTTTACGAGCTTCTCCATGCTAAGCAAGCTTCGCATCCTTAGATGTCTTTTATTTGGCAGGCTTACAATCCGACTAAGTTCTCATTCATTGCGTGGCTCAGTTTGCTACTGCCCCTTGTGTAATGCAGTAGAGGAAACGGTTGAGCACCTCTTCTTTACCTGCTCTTTCATAACGGATGTTTGGAACGCAATCTGCCGCTGGTTAGGCATGTAGAGGGCGATGAAAACCTTAAGAAGCTCTATTAGGTGGTTACGCATTAATCATTGAGGTTCTCTCCTCCGCTGTAAGGCAGCTAAACTCGAGTTCCTTAGTTCTCTCTACCTGATTTGGAAGGCCAGAAATGCTATAGTTCTGGATGAGGCTTCCATCTCACGAGTTGATGTGGTTGCAAAGATCAAGACGCATGTGTATAAAGTCCTGTATCGCCTTTACCCTGTGGAGCTCATTGATTTTTGATCCTAAGGATTCCT
>JAOTAX010000008.1:19404172-19415519 GCA_025629825.1 Erythroxylum guanchezii
ATAGAGACCAATTGAACGGACGCTCCAATCAACGTTGGACGCGTGGTGAAATCCGAGCCGAAGTTGGACGCGTGGCATAATCTGAGCTGTGGCGAATTAGGGTTATTAGAGACCCAGAGCGGCGCAACAGTTGAAAGGACGCCCATGACAGCTGCGCAACAGTTGAAAGGACGCCCATGACAGCTGCACAGCGGTTAAAAATATGCCTCATTTCAAATTTTGAAAACCTGTCAGAGGACACGTGCCGTTAGTACTGATTAAACCAAACGCCTTCATGCGCTAGGCGTCGACATTTAACCAACCAATCCTAGCACGAGCCATCATACATGAAGCGTTGATGTCCGACCGATCGGGCTATCACGAGCTGTCATACAGACGAGCTGCACAATCCTTATGTACTCCTTCGACCCTTCTCCTTTGTCAGACTCGAGGAGTAGGGGAGCTTATAGTTAGGTCGGTCGTGCTAGGCCCAAGCCCAGACTCAGAACGGCACATGGGCCGATCGGTCTATCCCTTAATGTTGACCTAATTCCTGTAGATATTAACTATATAAATTCATTACCTTATCATAAAAAAGGTACGACTTTCAGAACCCTAGTATTCTTTATTTTTAGCCACCAAAACTCTCACAAAAAGACTAACTTGAGCGTCGGAGGGGTTTACTGGTAATCAACCCGCGGTGTGCCTTATTGTTTTGCAAGCATTTTTGAGCCAAAGTCAACCAATCTCATGGATCCAAGCGGCAGTGTCCAGCCCCATCAAAATCAGACAGAACTAGAGAGAAACTGTCTAGTGCAGACAGCAAGGAAGATCGTAGACGAAGACATTATCTGAGACGTAAGGGAACTGCTTCTACAAGAAAAAGGGACAAAAAACTGCCAAAGAAGCACGGAAAACTGTCACTAATTCTAACTGAGATGCTGCTACATGATTCAAGATAGAAGGTGAAATGCTCTTTCCATACATTTAGAATGATAAAATTATAATTGTTTTGTCTAGAAAGAATCTAAAACTAGTACTGATCTAGATACTAATTGGAAGTAATTATCAATTATGTATACATTATTAATTTGAAACTCTTATACTTTCATATATTATTATTATGGGTAAAAGAGCAATTCCATGTCCGTCCCTCTCGCTCTTTTCATCAAGCAAGCAATACATATGCATCCATTTCCCATCCTCAAGAGCTTCTAGAGTTGGAGTTGAAATAATTCACGCTTACCTCAACAAATTCTTTCCTCTTTCAACACACTATAATTAGTCTTATATATACCATCAAACATCTGTTGTGCATTCACTAAATTATCGAATTTTATCTTATTGGAGCGGGAATTCAGTCGGAAATTGCATAACCAGGCGTCCAATTCTTGAGTTATTGACTAACATTTTGTCACGAACGAGTGAATCTGTCACTTGAAAATGGGCGTTCACTTTCCTATAGTGGATGCTCGTAACTGATCAGTTGCTTATAGATAATGGTAGCGTTTCTCTACCTACATTCTTAAGTAGAAGCTCTTGTTATTTGATCCTACTGAGTCCACTTTTTTCATCAATAATTTCTCCATGGGCGTTGGTTCCTCGTGGTATGAGCATGAAGTATCTTCAGTTCTGCCATGTCTTTTCAATTCAGCGAAATGGCTAAAAAGTGGCCTTCCTGGGAGTTTCATAGGTTCCCTATTCTCGTTTCAATTTCTGGCCCAAAATTTTGGATATTTTGCTTTCCATAATCGATCAACAATTGTCATCTTAAATGTTAAGAGAGAGGCAGAGATTTGTGGAGCTATTGCAGCACTGCTCAAGGTGTTTGTTGTCTGATCAAGGAGCACAAGTACACGGAGCCGTGGTGAAAATGGGGTTTGGGACTGATTCAATATTATGCACGAATCTTATTGACATGTACGGAAAATGCAGTAGAGTCGGCGTTGCTCGTGAAGTGTTTGATAGAATGCTCGAAAGTAATGTAGTTTCTTGGACGGCCCTTATGTGTGGATACGTGCGAAGTGGCTATGCCAAAGAGTCGTTAATTTTATTCTCTAGAATGGAATCATCAGGTGAGAAAGCAAATGATTTCACTTTCTCTACTAATCTGAAAGCGTGTGGTATGTTGAATTATCTCTGCACTGGCATGCAGATTCATTGTACTTGCATGAAAACTGGATTCTATGCAGTGAATGTGGTGGGAAATTCTCTTATTGACATGTATTCCAAATGTGGTAGAATTAACGAAGCTGCCCAGATATTTCAAACTATGCTGGGAAGAAATCTTATAAGTTGGAACTCAATGATTGCTGGATACACTCTAGCAGGATTTTGTGAGAAAGCATTGGTGTTGTTTCAACTATTGCAAGAAGAAGGGGAAATCCCTGATGAGTTTACAGTAACAACTACTTTAACGGCTTGCAATGGTCTTGGTGCTATTAGAGAAGCTATCCAAATTCATGCTTCCTTGATCACTAGTGGATTCAAATATTTGGTTAAGACAAGCGTTGCATGTGCACTTGTTGATGTATATGTGAAATGTGGAAAGTTGTTTGAAGCTCAGAAAGTTTTTGACCAGATAGAAAAGAAGCATGTGACATCATGGAGTGTTCTAATTCTTGGTTATTCCCAAGAAGGAAACTTAGCAAAGGCCATCCATTTGTTTAGGCAGCTAATTGAGAGTGGGATTGAAATCGACGCATTTGTTCTCTCTACCATGATGGGAGTGTTTGCTGATTTTGCACTTGTGGAGCATGGCAAGCAAATCCATGCATATGCAACCAAAGTCCGACCTGGTTTAGACATATCAGTATGCAATTCGATTGTGGATATGTATCTAAAGTGTGGAATGATAGACGAGGCAGACAGATATTTCAGTGAAATGACCTCTAGAAATGTGATATCTTGGACAGTTATGATCACAGGCTACGGGAAACATGGCCTTGGAGAAAAGGCAATTACTCTCTTTAAAAAAATGCTATTAGATGATATCGAGCCTGATGATGTAACTTACTTGGCCATACTCTTTGCATGTAGCCATTCTGGTCTAGTTGAAGAAGGTCAAAGATACTTCTCCAGGTTGTGTGCTGACCACAGAATTAAAGCTAGAGTAGACCACTATGCTTGTATGGTTGATCTCCTTGGCCGAGCTGGGCGCTTAAAAGAAGCTAAGAATCTCATAGACACGATGCCTCTAAAGCCAAATGTAGGTATATGGCAAACGTTGCTTAGTTCTTGTAGAGTACATGGAGACTTGGATATTGGAAGAGAAGTAAGTAACATTCTTTTGAATTTGGACGGAAATAATCCAGTCAACTACGTGATAGTGTCAAACATGTATGCTGATGCTGGCTGTTGGAGCGAGAGTCAGAGAATAAGAGAATTGGTGAAGATAAAGAAGCTTAAGAAAGAGGCTGGACTCAGTTGGATAGAAATTGACAAGAAGCTTCACTTCTTCTATGGTGGAGACGATGCACACCCACAGACTGACAAAATCCATGGGGTACTGATGGAAATGGAAAAGAGAATGAAGGAGGAGTTGGGCTACATTTATGGGGTGAAATATGCATTACATGATGTGGAAGAGGAGTCCAAGGAAGATAGTTTAAGAGTTCATAGTGAGAAGTTAGCAATTGGTCTGGCATTGGTTCAAGGTGGCTTGGAAAATAGGGTTATTCGTGTCTTCAAGAACTTGCGGGTTTGTGGGGATTGCCATGAGTTCATCAAGGGCTTGTCAAAGATCTTAAAACCTGTATTTATGGTGAGAGACGCCAATAGGTTTCACAGGTTTGAGGGTGGTAAGTGCTCCTGCGGAGACTATTGGTAAATGGCTACGTTCCATTCCTAAAGATTACGGTAATGCCATGGAATATTTTCCTTTTCTTATTTCAATTATTTTTTTCTGTTTCAAATCCTCTCAAAGGGAATTGATTTCGTGAATAGATCGGTTCTAACAAACACTGTCATTTTTTTGAAAAAAAAAACTATTCTATGGTTTAAGAACCAATTGACTACATTAATGTCGTTTTAGTCTATAGTATGATCGAATTTTGAAATTAAAAAAAAAATTGGGTCTGGGGGAATCATTTATTGTCATTTATATCATGAGATATAGAGGTGACCAAAATTAAACCTAATATGAATTGGTTGGGATTGGTAAAAGCTAAGTTCAAAAATCTTTATGAATATTATACTATTAACTCATATTTTAGTTCTAAAAATTTTTAATCCAAGATTAATTAATAAATTTATATATATTTTTTAATTTTAAAAATAATCTCTCTAATAATTAGAGATAAGATCACGTCATATTGGGACTTTTTAAAATCTGAGTATTAGCTGGATTCTAATTATTTCTTTTACTTCTACTTCTCTCTAGCTGCTTTTACGGAAATCCCCTCAAACTTTTCCAATTCTGTTATGATCAGTCTCCTTTTTTCCGCGTAAACTTACCCCTCCAGTTTGGGCCTCTTGGGTACGACGACTGCGGGGCTAGGCCCGTCGGGACGGCATTGCACCGGCCTCGCCGTTTCTAACATGGAGAAAGGTGAATCTTCAGGGCCCAAGGATGACTTCCCCGAGTTGTCACGAGAAAACTTGCTGCATAATGAGGCAAAGATGCGAAAACAAAAACGTACTGTTGATTGCGTTAATGGCGAGGGTCGTGTGGCGGCCTCACCTCCTCAAGGAGCCTAGAAGAACAAATTACTCCCAGAACCAAAGAAGGTAACTCTAAAGCATTTTCATGATGTATCGAAGGATGGTATTTTATCTCCTTCTTTGGAGCTATTAACTGTTGGAGCAAAAGTGTGGTCATGGGCACTGGTTGGATTCTTTTGGAATAAGCGTTTAGCTTTCCCTGTGGTGCATGCGTGGGAAGTAGCGCGTTGGGCAATGAGGGATTGGAGAGAGTGTTATTGCGGGAAGATGGACCTTCTTATTCAAGTTCGCGAAGGAAAGGGGAATGTCTGAAATCCTTGAACAAGGACCGTCACATATAAGTATTTGGTCTCGGTGGAATTATGCCATCGCCCAATCTTTATGTAATTGATTGACCATTTTTTATTTTGTGATTATTAACTTTATTTAATATGGTGACAAATGATTAAATTATTTTTATTATTTTTATATTAATATGATAAGTTTTTGATTAAATTTATACACTTATTATCGTAATAGAGATTATGATAATAAAAGACAAATTTTTAGGGTTTAATTTAAAAGTGTTTTTTATCATAGGATCATCAAATAAAGACTTTAATGGTTCGGTTAAATCAATATGTATGGAATAATATCTATTAGATGGATATTAATAGATCTCATTTACTAAATTGCATATATAGATGATGCATATGGAGATATGATCATTGAACTGATCAAACTGAGAATTCTCGATGATTAATATTACCTATGAACTGACAAGTTGGATAATCTCATAAGGATTTAAATGTATATTTTTCCTTTGACCTGAGATTATCATAGTAATCAACAGATCACTTATTATGTTTTGATGTTTGATGTTAGATACCTAATATATAAAAATGATAATTAAATGATCATTGGATATAATTAAATACCTATCTGATTAGTGGTGAGTCTTAGATGAGATCCATCGACTCTAAGTAATGAGTTTGAGCTCTATGTTGTCATTGATCTTAGTGGTTGTTTCAAGACCTTGGTCAAGCGATTAAATGAGTTAGGAAAAGGAGTTTCTTAAGTTATTCACCAATCATTAATGATTGATGTGTAATATAGTTGGTTATCTAATAGGGTTTGACAGTTAAATCATACCTTAAGATAATCCGGAGTTGTAATGATGGAAGGTAATAATACATTGTCCTTAACCAGGTTCCGTCTTTATAAGGTTGTTACTTCACACTATCAAGTCGTTGAGAAGTGTTGTTAGACGCCAATTTTGATTAATAATTAATTGGATTAATTACTATCGACTTAGTGATAAACTTATGTGGTCACACACTTATAAATGTAATTTTTTCTGTTTATAATTATTTAATTTATTATAAGATAATTTATTAAATAATCTATGACATATTATTATATTTCTTTGCAAGCACAAAAAAATATAATTAATATTGAAAATTTTCTTTTATAAAATAAATAAATAAAATAGAATAGTTTTATTTTATTTTAGTAGGACTACTAGATACCAATTATCTAGCTCCCTATTCAAGTCTGACTTGAAGCCCAAATCTCCTGTAGGACCCCATATTCTTAAGATGATTGATCTTATAGAACAACTTAAGAAGCTAGTGTGTTTACTAGGAAAAGAGTTGTCACAAGATTTGATCTTACAGTCTCTTACCGATAATTTTTCACTGTTCATTGTTAAATTTAACATAAACAAGATGGACTGTGATCTTCATGAAATGCTCAACTTGTTGATCGATTATGAAAACCAAGTAGCATCGTCTTAGAAGGTGAAAGTGTCAGGGTCTATGAACCTAGTTGGTAACTCTTCTAAGCATAAGTGGAAGGGCAAGAAGAAGCCCAAGAAAAATCATCTTGCACCCAAAGGTGTTTGGAACAAATCCAAGCGTAAAGAGAAAAAAGTTGACCAAAAGGACGCTAAATGTTTCTTTTGTACAAAGAAGGGACACTGGAAGAGGAACTGTCCAGAGTATTTGGCTACTTTGAAAGGAAAAAAACAAATTGGGACATTTATGAAAAATGTTTTCATGATTTCTTTAACTACTATTGATTTTACTAAATGGGTATTAGATACTGTTAGTAGCTTTAACATCTACAATATGTTGCAGGATCTAAGGATTAGTAGGAGATTGAAGAAGGGAGAAGTTAAGCTATAAGTTGGGAATGGAGCAAGTGTTGCTGCCGTAGCTGTAGGAACTATTTCTCTTGTTATACTTATGGGAAAGACATTATTATTAGAAGATTGTTATTATGTTCCTAAATTTGTTTCAAATATTGTTTCCATTTCTTCATTAGACAAGAATGGGTTTCATACAATCTTTAAAAATAATCAATGGAATATATTTCATGGTGAAGAATTATATGTAAGTGGTTATTTACAATATGATCTTTATGTCTTACCTGAAATAGTTGTTTATCCAATTATGAATGTTTCTGGTCAAAAAAGGAAGAGAGATAATCAAGCAAATCAAACTTACCTTTAGCATTGTAAACTGGTCATATTGGTGAGAAAAGAGTAAACAGGCTGCACAAGGAAGGATGCCTTGGTCAATATGATTATGAATCATATGAAACCTGTGAATCTTGTCTCAAAGGCAAAATGACCGAATCTCCTTTTTGTGGAACTAGAGAGAGAGCTAGTGAACTTTTAGGACTTATACATACTTATGTCTGTGGGCTTATAAAAGTTCAAGCTAAAGGTGGATATTCTCATTTTATCACATTCACTGATGATAAGTCAAGATATGGATTTGTGTATCTTATGAAACGCAAGTCTGAATCGTTTGAAATGTTCAAAAGATTTCGTAGTGAAGTTGAAAAACAAACTGGTAAGAGGATTAAGGCACTAAGATCTGACCGTGGCGGTAAGTATCTTAGTGATGATTTTGCTGATTATCTAAGGCAAAAAGGAATCTTATCTAAGTGAACTTCTCCAAGAACACCACAACACAATGATGTTTTAGAAAGGAGAAATCAAACTTTATTGGATATGGTGAGATTCATGATGGGGTTCACTAATCTTCCTATCCTCCTATGAGGATATGCTTTAGAAGCCACTGCCTATTTATTAAACAAAGTTCCCACTAAAGCAGTCATTAAAACTCCATATGAGATGTGGAAAGGACGTAAGCCCAACCCAAAACATTTGAAAGTTTGGGGTTGTCCAACTTATATCAAGAGATTACTGCTAGATAGCTTGAAGCGGGGTTTGACAAGTGTAGATTTGTTGGCTATACCAAGGAAACTATGAGATAATATTTTTCTCACCCTTCTAAACACAAAGTGTTTGTGGCCAGAAATGCAACCTTTTTAGAAAGAGAGTTCCTTAATGGAGGAGGTAATGGTGTAGAAATAGATCTTGATGAAATTTAAGATTCTGACAAACCAACACAAGCTTAAGAGCATCATATGCATGTTGCACATCCTTTACTTAATGTCTTGAAATTAACACATAGGGTACCAACCTCAACCGTTAAGGAGAACGAATCGGTTAATGAACTTGTCCAAGAATCAGTGCAACAACAAGATAAAGTAGAGGAAGAACCTATTAAACACGAGCCTCTTAGAAGGTCTAATAGGGATTGTCGTGCATCAGATAGATTAAACTTAATGGTGTAAGGTGATGAAGATAATCATACTGATGATATCCCACATATTGATGATGACCCTAAAACTTACGAAGAGGCTATGGCAAGTCTAGATCTTGAGAAGTAGTTTAAGTCCATAGAATCTGAGTCAGAATCCATAAAAGTCAACAAAGTATGGACTTTGGTTGATCCCTCAAAGGATATAAAACCCATAAGATGTAAATGGGTATTTAAGAAAAAAATTGGAGCAGGTGGGAAGGTTGAAACCTATAAAGCCCGC
Source organism: Erythroxylum guanchezii (assembly GCA_025629825.1). Classification (NCBI taxonomy): domain Eukaryota; kingdom Viridiplantae; phylum Streptophyta; class Magnoliopsida; order Malpighiales; family Erythroxylaceae; genus Erythroxylum; species Erythroxylum guanchezii. Next base: position 19,412,690 of record JAOTAX010000008.1, read on the forward strand.
CTTGTTGCCAAGGGATATAATCAAAAGGAAGGTATTGATTATGATGAAACTTTTTCCCCTATTGCAATACTCAAATCTATTCGGATTCTACTTGCTATAGCTGCATATTATGATTATGAGATATGATAAATGGATGTGAAAACAACGTTTCTTAACGGAGAGCTCAAGGAAGATGTCTATATGACTCAACCTGAAGGTTTCACATTGCCATCTACTCCTAATAAAATATGTAAGCTACAAGGATCCATTTATGGATTGAACCAAGCCTCACGAAGTTGGAATATTCACTTCAATACAACAATTGCAAAGTTTGGTTTTGTTAGATGCGAAAAAGAGCCATATATGTACAAAAAGGTTAATGGGAGCATAGTTATTTTCCTAGTATTGTATATAGATGACATATTGCTAATAGGAAATGATGTACCAGCCATGCAAAAGATAAAAGATTCGGCTATCTGAACAGTCCTTAATGAAGGATTTGGGAGAAGCAGTTTACATTCTTGGAATCAAGATCTATAGATATAGATCAAAGAAGTTGCTAAGGCTCTCCCAATCTATGTACATTGATACTATCTTAAAAAGATATCACATGGAAAATTCAAGAAAAGGTTATCTACCGATAGGCACTGGAATTTCTCTTAGTAGCGAGGATTGTCCTAAAACCTAGAAGAAAGAGAGCACATGAGTTGGGTCCCATATGTCAACATAGTGGGAGCTATCATGTATACCATGACATATACAAGAATTGATGTAGCCTATGTGCTAGGAATAGCGAGCAGGGATCAAGGTAACCTAGGTGAGGAACATTGGAAAGTGGTTAAAACCATCCTTGAGTACATTATGATAAGTCCTTGATTAAATTTATACACTTGCCATCATAATGGACATTATGATAATGAGAATCAAGTCTTTAGGGTTTAATCTAAAAGTGTTCTTCATCATAGGATCATCAAATAAGGACTTTAATGATTCGGTTAGATCAATATATATGTAATAGTATCTGTAGGATGGATATTAGTAGATCTCATTTACTAAGTTATATATATAGATGATGCATATAGAGATATGATCATTGAACTGACCAAACTGAGAATTTCCAATGGTTAATATTACCTATGAACTGTCAAGTGGGATATTCTCATAAGGATTTAAATGTATATTTTTCCTTTGACCTGAGATCATCATAGTAATCAATAGGTCACTTATTATGATTTGATGTCGGATACCTAGTGTGTAAAAATGCTAGTTGAATGATCATTGGATATAATTAAGTACTTATCTGATTAGTGGTAAGTCAAGATAGGATCCATTGACTCTAGGTAATGAGTTTGAGCTCTATGTTGTCATTGATCTTAATGGTTGTTTCCAGACCTTGGCTAGGGCGATTGAATGAGTGAGGAAAAGGAGTTTTTTCAAGTCATTCACCAATTATTAATGATTGACATGTAACATTGTTGGTTATCTAATAGGGTTTGACAGTTAAATCATACCTTAGGATAATCCGTAGTTGTTATAATGGAAGGTAATAATACATTATCCTTAACTATGTTTTGTCTTTGTAAGGTTGTTACTTCACACTATCCGGTCGTTGAGGAGTGCTGTTAGACGTCAACCTTGATTAGTAATTAATTGGATTAATTACTACTGGCTTAGTGATGAACCTATGTGGTCACACACTTATAAGTGTAATATTTCTTGTTTATTATTATTTAAGTTATTATAAGATAATTTATTAAATAATCTATATGGCATATTATTATTATTTTTGCTAGCACAGAAAATATAATTAATATTAGAAATTCTCTAGTACAAAATAAATGAATAAAATAAAATAATTTTATTTTATTTCATTTTATAAATAATAATAATAATTAAAATAATGGCAAAAGGCGTTAGATGGTAAAAGACATTTTGTCCTTGTTGGTTTTGTTTTGGTTTTACATTTAAACTAAAACAAAATGAAGTGATGAGGGTGGTTTTTTCAAGTTTTGAAAACGTTAAAACACTTACGAAGAAGATAGAGTTAAAAATAGATACTCTTTCATGTTTTTATAAGTTTTTAATACTTACGAAGCAAAGAAATTACTCTCGCTGTTTTGATCATTTAAATCACAAAGAGAAGAGAGTAAGTTAAATTCTTTCATTTTGGACGTTGTAATCAATAAGAGAAAAGAAAGAAAATCATTTTGTCTATTCTTGAAGAAAGAGTTCTTTAATTTTAACCGTAGCCATATCAAGTATTGAAGTGGGATGTATTTCTCGACTTGGAGTGCATAGAGATTTCGTATTTTTAAAGTTAACTACCAATTAATCCTTATAAATTTCAGACATTTATCTTTGCCTATTCTAGGATTGCAATTTTTTTCCGCTGCATATACGATCCATCAATTCTTACAATGGTGGAGACTAGGATTGGAGTTGCATAGGGGAGCTGTGGATACATTCCCTCTCTGGGTGAACTTTCACAATCTTCCTTTGGAATTATGGACATTGGAGGGGCTGAGTTACATCGCTAGTGTTATTGAAAAACCTTTGTTTATGGATATTCGCATCGAAAAGATGGAAAGGATAGGATATGCTAAGGTGTGCATTAAGACCTAGTGAAATATTTCACTTCCTGATAACTTCACGGGTAATTTCTCTATCCTTTCCATGGAAACCGAACACCACTGACAAATGGTTGCCTACAAGTAAAGTTTTCTCAATGGGTACGCAGGTGGAAATGATGGTGAATGGGGACTCAGCCAAGAGGGTAATTGTTGGACCCCGAATCTTTTTGTAAGCTAAGGCTATTAAATGAGGATTTTTGATGATTATTCATGAGTAAAGA
>JAOTAX010000008.1:19427783-19449644 GCA_025629825.1 Erythroxylum guanchezii
CCAACCAAAGGCAATTAATCAATCAAAACCTCAAAAATAAATTGAAATCATGCTTATTCAATAAGAAAAGAATTCGGGGGCCAACAGGGGATGCCCTTCTGAAGTAAGAGTTTATAATCTACGAGAAAAGAAACTGGATCTAAGGACTATAAGTGGGTATTTCATTGGATATGTTGAAAGGTCCAAAGGGTACATATTTTATTATCCATCTCATAATACTATGTTTGTGGATCAAGAAATGTAAAGTTTCTTGAGAATGACTTAATTAGTGGGAGTGAACAATCTCGGGACTTAGTTCTTGAGAAGGATCATTGTGAAATACAAACTCGTACTTCAAGTAATAAATTGATTGTCATTCATAACATCCCTCAAAGTCAAATGGGAGGTGAACAACTAATCATTAAAGTTCCACAAGTTGCTGATGACAATCTAATAAATCCGATTGTTCAATAATCACCATATGTTGTTGAGCAACAAATTGTACAAGCTCCTCCTGAGGAAGGTGCTAATACAATATTAAAAAGATCAACTAGAGATAGGAAATCAGCAATACCTAGTGATTATATTGTGTATTTACAAGAAGCTGATTATAACGTTGGAGCCAAAAATGACCCTGAGATATTTTCACAAGCCATGAGTTGCAATGAATCTCAATTGTGGTACAATGTTATAGTAGATGAGATGAATTCTATAGCATCTAATAAAGTTTGGGATCTTATCAATTTGTCTAATGGTGCAAAGGCCATTAGATGTAAATGGGTCTTTAAGACAAAAAAGGACTCATTAGGTAACGCTGAAAGATATAAAGCTAGACTTGTTACCAAAGGATTAACTCAACAAGAGGGAATCGATTATATAAAGACCTTTTCTCCTGTATCTAAAAAGGATTCCTTACGAGTGATTATGGCACTGGTTGCCAATTTTGATCTGGAGCTACATCAAATGGATGTGAAAATAGTGTTCCTAAATGGAGACCTAGAGGAAGAAGTTTATATGAAACAACCGGAAGGATTCTCCCTAGTGATGGTGAGCATTTGGTGTGTAAGCTTAAGAAATCCATATATGGACTGAAACAAGTCTCCTGTCAATGGTATTTGAAATTCCATGATATCATCTCTTCATATGATTTTAAAGAAAATATCATGGATCAACGCATATATTTGAAAGTTAGTGGGAGTAAAATTTGTTTCCTTGTTCTATATGTGGATGATATTTTACTCGCCACAAATGACAAAGGTTTGCTATATGAGGTGAAACAGTTCCTTTCTAAGAATTTTGATATGAAGGATATAGGTGAGGCATCTTATGTCATTGGCATTAAGATCCATAGGGACAGATCTCAATACATTTTAGGTCTATACCAAGAAACCTATATTAGTAAGGTCTTCGAAAGATTTCAGATAAAAGATTGTTCATCGAGTATAGCACCTATTGTGAAGGGTGATAAGTTCAATTTGAACCAGTGCCCAAACAATGAGGTTGAAAGGGAACAAATGAAAAATATTCCATATGTTTCTGTAGTAGGGAGCCTAATGTATGCTCAGGTTTGTACAAGACTTAACATTGCATTTGTTGTTGGAATATTGGGAAGATATCAGAGTAACCCAGGTATAGATCACTGGAGAGTTGCTAAAAAGGTGATGAGGTATCTTTAAGGGACCAAAGATTACATGCTTATGTATAGACGAATTGATAATCTCGAAGTAGTTGGCTACTTAGATTCGGACTTTACTGATTGTGTTGATTCACGAAAGTCAACATCTGGATATGTATTTATGTTTGGCATGGGAGCCATATCCTGGAGGAGTTCAAAGCAGACTTTGACTACTACTTCTACCATTGAGGCTAAGTTCGTTTCTTATTTTGAGGCTACATCACATGGTGTATGGTTGAAGAGTTTTATATTTGGGCTTAGAATTGTGGATTCTATTTCTAAGCCATTAAGAATGTACTGTGACAATTCAACTGCAGTTTTCTTGGCCAAAAATAACATGAATGGTAGTCGAAGTAAACACATCGACATTAAGTATTTGGCCATTAGGGAACGTATCAAAGAGAATAAAGTGATCATTTAACACATTCGTACTGAATTAATGATTGTCAATCTTTTAACAAAAGGCATGCCACCAAAGAGTTTTAAGGATCATGTTGCTAGAACGGGACTTAGTTCCATTATGTGATTTATGTATGTACTTAACTCTTATTAATTAGTTGTTTTTTCTCATTCTAGTGTATGCATTTTTATTTTGAGAATTACAACTATTATGGAGCTAGAATAAAGATAAAGGTTTATTCATTTAGTTAAAGTGGCATAAGAAATAAGATGCACCGTGATATATGGAAGATAATACTCACATTTAGAGGACTTATCGCCATGATTCGTGCATTTGGTTTCTTTAATTAAGTGGAGGTTTTATGACTTTTAGATTACATTTACGACCCAAATGGGAGACTGTTATCCATTAGTTTCCTTTATGATGGATCGTGTCTGTTCATTTTGAACCCTCATGTCCTTCCACTTGAACCGTTATGTCCTTCTGTTGTTTAGATGGAAGACAACAAGGAATATAAGGAGATTAGGTCCCTAGGCTTAGCATAATTCTGCATACACCATCTCTTACATTTGCAAAAAGCTTAGAAGAGCCCTCTCATATTTATCCAAGATCTCTCAACATCAATGGCATGAGGTATGTAATATCATTCCGCATTTTCATTTTTCTATAATAGACATGTATATAGATTATTATCATGTCTAACAGCATCTTCACTGGACTACTCACCTGGCTCTACCTAGAAAGATCATAAAGGAAATTGACAAGTTGATGAAAGCGCTTCTATGGTCGGGTATTGATGTTTTGGGTGAGAAGGCAAAAGTGAAATGGAGTGCGGTAACCTCCCTAAGAAACTAGGTGGGTTGAGCATCAATTCTACTTCTTCTATGCAAAAGGTGTTACTCAGCATCAAATTCATCTCCACAACGTTAACTTCTGGCAGCTGGTTGTGTCAAAGCATTATTCCTGGTCGTTTAATCAATTGTTGAAGATTAGGCCTCCGATTTATCCTTATATCAAACATCGAGTGCATGGCGAGGAAGCTACTTAGATATGGTATCATAATTGGCTTGATGTAAGCCCACTTATCGACCATCCTATGCTTATTCATCTACTCAACCGACTATCACTGATGTCCAGAGTTTCGGAATTAATTTACAATGGTGTATGGCATAGAAGCTTCCACGCGGCTTTTTTTTAACAAGGGAAATTGAAACGCAAAATCAGACTCTGGAATACATCACGTCGTCGGCTTCACGGCGGAGAAGCTCTTGGATTCCATCTGGTGGCCTCGGGAGAGTGTAGAGTCCCGGGTGAAGTAGAACCGCAAGGGTGGCCAATTTGTCCGCATACTGGTTGCCTTCTCTGCAGACATGCTGGAGACGAATCTCCTAAGGTCGATCTGGGCGGCTTTCGTTCACTGGTGAAACATTTTCCACCTCTTGGGGACATGAGAATAGCAAATGAGTTCTGGTGGTCGTTAACTTCACAAGGGCTATTTACAAATCAGTCTTGCCGTGCATTATTCTGGCCTACCGCAGTGGAGGTCCCATGGTTCACGATTGTCTGGTCTAATTCTATTAATCCCAAAGCATCCTTCATGACTTGGCCAGCGATCAAAGATAGATTAAGAACAAAATGCCAATGGTTCAAGCCAGCTGATACTTTGTGCACCTTGTGTCATAACGTCGAAGAAGATCGAAATCATTTGTTCTTTATGTGTGAGTATAGTAACGCCATATGGAGCATAATTTTATTCATGGTGGATGCAGTTCAATATTCCTATGAGTGGGAGCCTACCTTGAGGTTGTTTATCAGCTATTCTAAACCAGGCAAACTGAATGCTCTCTTAATGAAATTGGTATTCATCAATACCATATACATGATATAGAAGGAGAGAAACTGTTGTCTCTACAAACAGGAGGAGGAAGATAAATACCAGTTAGTGGAGCAAATAGTAAATTGGATCTGAGACAATTTATTAGCCAAGAGAGCTGTCCATCTTCTACCTTACATCTATGCGACCTAAATGGCACTTAAGAATGGATATGGAAGTCATAGGTGTTACGCTATGTTTTTCATTTTGTCATCGTTTGTTTGATTCATGGAACAAACCGATGATGTGAGCAAGAGTTGAACTCTAGTATTTTGTAAGTTGTAATACCTTTGCCTATCGTAATCTATTTATTCTTTCATTTTCCAATATATATATATAGAGAGAGATAGATATAGATATAGATATATATTACACTATGAATAAACTAAATTAAAATAACAATATTAATATTCATTAAGAATGACAAATTTTCATGTTAAGAACATTATTTCTTGCAATATATTAAACTTTACTCGGGTAAGTAATGTGTAATTTTAGTTAATATAATTAAAATATCTAAAAGCTTATACATGAGGTTCTTTTGTTTTAATATTTTTTCATTATCATCTCGTGAAGATTATACTGAATATATAAAATGTTAATCATTTCCAAATAAAAATAAAACTTATCTTACTTAAAATAATAATCTAATGTAATTTATTTTGTTATCATTTAATTCTAAAAATATTGAGATTTAATTTAATTTAATTTAATTATAAGATGGATTTTTTTGTTTTTAACTAACGAAGACGATCATCATCTTTTGAAGTACATGTTAAATAAACTCTTAAGTATACATGATAATCACCAAATTACTTAACTTAATAAATTACTTAGCAAGCAAATCAAAAGTAAGATTAAAAGGTCGTTGGCTACGTTCAAACCCTACTTCTCATTACAAGCAAATTGTCATACTCTAAAAGATGTCACCATTATACTCAAAGTAGAAAGTTTTTTTTGGACACTCCTCTGATACACATTTTAATTCCAAAAAATATTTTTGAAATTGATAACCTAAATTAGATAGGATAAATAATCATTGTCTTCTAAGATTCTTTTTTAAAATCAAAATAAATTAATAACAATAATAATGAAGGCCCAAAAGGGGTAACATAATAAATATTCCTTGTTAAGCTTAAAAGCCAATTACAATAACTAATAAATAACTAGTCCTTAACTAAACCAGGGCCTAATGGATTTTTATGAAATTTGCAGCTTTAGTAATTTGAGGGAGCCAATTTTAAACTCCTTTACCCCTCAAGTTGGATAAGAGAAGTTGAAATTGGTTGCACTTTTTGCAAAATAATTCCGAGTCAAATGTCAAAATGTTATACAGGAGTCTCTCGTTGGTCTTCTAAAGATTATGGGTGTTTCTAGCAACTAGTTAGCTGTCAATTGGTTTGAAGTATATTCCATCTATTTGTCATTACCTTGGTTAGTTGTATATTAAAGGCTCTCGTTAGCATAATTTCCCTAGTCCATTTAGATGACCATGCATCATATACTAATTACTTTTCCTATTATCCTTGAATGTTTTTTCTTTTATTTCCTATCAAATAGCATATTGCAAGCATCCAAATGCTATTTTGAACATTGTATAATCTCCAGAACTCATATGGTGAGGGTTCCCTTACTGTTCTACTATGTCTTTCCATTTATCATGCTAGCAAGTTAGATTGCATAGTCTCTGTATCTAGACTAGCGAGTGACAGAGAAATAGCATTTGAAAAATAAATTGTTGATACTTTCTAGCTATTGGTTGTAGATTCTACAATTGAGGTTTATATCTATTGTTTTGAGTTTATTCTTTATGACCAACCATAGAACGAATAAGGATTTGGGAAGGTTTTGATGACTATAGCATACTTGATATTAAGAATCTAAATATATTTTGGAATGTCTTATTTGTGAATTCCTTTTATGAATGTCTTACTACATAATTGACTCCTCTCCTTTTAAATTAGGGTAATTTTTTGGTAGGCTTATGATTATGTATATTTTAATTATGTTTTAAATTACAAGTGCATGATGTTGTTGTAGTTATAGCTAGCGTGAATAGGATGATGGTATAACTAAAATTAAACTAAACTAAAATTTAATACAATAATAAATCAGAACATAGATAATACAATGATTAATTAATATTAAATAGCTAGAACTTAGGTAATGAATCCCCTTAAGATCTCTTAAGCATTAACCATTTATCTTGGAATTAAATTATTGATTACTGGACTATAGAAATCCCTATCTTATGTTAATATCTTTCTTATGACTATTAATAACTAATCATCAGTTGAGAATAAAAGCTCTTTATAGCATTACTCGATTTGTGAACTTCAATATTAGATTTGATCCTAATCCATAATATTTACGTTGACCTATCTCTAGGTTTACATGCAACTCATAATTATGGTATATCTATTCATACAAAAAGATCTCAATCTTAATCATATAAAACCAAAAATTGAACCAATATCTCCGATATATTAATTCAAGATATAAATGCATAAATGAATTGCAATAAATAAATCAATTAAATTACATTAAATAAAAGATTAAATAACAATATCCATCTGAACTTAGGGTTCATCGTACCAAGGCACTAAACAAACTTAGTTCCTAAACATAAAAAACAAAACAAACATAAAAATTCAAAAGAATAATTAAAAAGAAAAGAATCGATGATATATATCCCCTTTTCTCTAATGTAGTCTCCTTAAAACTTTGATGAAAGGTTACTCTCTATCGAATCTCTTGAAGTAACCTTCATGTTTTCCTTGTCCTAGGTTTATAATTACGTCTCCATCTCTAAATTGCATACCTAACTCTAATTATAATTGCCTATCCCTCGTCCCCTCTTCATAATTGGCTTTTATATTATGGAATTAGGGATCATGTTAGAGACTGTGTATCTTAAGAAAATCTCAAAATCATAACTTAACACATTTTCAAGAGTTTATATGGGCATGAGACATGGTTGTTTATGTTACTTACATAGGCATGTATCTTCGCACAAGTAAGAACAACATCTTTGAAACTTTACACATTCACAATTACTTACATGGTCTTTTACACGACCATGTATGATACCCACACAGTTTTGTACATCTTCAAAATAGCTCTAATTCTTTTATTTTATGCCCCAATTTCACTCAAACTCTTCTTTTTTAGATCTATAAAGGCCATTTAAACCTTAAAAAATTCTAAAACAAAATAAGTACCAAAAACAATGATAAACTTTCAAATAATAAGCAAAGCGCACTAAATATGGCCATAAAGCATAGTATATTTGATGTTTATCGAATATCCTCATACTTAAGCTTTTGCAAGTTCGTAAGCAAATCATAAACCAAACCATCAAACTTTAAAACATCCATCCCTTATTAACCTCAACTTGTCCATCCAAACCTTATATCATCATATCATATCAATCAAATTAACATACAATTAGAATCAATTTATGCTAGAACCAAATTTCACAAGTCAATATGAATAGCATTCACATTGATAATCTTTTTGAAAGCAAAAGCACAAAATTTCGCACTCTCAAAAGATTCATTTAATGCACTCAAATATTTGGGTGGAAAATATAACAAATACTCAAATCATTATATAAGAGGATTCTTAATCATAAGCTTGCAATAAAACCACATATCCATCATTTATGAGTAACCTACAACTAAAAATCATAAGGTCTTTTAAATAGGATGTAATGAGGCTTAGGTAAAGATATGGTAGGGATAATTAAAAAGGGTAATAATATTGAAGGAAATTCATATAAACAAGATTAAATAAACTTAGTTATAATGTAGGTCCTTCAATCAAAAAGTTCATTGGTACAACAATAATTTTTCTCACTCTCCGACAAATATCACAATTTTTTCTTTTCCTCTTTTTTTATTTTTTTCTTTTATATGCTCGCAACACATAATTTTCAACTTTTGAACTTCTTTGAGCAATTTTGGAGAGAATGTAAAATTATATAAATGAAGAACTCAAGAATAAACAAGTTAATAATCATTATGTACCAATGATAATAGAAATATCGGGCCTTTTATTTCAAATTCTTTAAGAAAACCAAAGTTTCAAGCAATCAAGAAAATGTAAATTCCTTCAGGGTTCAAAAATAATAAAATTTTTTCAAGAAAAATAAAGTAAAGGCTATCAATGTGGTTATAATCAATCAAGAAAAAGGCTTAGTATCAAAAGTACTTACTCCTAAAGGATAAAAATAGGCTTGATAATAATCAAAGAAAGTAAGTTACAACAAAAGGTTAAATCTAAGTGCCTTTATCATTTTAATACTTCTAGTTTAAAAATGTGGTTTCAACATGAATAATAAAAACAAGTTCTATAATCATCCCACTATGCATAATAAGACACAACAAAGAATAAAATAAAATAAAATAAAACAATTATATTATCCTTTACAAAGCCATGTATAATACTTACACAAGCATTTACATCTCCAAAATAGCTTCAATTATTCAATTTTATGCCTCAGTATCACCCAAATTCTTGTCCTTTTGATATACGAAGGCAATTTAGACCTTAAAACATACTAAAAACAAAATAAGTACCAAAATACAATGTACAACTCCCAAATAACAAGCAAAAATCACCAAAATTTAGTCATTAAAACATAGTATATTAAGCGCTTCTCAGCTACTGATAATAATGGAGCATCCTTTCAAATTATAAAACCATTCATTCTCTTGAATATATCTTTGACATATGTTTGATTTTCCAAAATATGTCTCAGGTTAGAAAGTTTAGGAACTTTGTGGAGAGAACCTATCTCACTCCAATTATCATACCAAAAGTAGGTTGACTTCTCATCCCTAATTTTAAGTTTCATCTTTTTATTAATCTTGTCTCTCATCTTCAAGAGCTAGTTCATTATCCAAGATAAATTAATTTTGGCTTAATTTTCTAAAAGCTTCCCTTTTCAAAAGATGAGAATGAATCCATTTGAACCATGAAGCTTCTGTATATGGAAAATTCTCCAAATTCTCCTTATCATCAACATATTTTTATTGTTGTCGTAAGGATGATGCGTAGCCACCATGAAGCCGTAGGCAGATAGACCTATTGACGTTTAACTTTGGCTCTTATGTAATTAAAGCTAGCTCTAGACTATCAAAATCTCCTCATGATCTTTTATATAACTTTGATTAGCTTCATTGGGAGTATTAATATAAAATCTACTATGCGTATAAATTATTAAGAATAGAATTGATAATTTGTAATTAACCAGTAAAAGAAAGTAATTTGTTAATTTAGTGACTAAATTTTTTTAATATGGTGTCAAACAGAGGTTAGCTATCCCTAAAAATTAGTCTTTTAGTGGTGAGTGGAGTGCTTAGATATTTAAAAGGGGACTCCTTGAGACTCGCTCCAAAAATATAAGAGAACTACCCAGCTAGATGAACTTCTCCAATAGATACAAATAGATTGTTTTTGTCTCTTTTAATGATTAATCTTAAGAGCTTTTTAAACACTTATAAGGAGTTTATTAGGGTCTTTATAGATTTTGGCATCCACTCTACATAGAAACAATAGAGCATCCATAATGATAGGTTAAAAATCTTCAACTTCCATTTGTTTTAGTATGAGAACTTTCTTTCAAGGTTGTTGTTGTGCTTAGCTAATTTTACTAGCACCTCAATACAAAAAGTAAAGAGATAAAAAAGGGTCACCTTGCCTTGGTCCTTTTGCTCCCTTTATTAGCCTAGTTAGCTCTTTATTGATGAGAGTGTTATAGTTGGTTATGGTGATGCATTGCTCAATCCATTTGATGAACTATGTAAAGAAACCAAAAGCTTTAAATGTATAATGGGTGAAAATCTAATTGATAGAATCAAAAGTTTTGTGAAATTTAATCTTCATTATACAGCTATTAGAAGAAGTTTTTGGCAATTGTTTTTAAATAGCTTTTGACTTAATAGAACGTTATCTTTAATGTTTTTGCCTTGAATAAAATGCTTTTGACATAGATTGATGATGGAGCTAATTATAACCTTAATTCTAGAATCTAGTTGTCAGAAATCAGTTTGTATTTAGTGTTGCAAAATGAGATAAGTGTAATGTCATTCAAAAAACAAGGATTATGGGAATTTGGAACCGTGAAAAATAAGTTTTATTGAATTCCTATAGAATCTTGCCACTAGAAAAGAGTTCCAAAATAGTGTTGTTGACTTGGTTCTGAACCAAATCATATAATTTTTGGATGAAGAAAGCATTAAATTCATCTAGTCTATAGGTTTTGATGGGAATCTATGAGAATGTAGTATTTTTAATATCATACATATTAAATGCCCTTAGTAGAAATTCAAATTATTCTATTGGTATTTATTTAGGGATTAATGAATTGAGTATCTATATAGTAGAGAAATATTAAGGAAGTGCTTAGTGCTTTGGAAGTAAGTTTACACCATATTCATGATCTTCTAATGCTTCTAAACTATACCTCCATTTAAATTAAACATTAAGGTCCATATAAAGAAATGCTTAGAAGTAATTCTTTATAACTAGTTTTTTTTCTATTTTATTAAATGCATTATTTGGATATTGATTCTTCCCATCCTGCACTTAGTTAAGATTGTTTATATATCTTTATATAGTAGAATTAGTATTAATAATACGAATTTGATTCTTCTTATTGAGTTCTTCTTTCATGAATTTAATATTTTCCATACATTTGTAAACTTTGAGGCCTTAAACACTCATTCTTATCTCCTACTTTTACCTCTTATTCAAAACCTTTTAACTTAGTTAAATAATTATTGAATTTAAGGGGGGTTCTCTTCCTAGTCTCTTTAGTCAAATTGTGTATTTCAATAAAGGAATGATCAGATGTAAGATTGTTGGAATCCAAACTTGGTTAATTTATGCCCTATCTAGCTTCCTCCTTATCAACCATTTCTCACATTGCCTGTTACTCCATATAAAGAAGTTTCCCTCATGTCTTAAATATACCACACCAACCTAGCTTATACAATTCTTGAAGTCATCATTATGATTTCTCTAACTTATTTTGTCTCCTTTAGATTTTGATGGATAAAGTGCACTATTGAAGTCTCTTGGTATCATCCAAAGGGAGTTTAGATTCTTGATGATATTCCTTATGTCATTCGAGAGTGAAGTTCTTTAAAAGGCCATATTGGGAACATAAACAAAATTGAAACAAAGTTGAAGGATTGGGAAAAGTTGCGTTGATAGATGCAATAGTTGATTTATTAAAAACGTTTAAGTTATTTTCACTTTGTTAGGGTAAAAAGCTACTATGATTCATCTATAGAAGTGATGTTGATAATTAGTGAATAAAGACCATTCCTTCCTCAAAAACCATAAATCTCTACTACAAGTATCAATTGTCAATTTAATTTCCAAAAATCTATTAAAATAGGCTTATTTATTAACAAGTAATCATGAATAACTTTTTTTAGGGACAATTGAGCTCTATAACATTCCATATTAGAACAAAAATTAGTTGGGGGTGAAAGAGGTTCTTTCCTTTTTTCACTTTCCTACTTGACTTCTTTCTTGTTGCAGGGATAAATTCATCGCCCAAAGTATTATGAGTAGACATAATCATACTTATGGAATTATAGATTTCAACTTCCATAGGTTTGTCATTGGTCTACTCCTTACCATTTACCTGCATTTTTTCCATCTTAGAACTTGAACCAAATCAAATCCCAATATGAGGATCATTAAGTTAAGATCATAAATTTGGATCTTTTCTTCCCCTTATTCTATTAGGGGGATGGGCAGTTCTCCCTTTTGACCCAACTATTCCAACATTTGTATTTTATAGGGCCAAGGATCCTTTTGTGTTAGTGGTAGCACTAGATATGATAGATTTTGGTTGAATATAGGATATTTTTAATGATGGTACAACAATTTCCTTAGAGCTCTTAGTATTGTTAGCAATCAATTCATTCTCCTCAACACCCACTAGCTCATAAAGAATTCCTTAATAGCTTTCAAACATATCATCTAATGAGATAGATTTGAATTCTATAGATAATTGATAGCTACTTTCATTTTAATCATTATGTCATCCTTATCTAGCTTTAGAATAGGTATTGAGTTAGGTAGTTTTTGGTATATTTTAATCTCTATGCTTGTCGTAGCATACCTTGTACATTTTTTAAAGGTCATTGCCTCATCTAAGTATATAGCTTGCTAATCAAACTTGTTAGGTATCGCAGTCTTATTGTCGACTAATACTCTAATAGAATATCATAGAACTTAATTCATATACAAATGTAGATCATCCTTATTCTCTCCATTTTGAATCTTGGTCTCTAATTTTATGGAAAAGATTAGTTTGTTTTTAATATGTTATGACACTTGTTCGATTATCTTCTCATGCTTTCCATATGTGAAAATTTAAAGATGAATATATCATGTTTGTTGATGAGTGATAGGTATAGATTATAGTATGTAATTTAGGTCTTTAAGTATGTTTTTAAGTGTTTATTAGATGATCATCATGTTTATAAGCTTATAATTGTGTTATTATTAGTGTTTGTATGTGTTCTATTTTTTCTTTTTTGGTTTCGAGCAAGAATTTGACTTCAATTGTATGTTTTAAGAGGTGTTTGTGAGTTTTTGGAAATAGGAAATTGAAGAATGAAGAAGATGTTAGATGCGTGCATGTTGGCATGATTATGATACAAGAGGAAAATTCACGTAGGGCACGATTGTGGCATGAGATTTTTTAAGTTCTAAAGGTTCGAGGCTATTTTTAGAACTAAATAAAGGGACGAAACCCTAGACACAACCTTAGAACCCTCAAGCACTATAAAAGAACATGAAAAACACCAAAAAGAAGTTACAGTCACTACATCAAAGTAGATCAAAAAGGAGATCAAAGAAAGTTTCAAAGAATTTCTAGCATTCCAGATTAAGACTTTAATAAGTTTTTTACTCTTTTCCCTTTATTTATTTCATAGACTTGAATGTTTATTTGGAATTTTAAGATTATTAACATGATTGTAGGTCTCTAAATCCATATTTAGGGATTATTCTGGAATTATTTTGTGAATCTTATTTTCTATTGAATTTAATACATTGATGAATGTTTATGATAATTGTCATGCATATATTGGGTAACAAATCGAGAGAGTGAATCAAGTCATTAGTTAAGGTTTGCAACGAGAGTTGATAACTTAATAAACTTACAATTATCATATTAACAAACAATTGAAGAAAGATATTAATTGTGAAATTAATTATCCATAGGATTGCTTCAAATCTAATGGAATAAGTTAGGAATAGTTTTATGAATCGAGAGATTACAACTCTATGATTATCGAATTCTATTAGGGTTATTTGATTAGATCTTGACATATAGTAATCAAAACTTTAATATATTCATAATCAAACATAAATTGAATCAACAAGATAAAAGGAAACAAAATAAGGACAGAATAGTTCCTAAGTCTTCATCTTGCTCAATCTTAGTTTCATTGGTAGCTTAATTTTTTAATTCCTACTTGTTTAGTTTTGTTAATTTTTTTAGTTTTCGTTATTTATTTTAATTCAAATCAATTTTTAGTACCTTAGACAAAGTTCTTTTCAAGTTATGTAGGTGTTAAATAGTCCTCGTGGTAATGATACCTTTGATACTACAAGATACGATCTGTACACCTGTAGTAATGAGCATTTTATTATCATATAAAAATTGCTCAACAATGAGAACCTCTTCTAATTTAGCCCTTTTCTATTTATGTTGAGCCTACTTGTTCAACATAATAAAGGTTGGCCTTTCCTCGGTGAGGAATCCTATTAGAGTACCTGACTTCTTAAAGTCTCCAACTTTAAGGATTTCTAGTGGGAAAGCCACCAAAGTACATTTATCAAATCTAGAAGGAGGAATGTATCTAAGTTTTTCACCATGGGAACAGTCTCTTACCACCTATCACCAAGTGTTTTTTATTTTTAAACCTTAGGTAGAGATTTTCACCTTATTGGTGTAAGCATAAATAGGATTAAACATGGGACTATGAAAAGGAATTATAAGGAGGAGGAGGAAGGTAAATTTTAATAGGGCACAAATCATTGGTTAAAGTAACAAGATACGACGTTGATTCAAAAGTGAGACTTAGATAAAATAGAGGGAAAGTTGTAGGAGATGAGAGTTCTTGGAAAATCGGTTGCATGATAGAGGGGTATAAAAGGTGGTTTTCTTTGAGTTTTGAAATTCAATGCTAAAAGAGATAGAGGAAACTAACCTTATACGGTAACACCCACATACCTCCTAGGAGGATATGCAAGTGTCACACAAAATAGAACTGAAACATTTCAAAACATACTAAACATTCTTTACATGCATTTTAGCAACTCAAACAAACATACATTACATATCAAACAAACATACATTACATATCATTAAATGTTGTTGTAAACAAACCCTAATGTACTTCATATACAATGAAGTTATCAAAATACATGCCTTAAACATAATCCATCATGTAATAAAGTTATTACAAACCGTTAAACAAAATATGAACTATTTTATATTGACATATACAACTCAAAACTCAAATATACATTTTTCAATCAAAACAAATTCCAAAATAAAACATATTCTTCGTTGGCCACTGCGGTAGTCCTTGCCCTAGTCTTTAACCTTCTTATCAAAACCTACACGGAGGCAAAACCACTGTGCATATAGCTTAGTGAGGATAACTAAACATAATGTATAATAATGACTGTTTCTAACAGTCATCTAACATTCAGATATACAAATAAAAATCAACAATCTTTAATTGCTCATAATACAAAATAATCCAAACATTACGTCTCAGAGTAGAATATGGTTCATCAATCAATACAGAAAATTCTTGCATCAGAACAAAACTCATAAATATCATAACATAATGTACATATATCATAATAGGATATAATCCTTTCAAATCATGGTATGACTTATATAAGAACATAACCTATTTTGTATCAAAACAGAATGTGTTTATATCAAAACTGAACATATATCATAATACAAAACAAGTTAGACTGCTAATCCTTTTTATAGAAGTGGGTAATAGGACCGAAATAGAAGATACCATGATTGGTATCTGAAACAGAAGAGACTTAAGTCTCTGAAACAGAAGACACATAAGTGTCTAAAATCAGAAGACACCGAAGTGTCTGGCATTGAAGACACCTTAATGTCTGGTTATAGAAGACACCTTAGTGGGTGTCTGTTTACAGGAGCAGCTGCAGACCCTTCTAGGCATGCCTATTTACCCACAAGTAGGACTTAGCAATTTTAAAACAAACCATTTCAGATTCCAGAATTTCATGTAAATGATGTAGTGCATAACATATGACCTTATTCATTTGATCAAACTTAACATGCCTTATAAAATTGTTAAGGCATCAATAAATGTATTGAGTCATCACATTATATATGTGTGTGTGTGTGTGTGTGTGTGTGTATAGAAAGCACTTCCAATACAATCCTAAATATCAAACTCCTCGGACAATTGTTGGTCTGGAATTATCACAATATTATAATCACATAATAGTGAAACAATGCATAAGTATGAATTCATTTTCTTATGCTCAAATTGAACACATTCATTCTCACTTGAACAAACTCAATATACCTTATGAACATAAGCATTTACATCAATATATCAATAAAACATTAAGTCATTACATAATACATATAATCACTCAAGTTCCTAATTCACAAACATTCTTAACTAACATATTACTTTTGTTCTTTAAGACACATTAACATTCTTAAATAAACTTCATTCCTTTAACAACTTATAAGTTCCAAAATTAGATACTTTGTTATCTAATAACATCTTCTTTAAGTTATTACTTCAATTAAAAAATCCAAAGCTTATACAACCTTTAATGAACTCATTCCACATCAAACTAGGTTCATTGTCAAGCTCAATTAAGTCCATTTAAATCATTATAAAGAACATTAACCTTATATAGTCCAATAATTGTCTAAAACCAACATTGTCCACTTCCTAAGTACTTCCCATGACCGTGGGAATAAACCTTATAAATCCCATGATCGTGGGATGAGTGAACCAAAGGTTTACTCACCCACAGCCTCCAAATTGTTTCCAATACTTGATTTATTTACTTCCATTCGACACACCTTCACCAAAGTCCATCAATTTCATTTCAATTCTACCTTATTCATGCTTCAATACCTCTTCAAATTCATGTCCAAAACAATTCAAAAATGATCCATTAAGTAACTTACAAATCAATATCCTCCACACATCAAAACCAAACTAGAAGTTGTCATACAAAGATCATTTTTCCATCACATATTTCAAACCAATTCACTTATCATAAAACTTGTATTACTACATGCTATCAAGTTTAGTAATCCCTTAATTAATTACCTTCAAGTTCCTTCTTTAAAGAACTAATCGAACCATCCCTTAATCAACCAAAGCACTTCCAAAACCTAGATAAATGTAAGATGATCTTAACACTAAGATGATAATAACATATAAGGTAGTATAAAGTAGCTTTCTTGATGTAGTAACTTAAAAGAATTCCAAGAGAAAATGATCCCAAAAACTCCAGAAGTTGAGAGGAAATGAGAGAGTTTCGGTGGAGGGATTGCCTAATAGTGAAGAATGAACAAAACAAAAATGACTCCAGCAGAAACCTGCTTCCTCCATTGCTAGGTGTCATGAAATTGTAACAAAATGTGTCACTATACATGTTCTTCATTTGTCCCACATTGGAGCTGCCAAATGTCAACAATATAATAAGCCATTTGCCACCACTTATTGCTGCCACTTGTCAATTTACTAACTATGTCATTTGTCAATGCATCAACTATGCCAAATGTCACTAACTCATGGGCTTAGTTATTCCAATTTTCATGTACCAATTTATCTTGCCACTTGATAATTTTTCCTAGTCCAAATGTGCATTTTAATACCTTAATTCTCTAATGGTATCAATTAATTCCAATTCACTAAGTATGATCCATTAAACCTAAAATTCAAGTCATATGCAATTCTCAATCATATCATAATTTTTACACCTATCATACAAGTACTTTCATGAATATGTAACATTCCAACTAGGACACAATTTGGGGCTCGGCCTTACATAGAGATAAAGTGGGAAAGCACTTGTTAAAGATCAACTAAAAATGGAAAGCAAGACAAAAGTAAACTAAGACTAATTAGGAGAAGAGATTATAGGGATCCTGTAGAAAAGGACTCATGCAAAATAAAGAAACGAGGGATGTACTGGTGTAAAAAATAGAGAAGAAGAAAATTAGTTAGTTGTTCGGTGGTTGAGGAAATCTAAAGTGAAGGAGGAGTATTTTCTCTAAAGAAAAGTTGTCTTTAAATAATATTTACCTTCAAAAGTTTTTAGAATCTTCTTCTTTTAACAAAATTTAAACTAAATAAGATTCAAATTTTTGAATGGCATCTTGCCCATTATTTATCATTATAGACAATGTTTTCTTCTTGTTTAAAAAAATAAAAAGTATTAATATTTAAATGTAGAGTAATATGAGAATAATAAAGAAAATTTTAACTAATATTCATTAAATTTCTTTTACGTATTATAAATTGTTATATTCATAAATGAAAAAGAGTCTTTTGTGTCTTTTTTTAACACTTTAAATTTTTCATACACTTTTAAAATAAAATTTGATACTGTAAATTTAAAATTAAAAATATGGTTATTACATCATAAAATTCTTTCAAAAACTTATAGAAATAATCACTTTATTCCTCATTAGTAAGCAAAAATTTTATGAAAATAAGTAATCAAAACAGATTTATAATACTTTATATAATATAAATTGAATTCTAGATATGTTAATGCTTTCTTTATCACATTTAAATCAAAGCTCTTATAATTGTTTTAAAGATTTATTTTAATCTTTCTAATAGAATTATTCAAATGCCTATCAACAGAATAATCAATAATCTTTATGCTAATAATGTTCTTAAAACCCTACGCCTATTTAAGGCACAAAGTCCTAATGGCATGAACATCTTCTTCTTTTAGAAGATTTAGGTCATGACTGGAAGCTTAATGATAATAGTAATTGACGAGTTTTTCGAGGAAAGAACTTTTAAGGGAGATAAATAGAAAATTCATTATTTAAATACCAAAAGGCAATCAGTAAAAGTCATTGAAGGATTTTTTACGTATAGCCTATTATAACTCCATATGCAAGTTAATATAAAAAATGCTAGCCTAAAGGCTAAAAAAAGTATTACTGAATCATATTGGATACCAATAGGGTGCCTATATATTAGGAAGACATGTTGAGGACAAAATTTTTCTTGTGCAAGAGATTTTTAGAAATTATACAAGAAAGAGTGGTAGCAGGAATTGCTCACTAAAGGTAGGCTTTCAAAAAGCTTATGACTCAATGGATTGGAATTTCATTATCAATTTCCTTAAAGCATATGGTCTTTCAGGAATATTCATTCAGAGGATGGAGCATTGTATTACTAGAGTATTGTATAAGATTTTAGTTAATAATGAACCTTTAAACATTATCAAAAGTATGAAAGGCCTAAAACAAGGTAACTCAATCTCACCATATTTATTCTCTATAGGTAAAGAGGAGTTTAGTAGACTTTTTACAAGGGTGGTTAAAAGGAATAAGCTTTTCAAACACCATTATATATGCAAAAAGAATGGGATTTTAAGCTTGAATTTTGTTGATGACTTATTCCCACTCTTAAGGGTTAATCACACTTAATTTCATCTCTAGTGACTTGTTTAAAAATATTCAGTAAAATATCCAGGTTACAAGTCAATAACGAGAAGAGTGGAATGTATCTCTCTACAAGTACTTCCCACAATGTCAATTTGTTCTCTTCCCTAATTGGATTCAAGTATCATAAATTACCCCTTACCTAATTAGGTGTCCTTATATCATCCACCAGGCTCTCCTATTCAAAATTCAAACCCCAAATGGAGCAAATAATGTCAAGTATAAGCATTTAGAGCTCTAAATCCCTCACTATGGTAGGAAGAGCCTAACCAATATCATATGTATTGAAGTTAAAAAGTTTGTACTAGGCTTCTCATTTAGTATTACCCTGCTATCTTAGTAAAACAATTGAAAAACTTCTAAGTTCCTACAGAATGGCGGCAAGGAGAATGGTCTAGAAGTAAGAGTAAGATAAAAAGAAGTGTGTGTTACTAAAAGCCAAGGAGGTCTATGATTAATTTCTCTAAAGGTAATGAATTTGATAATACTTGTTAAAACAACTTGGGAGCTTATTAATGATAAAAATTCATTATGGGTTAAGTGGGTATACTGCTACTACATTAAGGACTCAAATTTCTAGTGTATAAGAAGTTCTAAAAATGAATCTTCAAGTGTACAGTATGTACTCAAATTAAAGAGTAGCATTAGACAGCCAATATCCCATGAAATAGGGGACAAAAGATTGGTTTCATTCTGGTATAACAGATAGTCCCCTTATAGCTCTATGGAATATCAACTAGCTCTCCTACAACTAAGGGCATATATCAAGTGAACGTTATAATTAATCAAGTCTTTTCTAAGGAATTACTACTAAGATTTCTTATGCTATCTTATTGTCCTATCTACTTAATATATCTTTAACACCTGGAGAAAAGGATGAGGCAGTAGGGGATTGCACAAGCACTAAAGAATTTTCCAATAAATTAATAAGGGCAATTTTCTAAAATGCACAACCTAAGGTGGTGGGACATAAGTTGGTTTGGTGTTACTAATATAAGCGTGACTTGGAGCCAATTGGCCATTTCCTATTCCAATGTCCTTATTCAAATAAGGCATAGAAAGTGACTGGTCAGAGATACGGTATCGTTAATACATCAAATGCATAGCAAGAAATTATCAAATAAAGAACCAAAATACAATATAAAACTAGATAAGAGAAATAGGTATACAAAATTGTACTTCCTTACCTAGTGATGGGTATACAAACACAAAGTTTCTGTGAGTAACTAGATGAAGGACATCTGGTATTACACGTGTATGATCCTCAACTAAAGTAATAAGTAGGATGTATCAAGTTTGAAGCATATTATGCTTCTTGTAACCTTTTTGAAAATATTTTGTTTTGCCTATATGGTCAATGAATTATTTTTCATTCTTCAAAAAAATTATTTATTCTCATATGCATAATAAGCATAAATTCTCTTAAGGACTCATTAGAATTTTAACTTAAAACACCCTTGAATAATATTTATCAAAAAAATATTAAATAAAATAGCATATACTATTTTAATTTCTTGTTTAATAAAGGATAACATTTTCATTTTATTTAACTCACTACTTCAATAACGATTTTTTAATAAGAAATACTATTCCTTGAAAGGAAGTGGATGTACAAAGTCACTAAGGACTATGCTACAACTTATTACAATATGTTACATTTCAAATTAAAACATAAACATTACACATTTCCAGTTACTAATCTGACTTGAATTCTATCTATATGAGTTTCCAATTGGTGTTGATTCTTGAGCTAATTATGTGCTTGGTCTTGAACAAACTTATATGTAATTTGATTTTTTCACTTATAGACCTAATGAAATCCTTTTCATTTTTGCTTAAATTAGAAAATACCCTTATATTTCTTTCATCCCATACAATTGTCATACATGATAAAGACATATAAATCCCCTGTCTATCTCCTTCATTCATGCTTGTGAGCCTCAGACTCCATTATATTATCTCAATCCTCCTTCTTGGAGTCTCCATATTGCGTAACTTCATTATAAATTTCCAGGTCTTTCTTGTGAAACTACATTGAAAAAACAATTGCTAGATGCTAGCCCCATCTTGCACAGAACATACCAGTTTGGAATGTACAAGTACTTTTCTAATCTTTCCAATGTGAGGAGCTTATATTGAATTGTTATCCATAATGTATACACTACTCTAGGATAATTATCTTTACACCATACCACTTTATTCCAACTTACTTGTGGATTATCCTTATTGTATAACAATCCACATGAAGCATTGGAGTAGCTCCCAAAGGCCTCTAATTTCCATATCAATCTATCATCTGCGTTATTATACAAAATGTAATTGATTAAGAAGGTGATTACACTTGAGGAGGAAGTGAAGAGTAAGCTATGTCTAATCATTATCAAGGCATGAGCTTTTAAGAGGTTCTAGATTATTGATCTGAGTGAGTGTTCTATAGAGAGCCTAACTATCAAACCAAAAATCAGTAAGTTCACCGTTACCAGCCTTATTAAAGCACTTCCCTCTTATCTTATCTTTAGCTTTCCCAATGAACTTCATAATTGTTGAAGCATTGATGGGAACTTTGAGGTTTCAAAAACATTTATCCTTGATGAAAAATGCACATACCTATTGTAACGTTGACCTCTTTAAGCCTTTTGTATTGGTCGGTACATGGAGATGCTACTGTATATTCATATATACATGGTTGTGTATGAGTTCAAATATGTATTTAAGTTCTTCGGATATATATGTAATGACTTATAATGTTATATGCCCTTACATGAACTTAGAGTTCATCGGTATGCGAAATCTTGAAGATTTTTGACATGTACGCTTTTAAGTGTGCAAAACTGAGTGCATTTGATAGATATGAACATGGTGGTTGAATTAAATGTATTCTAATGCCTTAAGGGTGATTAGACATGATTTATAAACTTATTGGACACTTAGAAAGTTTA
Organism: Erythroxylum guanchezii; assembly: GCA_025629825.1. Lineage (NCBI taxonomy): Eukaryota > Viridiplantae > Streptophyta > Magnoliopsida > Malpighiales > Erythroxylaceae > Erythroxylum > Erythroxylum guanchezii. Next base: position 19,449,405 of record JAOTAX010000008.1, read on the forward strand.
ATTGGAAAAATTGATGTACATTGTTAAAACTTATTGGACACTTAGAAAGTTTTATTGGACACTTATAAGGGCTTATGTGCAAATTGTTAAAAGTTAATGGACTTAATTGTAATTTCTCAATTCTTGGAGGACTAATTAGCAATTTTGTAAAGTAATTTTCAGAAGTCCAAGGACCAAAATAAAAATAAAATTTTTGGAGATTTCTAAACTTTGGGCTTAATTGCAAATTTAGGAAAGTTT
>JAOTAX010000008.1:19459997-19476557 GCA_025629825.1 Erythroxylum guanchezii
TCAACATCTTCATACATTCTTCAAAAAACATGGAATTGTCCACAAAAGTACTTGTGTCAATAGTCCTCAACAAAATGAGATTGCTGAGCGGAAAAATAGACACCTTGAAGTAGCTAGGGCCTTGATGTTTACTAGCAACGTTCCAAAAAAATTTTGGGGGGATGCTATTCTTACTGCAACCTACCTTATTAATAAAACGCCTAGTCGTGTTCTTTCTTTCAAAACACCACTTCAGAAATTTCAAGAAACCCATACTACCACTCATCTTGAAACTAGCCTTCCTTTAAAAGTTTTCGAGTGTACAGCCTTTATTCACAATTTTTCACACAACAAACTTGATCCAAGAGCCAAAAAATGTTTGTTTCTGGGTTATTCTACTACACAAAAAGGGTATAAATGCTATGATCATATATCAAAAAGGTTGTTTGTTAGTTGTGATGTCTCTTTTTCTGAGACAAATTCATTCTGTCCCAAGTCTTCGATTCAGGGGGAGTATTGGACTGAGTTTGGTGGTGATGAATCTCGGCTTGAACCTATATCTGTTCCTGAACCTATCCCAATACTTATGCATCTCCTATAGAGACAAATCCCAGTACAAAAGTTGCTACATCTGATCATCCACTCAAGGTGTACTCTCGAAAGAAGAAAGCAAATGGTGCACTTCCTATCCCTTAAGCTATACCAATCTCTGAACTAGTGCAAGTCCCAGCAGAAGAAGTTCAGAGTAGTATGGATCAAGAAGACAACATAGATTTAGAACTACCAATTGCCTTACAGAAGAAATCTAGATCATGTACCATGTACCCAATTGAGAGGTTTGTTTCTTATGATGCTCTATCTTCTCAATACAAAGCATTTATTGCTAATCTGGACAGAATTGACATCCCAAGGAATATTCAAGAAGCTCTTAAAGTTCCAAAATGGAGAGAAACAGTTTTCAAAGAGATAAGAGCACTTGAAAAGAATGAAACGTGGGAAGAAGTTAATCTGCCAAAAGGAAAGAAACCTGTGGGGTGTAGGAGAATATTCACAGTCAAATATAGGGTTGATGGTTCCATCGAGAGGTATAAAGCGAGATTGGTAGCAAAGGGCTATACTCAGATCTATGGGATGGACCACAAGGAGACATTTGCACCTGTGGCCAAGCTAAATACTATCAGACTATTGCTATCTGTAGTTGCTAATTTCGACTGGTCACTTCAGCAACTTGATATTAAAAATGCCTTCTTGAATGGCAAACTAAAGGAAGAAGTGTACATGAAACTTCCTCTAGAGTTTGATGAGGAAGGAGGAAACAGAGTATGCAAACTAAGAAAATCCCTATATGGGCTGAAACAATCACCATGAGCTTGATTTGAAAGATTTGCTAAAGTCCTAAAAACAGAAGGAGACACACAAGCTCAGTGAGATCATACAATGTTTTTTAGAATTAGAGAAGGTAAGAAGACAATTCTAATTGTGTATGTAGATGATATTGTCATAAATGGTGATGATGCAGAGGAAATTACAAGACTTAAGAAAGCCTTGAGGAAAGAATTTGAAGTTAAAGATTTAGGAGAAATGAAGTATTTTCTGGGCATGGAAGTAGCAAGATCAAAGAAAGGGATTTAGATCTCACAAAGGAAGTATATTCTTGATCTCTTGAGAGAGACTGGAATGTTAGGATGTAAACCAAGTACCACTCCTATTGACAGTACAAAGTTTGAGGATGAAGATGATAAACTTGTTAACTATGAAGAATACCAAACACTAGTGGGCAGAGTCTCATACTAGACCAGATATTACTTTTGCCGTGAGTGTTGTAAGTCGATACATGCATGCACCAAGGAGGAAGCATTTTGAGGCAGTTTATAAGATCCTACAATATTTAAAAGGTACTTCTAAAAAAGGATTATTATTAAAAAAGGGAGATCAAAGAACAATTGAAATATATATTGATTCAGATTGGGCAAGTTCAAAAGAGGATAGACGATCAATCACTGAGTATTGCAGTTTTGTGTGGGGAAATTTGGTCACGTGGCAAAGTAAGAAGCAAAAGGTGGTAGCCAAGAGTAGTGCTGAAGCTGAACTAAAAGTTGTTGCAAAAGGGATTTGTGAAAGTCTCTGGTTAAAGAGAGTGTTGATAGAATTGGGAATCAATTTTGAGACACCTATAAAACATTATTGTTATAACAAGGCAGCCCTAAGCACGGCACACCATCCAGTCCACCATGAGAGAACAAAGCATGTTAAAGTTGATCGACATTTTGTCAAGGAGAAGATAGAAGATGGAACAATATGCCTAACTTATGTCCCAACAAAGAAGCAGACAGCTGATGTATTTCCCAAAGGACTTCAAAGACAAGTGTTTGAAGAATGTATCAATAAGTTGGACATGATTGATATCTATGATCCAACTTGAGGTGGAGTGTGATCAAGATATGTATTATCTCATAATATTACAATCTGATTGTAATCAGACTATAGATTAGATATCAGTATCTTAGAGATATTCTAAGATGATCTTCCTGTATCTGTATAGATTATCTAGCCTATTCTGTACTCCTATCCATGTATATATTTACGACATTCACTAAGTAATGGAATATAGAGAAAATCAGCTCTTATTCACAAATACCCCCCTATTTACAACATTTTCCTAAAGTAAATATCCATGATATCCTCTAGTTTCCCATTTTATTATTAGGAAATAATTTCTCCTAAGTCATTGTTCTAATTTTCGTCAAAGACCATTAAGGATTTTATTTGATGCTTAATACCACTAGGGACCCCATAATAGTCATTTTCCAAAAAGCTCCTTGGGTTTGAATTTAGCCTTAGAGGACCCATGGTTTAATAATTAGTAAAGTAGGTTGTTTTCCTAACTTTTATTGTGTAACTTTACAAAAATATGAGTAATTAGGTCTAATTACTTATCAATTATGTTTCAAATTGATCAAAACAATTGTTTAGCAGACCCAAGATATCATTGAACAATTTCCCATAATAGTCACAATAATCAAGGTTAAATATGCAAACATCACTTGTATTGTCAGCTACTTTTGAAAATAGCCTTATCGTTTTAAATTACCTAAAAAACACTTTGAAATGTTGGACATACTAAATGAGGACCTCTTATCAAGTTTCTATTCAATTATTTTAACACAAATTAATATGTGATTGTAGGTATGGCACCTTAGGCCCGGATCAAAGTCAATGAGCCAAGCCCAAGTTGATCGGGCTTCAAGCTAGACTAGGTAATAGATCAATTCAGGCCAAACGATGTCATTTTGTCCCCAGCCTAATCAAACCAAGAAAACAAAATCAGAACGGGTCTTATGGTTGTGCCAACTTGACTTTAACTGCAAATTATGTTAAAATAACTCGAAAAAAACTTAGTAGAAGGTCCCTTTTTAGTATTTCTAATACCACAAGGTGGCTTTTAAATAATTTTGAACAATAAGAGCATTTTTTGGAATAAGTAAAACAATAAGAAAGGTATGTATCTTTTACCCCAATAACTATATTAGTTCAATACACATATAATATTTCAAAGGAAGACTTGTTCAAAACTACTTTGGGTTTTCATTCAAAACAAAGAAAACTATTTTGTTTTCACAAAAGCCAATCCCAGAATGTTATATTTTGGTAAAGATACTCATCGAGTAATTATCATTATTGGCCATAAGCGAGCATGCATCTGTGGCAAAGAAAGCAAGCATTAACTTCAAGTGAGCAAAAACTATTGGACACACTTGGCACATTAGTTCAGTCAAGGATACTACATGCAATGGCATGAAAATTTCTTATTACCTTAATAAATCCAGAGAATACTTGTCGGTGCTTGGATGATGCTTCCCTTTGTTTTGTCCTTTAGGCATGGGCAGTTGCAAATGTGTATACAACAAATTGGCAATATCAGCTGAAGCATGGAGTGAAAATGTTCGACCAGCCAACTTGTAGGCCTCCTTCTCGAGATTCTTTAACTTTTTCTGCAACACATTGCGTGCTTGAATGCATCCATCCAAGTCAACACCAATTCCCCAAAATTCCATATCAGCTAGAACAGTCACCTAAGCATACATATAGAGGCCATGAGTACACAAATCGAACAATTAATACAACAAAATTAAACAAGTGAATTATTATTAAAAGTAGCTCAATGGATCCAAAATCAAGGACAGATTAGCTCAGAATTACTAGCAACTCCATACTAAAGTCTGCATACCACTTAAGCATGTGCAATGACTGATGGATCAAGCCTATAGATCGTGGATCAAAGGCAGGCCCCTTATTAAATATTGTGATTGAAACTTTCAATTTGTATATTAACTTTACATAGATAGCACTATGGATATCTAAGATGGATCCCAGATTTCAATATTTGATTTTACCTTTTCTCCCCATGTAGAAAGCAAAGCATGTCACAAATACAAATATATGCCACCCCTAGCATCAGAATATGATACTGTTTCTGAACTTAAAACGTCTACTCCAACAATGCAAAAAACAAAAAGAGAAGAAATTATGTAGCATGCATTAGATATTTTACCAACGGCATCTCTATCTTCATGAGTGCTTCAAGAAGTCCCTCAGATATAAGTCTCTTCCAAAGTACAGAACATAAAGCTCTTGTTTGAGCAACCCGACGGCAGCAGCCATTATGAGCAGCTCTTCTTGCTTGATTCATCCACCTGCCATTCCAGTTAGCAGCTTCAACAGCATCACTAGGTAACCTTCTCTTCACTTCCTGCATTGCCATATAGCTACCCGTAGGCCATTTCCATCATGTAAAAAAGTAAAATATACGAGTACTATAACAGAAAATGACTCATGGCCAAACAAGTCATTCACACATGACCAGATAGAAATACCCTTAGCCCAAAAATAGAACAAGCTAAATTTCAGATTCAGTTGTTCCAAATATGGTGGTAAAAAGGTTTTACCCTCTCCAGGTCTTGAAAAGAGCTTCTATCCTCATCAGGCCAAAGAATCCATGCCGCAATGCACAAGTCAATTCCTTCTCTGATATCAATTGGTGATAACAGTAAATAGGAGTTGTCTACGAGTTTGAGACTCGAAACTTCCTCTGCAGGATTCAGACTGCTTAATCTCCTAATGGAAATTACAGCACTTCTGAGCACCTGAATCTGAATCTTCAAATTCCAAGTAACTTTTTTAATCCCCACTTTACCCATTATTTCAAGAATCCTATTCCACCTCATCTTAACTATCTCCAACAATTTCTCAGGTGGTTGAATATTATTTTGCTCAAGAGATTCACTCAAGGGAAGGTAATCTTTGCTTTGCCTTTCAATCTGTAAGAGATATTTTGGCAGATTGACATAGTATATAGGAGAATTTTCCCAACAAATAGCAATACCATGTATTTCAAAGGAACCCACAGAACTAATTTCTTTTCTTTTATTATAATGGAGGTCAAAATAAAATTCTTGGGCCTTATCCCACAGATTCAAGAAAGAATCAAATCCACCTGAGATGCTACTTGCACTAATAGGACCCTTCTCATGAGCATGTTCCTTAACATTAGTGCATAATTGTCCAGTACATTCTTTTGTTACCCAATTATGTTTTCTCATAAATTCCCCAGGTCCATCACCATCTTGCTCTACTGTTGAAGTAGGGACCATGTCAGCACAACCTTTATGATATCTCACATCATCATCATATCCTCCTTTCAAGGTTGGCTTTTCAACTAACATTGGAGTGCTTTTAGCAGCAAAAATACAGTGCATTTGATGGTTCATTTCTGCTGGAGCTACTAAACCACCACCAAATCCTTTCATTAATTTATCTCCACTTTTCAAATCGTCATTATCTGAATTAAGATTAACTTCTCCGGACATTTCAAATGAATGATTTCTTAGTTCCACATGAATACAGGCATTAGTTTTGTCATGGATAAACAAAGGACTCGAAACTGCCTTCTGTACAAGACCTCCAGAATTGTTGTATAATAATTGATGAGAAAACTGTGGAACATTCAACCCAAGTGATGTAAAAGCTGAGAAGGCAACAACTCTTGCCTCTTCAGCTTTATCAAGAACAATTTTACGTGCTCCATTCTTTATTTTTTTAGCAACTCCCAACTGTATGCGTCTCTGTGCTGAACCTTCTACAGCCATTAAATCAAGATATCAGAAAGATGAAAAAAAAATGAAGCTTTTGGCATAAAATTGCAAAATCAGATGCCATGTAGGCAGAGGAGAAGATAGATAATGCATGACACTAACAGAAAAATCCTTGATAGAAAATTTACACCAAGCATAAAAACAAGACAAAACAGCAGAATGATAGCCAGCAATAAAAAGTAAAAGATATGCTACCCACTGAAAAGAGGAAATCAAGTTTTGTGGAACTAGAAAAAGGAATATACACCCAGTTTTTCTTAATTGTGTGTTGAGCAAGAAAAAATAGAAGAGTCTGACAACCATTCAGCAAACTTATGAGAGATAAAGTTATTGCTACTGGTGCCTTCTACTGAAACGTAGAGGTATCCATGTTCAGATGTATGTATGAAATTTAGAAGCCTTCCTCTGTTCCACTCAATTTTGGAATCAGAAAATTGTCATAATACACATCATGACTCACAATTTCACATAAATTACAGTGCATTCAGCATTAACCCAAAACTTGAATACCTAAATTTTGAAATCTAATCTCTGTCCAACCCTAAAATCATAGCCTGAAAAATCAAGATACTGAAATAAACAAGTGAATTTCCAAACCCAATCCTTTTCCCAGATTAAACCAAAGGAAATATAACAAGGCCTATAAATAATGAATTTATATATAGCTACATCTCATATGGATTTATGTCCATCTTCATATAACATCCAAAACAGTGAACCTTTTAGTCCACTTTTCAAGCTATGCGACTTTAAGGCCAAAACCCAAATTGATCAAAAATTGATTAGCAAACATGCACATCTCATGCACATAAAGAAATAAAGTGCTGAGAGGGACAATGCAGATACCTTCAAACTAAACTATTGCTTGGATTACCCAAGTCCAATAATAAAACTTTAAAAATTCCAAATGCAAATCCTCAATCAAACTGTCAAACAAATATATATAACTGGCTAAAGCAGCATTTCAAACCATATAGCCAGAAATAAAGGGGAAGAATATATGAAAATCTCAGCTATGCATCAAAGAAAATAATGAACAAGCAGTGATCTAAACAGTTTCCAAAGTTAGTTGTCCTTTCATGAATACCTTGCGTATTTGACAATGACTAACAAGAAAATCCTTATCAATGACAACCAGGAAAATACTGAACAAGATATCTTGAAACAAAAAATCCAGAACGGTGCTGTAAAATGTATAGTTAAAACAGAAATCACACGTGGACTACTCCACCTTCAAAGATTTGTTTAGGAACATTAAGCTGAAGAGAATAGACATCTCTAGTGCAACCATTGCATAAGAGCAACAAAATATTAACCAGTTTACCTTGTGCAGACCATGATGCTGATTCAAAAAGAGCTTTCATAATCTCAGGAATAGACGCTTCAGCAATAGCAAGAGGTGTGCGCAAGCCTGCTTTATAAAGTGCTCTTGCTCTAGAACCCTGGAAAATAAGACAACAAATATTGTAGTCATTTTGAGCTGCAGATACCAAACCAATCATCATGATGATAACTGGTTGATTAATATGAGAGGATACAGTGCCTTAAGAAGAGTTGGAATGTAGAACCACCTTAACATGGGGAATAGTAGTCAGCTCCACAATCTCTGCCCTCACTCCAAACGAGACACGATTTTGGAATTTGGTAACGAGGCCCTCCAGATCATGCCATCCAAGTCTTTCACAAAACACTGAGACCATGGAGGCAAACCTTCCAGCATTCTCTTGCAAGGCTTGTACCAAGCCTCTGGCAACCTTAAAAACTTCACAAACCTCAACTACAGGTACTTCCTTCATCCCAGAATAAACAGAAATTCATTAAGAAGTCTCAAATAAAAGTAAGGCAAGTTAGGAAAAGGTAAATGGGGGAGATAAAGACAGATTCAGGTAAACTATGAGCACCATGCAGGTTATGCATCATTTCAGACAGAGAAGGAACATGTATGTGCACCCAAAAACACATAAGCGGGTGACTAAAGCAAAGACAAAAACAAATCGAAGTGATACCTGCACTAGTCTTGACAGGATGAGAGCTACGTAAAATCGTTTACATACTCGGAGAATTTGTTCATGAGAACTCATATTATTGCTTGTGATCCCACATATACTATTGTACGCTCCATGCAAAGCTTTCAGATTAGCAATTGATCTCTTAACAGTACGCATAGGTGCTCCATGTGCCATACGCATCAAAAATGGTTCTGAGACTCCAACTCGATTTCCAACAGACTTCGTCAGCCAGAATTTGGAATGCAATATTAAAACAATAATGCTAAATCATTGGGAAAAAAATAACAAAAGGAAGGCTAAAAGAGATTATAGAATCATAAAAGAGATACATTCAGAAATACAGTGCAACTAAATTTGAACATCATGTCAAAAAATACAAAAAGGAAACGAAAAGATATCTCAATTTTCCCACTGAATAACCTAGTTTCTGTTAGGCAGTCAGTGCCATGTCTGTCAACAACTCTAAAAAAATTTGCATTAACTGATATCATTATTTTGAACTTTATTTGTTTTCGAATTTTCAGTAACTAGCAGCATGATGCTCAAGGCTACAGATGAGTGATCCTGCCACTAAATTATATGTCTTCAGGGAACTCTTGACACAAATTATGTAGCCCCAATGAAGTCCATTACATCTTAAAACTACAAGGCCTGCAACCAAAAACCCAAACTGACATAGCGGCATCAGTTGCCTCCAAATAGACTCTGAAAGCATCTCCATATCACACAAAGAAAAGGTGACACACAAACCATTTACCTGATCTAGAGCAGACAATTCCATGAACCTTTCATAAAATAGTTCCCAGTCTGGCTCAATTTCAACATTGACTGGTGTTACTAGGTACACTAAATGTAGATCAGATGCAAGAACAAATCCTTCTCTTGCTCTGGAAAGATCATCTAGCACAATCTGGAAAAGAGTTGATAAAAAAAAATGAATATGTTGAGCAGAAGATAATCCTGACAAGTTTAGCTACATATTTAAGATGGAAGCAACCAAAAAATAAGTATACTCATTAGAAAAAATAACCTTGAACATTACCAAGAAAGGAAATCAAATTTAACACTAGCAGCTGTAGGAACATTAACTAGAAATCAGAAAGAGTAACAAAAGCTGCAAAACTTTACAAGTGATTCTTCTGGGCAAAGTGAACTGCCAAAAGCTGCCCGTCCTAGCGGTGTGGTGCTGTATAACTTACTATCTTCATTCCATTCAAGAAACTTTCTATGGCACAACCACCGAAGAGATTCTTGTGCAGACTTGACAACATCCTTGAATGGTTTTGTAGAATTCAGAAGTGTACATCTAACATAACGATGTATATCATTGGCAGTTTGAACGATCCCGCTAGCTACCACTTCTAGAATTGCATGAGTCATTCCATTTTTATCTTCAGAGAGACAAGACTGCAATGGTGGACAGCACTCATTGAGTATTCCCATAATTCTTTTAAGCTCTTCTGGACTGCAAATCAGTACCTGGTTAAGTGAGATATTTAACTTTTTAGGAGAAGTAGACAGTAAAATCAATATACTCCAATCAAATAACCAAAATTTTGAGAATCTTAAAAGCAATCAGGGGAAGAGAGTCAAACCAATTCAAAATACTACTTATTCAATGAAGGTTTAGATGAATAGCATATTAGTTAGAGGATAAAATCAGGTTAGAAGAGGGTACAGACACAGGTAGAAAGACATGTAAGAATATGGAACATACACTTTCTCCTCTAGTATCAATTCCAGTCCGACCTGCACGACCAGCCATCTGTCTGTACCTTGTACCATCAATAAAATCACGACCAACTCTAGGTTGTCGAAAAATGACTCTCCTAGCAGGTAAGTTAACCCCAGCAGCTAAGGTAGATGTAGCTGTTAAGACACGCAAAAGACCTCTCCGATAGCATGTTTCTATGATTTCCCTTTCCTCAACCTGTACAACAAGTGAAAAAGAAAACTAACCATCCAACTATTTAAGAATACCAAAAGTTGATGGTCGAGCAAAGTTCACTATGCCAAAACATGAATGCATATCTACAGAAAGAAACCATACAGTAAGGCCAGCATGATGATAGGCAACACCAGAAGGAAAAGTTTCTTCTAATATAGGGTCCAATCCAGCAGGAGATTTCCGTAGTGCATCAACAGCTGAAGCAATATCAGAAAACTCACTATCATTGTGAAAGGTAACAGACCACTTCTTGAGGAACTTGGAAACATGCCTTGCAGTTGACTCGCATCCCTTTCGACTAGAACAAAATATCAGCACTGAATGACCCTCTTGCACAACCTGGATCAGTTGTCAACCATTGGTAGTCAAAAGAAATATCCATATAGTTGAACTAATCCAAGAACATTGTCAGTTCCTACCTCATTACAAAGCTCCACAATGTGATCTGGATCTTTACCACCAAGATCAGCTGCTTTTGGCATTGTCCTGATAACATCCATTTTCTTGTTATACATGGTGTTACCAACTTTAATATGTTCCTCCAGCGGAACAGGTCGGAATTCCGTCTGGTATAATGCTGCCTGCACATAAATTTAAGAAGAATAAATAAATGAAATATTCACATGTATAATAGTTTCACAGAAATCATATAACTAAATGTACTGTAAATACAACTTATTCCCAAAAAAGTATAAGAGAATAATTTACCGGCCTTCCCATAAAAACATGTCAGGCCCGAAATTTCACATGAAAACAGTTCAATTGAAAATTCTAACTATAAAGCAGATGAAACAATCAGAAAGGTTCCAGCTCTTGAGCTTACTTGGAGCCACTCAGCAACCGCTGCAACATTTGGCATGGTTGCACTCATCCCAACAATTTGCAGACCGTGAGCAGGATCATCCTTACTGCTTGTACTTGAGCTTTCTCCACTACTAGATTCTAAATTACCTTCACCAGCAGCATACCGAAGTTTCGTCAACATCAGTTCCAAAAGATAACCCCTGCTCTGATCACCAACCTGTAGATACCTATATGGATAAGAAACATGGAAAAATCACTTGAAACATTGAAACCGCAGTTTGAGAAACAATAGTGCACATACCATATGTAGTTCATCTATCACAATTATCCCAACTTCTGATAAGCGTCCCTCTTCCAGTAATCTGTTTATCAGAGAGTTTGCTTTCTCTATTGTACAGACAGCAACAGATGTATCTCTGGGAAGTGTTCCACCACCTTGGTTTCCATAATAACTCCTAACATGCTTACCAAGTGGCTCGAGAAGACCCTCCATATGCTCTGCCTAGAGAAATAGGCTCATGATTGAATTACATATGCACATATAGAGCAAATGAATTAGTGGTGAAAATGTTAAATTTCAACAGAAAAAGTAAACAAAAACCTTTTCTGCACAAATCGATACATAAGGAAGCACAAGTAGTGCAATTTTTCCAGTTGATATGACCCGCCGTAACATCAAAATTTCTGCAACAAAACTTTTACCCGCACTGGCACAAAGAAAAATTTAGCAATTAATAGAGAATACAAGGAAATTTATAATCAAGGGGAAATTTCTGCTAAAAGTAGAGGGTCAAAGCAACAATAATGCCCTGCAAAAGACAGCGTACATGATGAGATTACCACAAACCTGTTAGATTATCAGATATTGTGGGAAATAATTACCAAATTATACATCTATGACAGGAGAAAATATCATAAATTTCCATAAAAGGGGTACCTTGTAGATGCACAATACACAAGATTTCGTCTCTGTAAAACACCATCCACCTGAAGGCAATCAACCTAGACAATAGAACATGTATTTCCATCATGACACCCAACGTATTGACCAATATACATTTATGAAAGAAATTCAGAGACATTGGTTTCTCCAGTCACAATTGAAGCAGCATCTGCTTGAAAACACTAATAACAAACACACTTACAGTAACAATAGATGACAAAGATGATAACAAAACAAGAAAAAGTTGTATAACAAATATATAAGATCAAGCGACAAGACTAGCAAACAAATAAAAACTTGAGACAATTAACCAACATGAGAGATTAGAGAGAATTTGGTTCCTGAAGTTATAAATGTTTATATGCCATTGGCTTTCTACTTAAATCAAGTTACTCTGAAATCTAATTTCAAAGAGCAATTCATCCAAATTCCTATAGAAATTATTGCCTTCTACCCAGAGTAGATACATGGTCTCTTAAATTTTCCAGGTCAGATGTCAGATAATAACGATTCACATCTAGGAACTATTTGGTTAGGCACTCCTTTTAATAAGTTCGACAGATTCAAGGATAAGATGAATTTCATTATCAAAATAAGCCGTAAATACAAGTTCCTTACGATTTTGACAAGTAATACTACGCTAAGTTAGCAATGCTGCTTCGTCTAGCAAATATACGAATGATATTATGTGCGTAGTTATCTATAGAAAAGATATGACAATGGAAGACAGTGCCAGAAAATCAAGCCTAGGTCCACACAATGAAAAACTGGGATTTTACTGCTAGAAAGCTAACAAAAATCATATGAGAGAGTCCATACAAGAGTCCAGTACTGTTCTCTTCTAAGACAAACAAAGTGTCATCTCTCACCCTAAAATTCTGGATAGTAACTTTAACCTCAATGATCAATGCTTTTATTCAGTACTAGAGACGCAACAATAAGGTAAATGGTGAAAACTCTTCTGCACCAACAAAAACTGCCAAAACTCTGGCTAAGATATTGAGAGAACAGAATGCCAAATGCATACACAATAAAACTGGAGCATAGGAAGGCAGTGGAGTAAATCAATGAAAGAAGCACATCAGTATGCATATTGCATAACGCTTGATCTTCATTATGTGTGAAGCAACCACATTAGATCCATACTAAAAACCCATGTAGCCAAGAATAAAAAAGGAACTGAACATTCTCTCTGAGGTAATTCTATAGAAAATTGAGGAGGGGTAAATCAATTTGTGCATGCCATTAGCAATCACAATCAACTCATGTAATCAAAACGAAAGCAACACTCCAGGTATTCAAACTCAACCATACCTGCCAAGGATACAGTTTTGATATTCCTCTTTTCTTGTATATGATGCACACTTCTAAAGGAAGCCAATTGCTAATATCTAATTGGTCCTTGCCTGACACATCACTTGAAGGAGTTTCAACCTCACCATATTCAGGATTAATCAAATTCCTCACCCCACTAACTGTGGAGTTAGAAGTAGTGCTATCCATACTTGCATCCAATAAACCTGTTTCTGTGTTGTTTACTACTTGCACGGATTTTTCTTGTACTTCCTGCATGCCTTCATTATTGAGACTTCGAATATGATGCACTGCAGTGCTGGGTTTTGCTAAGCTTATGGTATTAATGTAACCAATTTCAGATTGTTCAGTGCCTCTTTGTACTTCTGAACAAGCTGCTGAACAATGTGAAATAACCACATCCAAATTTTTTTCCCCAAACAAAAAATCAAGTTGCTTAACAGGCATTGGAGACACTTTTCCAGCTGAACTTTTGATATGTTTCTTTATTAAATCCAAAGAAAAACCACTGCCTACCTTCTGACTTCTGTTAAATGCTTCATCCAACATTTCCCTTGACTGGTTACCAGGTTTTTGATTACCAATGTCATTAGCAACAAGAGCAAGTTGAGTTTTATCAAACAAACAGTCAGCAACGTGGATTGCTTCATTCCAGAATGCTTCTCCTGGGGAAAACATGGAGCTTCCTCGTGCTGAATTAGGAGTTCCATGACATGCTCTAACCATTGATGAGGCTGGTGAACATTCAGATATTGCTACAGCTGATTTAGATACTTCATTGCATTTTCTCAAGGTTGCTTGAACCTGGATGGAATAATTAGACATATTCATTTGCTAAAAGGACGGGGAATAAAAGAACACGTAAAATTACCATAAACCAAAAACAGTTAAATAAGTCCAGTTAGATAAGGTCATTTGTTATGTCTTACCTCTCCAGATGCACTGAAGACAGACTTTCCAGTTTTAACAATTAAAACAGATTGCATATCTTCTGCCTTCTTATCAATGAAGCCAGCAGTTTTTTCTTCTGCTGAGCATGACCGGTCAGCCAAGCAAAGTTTCTTCTTAAATTTTTTATTTTCCAACGGCAGGCTACCATGCCTCTTCCGGTCATTTAAAATTGCTTTTGATGGTGAAGTAGCTGTTGATTGAAGTTCACTGCACAAAACAATAACTAAAAAAGTGAAACACTAGTGCAACAAACAGGCACAGCAACAGCAAGTACTAGACTGATACAGAGCATACAAATAAAACTCCAAGAAGTACAGTACCCGCAATACAAAGACAAAAAATCAGATGCAAATTGTTTTAGTTCCAAGCTTTCCTGAACAGGATCTGAAGTCAAGGAATCCTTTGGAAGGTCTCCAACTGGAACATTGCCCACGTTAGATGAACCTTCGGGCGTTTCTCTTTTTACCGTTTCACATTGTTGAGAAGTTATGGAATTTTTTTGTTGGAATGAGCAGGGTTCCTCATTCTGTTCTTTGGAATTTGGAGCCTTATCAATCTCCAATGCCAGATTTCTTCGAACTGGATCTTGCCAACTTAATGACCCACAAGTCGTGCTTGGTGATTTTGCAGCAGCGCGTTCATTATCCAATGCATCAACTAAATAACTATCTAAAGTGCATTTCGCGTTAGGTGACCCTTCTACTATAATTCTTGAATCTTTTTCAACTTTACCAGACTTCAAAGCCGGTGACAAAGATTTCCTCTTTCTCGATGCAAAAAACTGCATGTAGAAATCAAATAGCAGAAATCAAATTTAGCCACTCATTTCCAACAAGAACCAGCTTTGGGACTGGGACTTCTGCATATTACCAGGAAATCTTTAAAATTCATTTGGTAAATGAAGGTACAGTTATCATAGTTCTTATTTTTCTAAGAAAAAATTGAGTATTTCAAACTTGAAACTTCAGGTAACCGTTGGACATGTCGGGCCTCGAGAATAATCAGAGCCAGACCTGATCGATGCGGATGCAAGGCGAATCAGACGCCATCGGCGAAGTTGGACACGAACGGGATCTGCTAAACTATTAAACCTTTCTCCGGGTTTCGAGACGCCGCTACGACGTCGCCAGCGTTCGTTCAAATTCTTGAAGCAACTGCCAAGCTCCCGCCCACATAATATTTTTCTCGTAGGGGTCTGATGAGCAACCTCGCAAAGGGATGACAAAACAAAAAACCCAACTCGACCCAAACCGGCCCAATTCACTAAAAATTCTAGATGTTGGGTCGAGCTGACAAAATTCTTCGTAAACAAACTTGAAGCCCTAAAAAGAAATGCTGCCAAACGGGAGAGTATATGGTACGTATGCAAATAAAAATGAATAATCAAGTAGACAGCAATGACTATACTACCAAGACATTTAAAAAGGAGAATGAGCTTTCTAAGGAGGATCATCCTATCAACAAACTTAACATTGAAGGGGAGAAGAATCCCAATAATAAGGGTCCAGAATTTGATTCTTTAGGTTCAAA
Organism: Erythroxylum guanchezii; assembly: GCA_025629825.1. Classification (NCBI taxonomy): domain Eukaryota; kingdom Viridiplantae; phylum Streptophyta; class Magnoliopsida; order Malpighiales; family Erythroxylaceae; genus Erythroxylum; species Erythroxylum guanchezii. Next base: position 19,475,628 of record JAOTAX010000008.1, read on the forward strand.
CAATAACATTATGACTATTATAAAGGAGATTGAAGAAATCAATGGATAACATATATCAATACAGGATATAGAGCTTCTTATTGAACTTTAATAATAATATTGTGGCTCTCACATTGGAGATTGAAGAAATCCACGTATAAAAATTAGTGGAAACACCTAGTAGTTTATCAGGTGCTTTGGAGCTTGGAAATAAATCATGGTCTTTTGAAAGGAACAAAACTTAGGATGTCTATCCAAGAGTGATCTAAACAAATGTTTTCTACAAAATAAGCATAAGAGTTTGGGAAACATTTGAGCCTGAATTGGTTTACCAATACTCTATATTGATTTTTTATGATCATCAAATCTCCTTGCTATTTGTTGGTCTAGGTGAAAAAGTGACCCGTGTAACTTAAATCCACCAAACCAACTTTTTGCACCAATTCTATAAGTTCTCTATAGGTTCCTACTTGTTGATTTCTACTTCCTTTAGCTTCTAGTGGAGATAAGATAACAATTAAAATCCCTAGTTAACACCCAAGGATCTATAATTCTAGCATATAAGGCGTTGATATCTTCCAAGAGTTTGGCTCTCTAAAACAAGAAGTTTGATGCATAAATGATAGTCATTTCAAACTTGGCTTGCACTCCATGAGGCTAAAATATCAAATGTAATGCTTGATCTGATTCCCAGGTTACTTGAACTATGATTTTTTTAAGGTTGTAAACACATATGATCCTTCCATTATAGTGGTAAGCCGTGTTGGAGATGATTTTCTATTCAACACCTAAAAACCTAAGGCTAAGGCAATCCTAGACATTATTAGGTTATTTTATTTTAGTTTTAAGAAGTCTTACAAAGCAAGGCTTCTTAATACGGAAACCCCAAGAAAACAAGGTTCTTGAAACCCCCTAATCCTATTGAATCAAAACCCTAATCTTTCTATTCTA
>JAOTAX010000008.1:19482497-19497016 GCA_025629825.1 Erythroxylum guanchezii
GGTTTGAGTCTTCATACCGACACATAGATCCTGGCCTTCGGGAAGGTCCCGGTAACAAAAATTTTTGTTTTCCGCACTTGGTACATGTGATGTACCTCCCGGGATTTTCCTACAATATTAAGGGTTTTATATTACATAAAATATGCTTAATAAGTTTTTGGTGTTGTTGCTAGGGAATTAGTTTAGGAAAATTTCAATTATTTTGTTTTAAGGAATTATTTCCTTTTCTTGTGATTGTGGTACCCAATCACAAGAAATTAAAAATTAAAAAAGGAAGTTTGGATGCGAAGGAGAAGACACATCAATTTGGACATCACAACGCAAGAATGAAGAATACAAAAAGTTAAATGCCGAGAAGAGATGGAAAAAACGATGATAGAAAAAATAAATCATAGAGAGTAAAGGGCCTATATGGACCTTGTGAGACTAGGGTTCAATGCCTTCATCAAAGAATTATATGACCACCATTGCAAGGTTTTCATTAAAGAAAATCTAAAAAAAGGTGTTACAATAAATAAAACCTACTAATATTTTAAAAATAGCAAGAATTTTCAGGAAAGATTATTTAGTGATATTTCGCCTTTTTAATTGATCAATAATAATAAGTACATGTTTATAAGTGTCATAAGGTATGAATAGGGTGTTAACATTTTGATTGATATATATATTCAAATCAAAGCACATAAAAATGAAAGGAATAAGTTAGTATGTTGACACTTTTTAAGTGATTAATGTTTGCATTTAGGTTAATTCCATAAGATTTGATGTCATTGTGCCTTTATTGCATTATTTATTTTTTGAGAATCCATTATTGCATGAGTGTGTGTGTATGTATTTTTGTGTTTGTGTTTGTGTTTGTGGTTTTAGTTTTGCTTAAGGGCAAGTAAAGGTTTAAATGTGGGGATGTTGATAGGTTTAGATTCTAGTATGTTTTCTAGGTGTTTGTCTTTATAAGTATTTTCTTAGATGATAATTATACATTTAGGGCTTAGCATAGTGTTCTTATTAATCCTTGTATGTGTTTTAATTGTTTGATTGATTTAGAGCAAGAATTTGATCTTAATTTTATATTTCAAGGGGTGTTTGATTTGTTAGTGAGTAAATGGAAACAAGAAATTGAAGAAAAGATGAATAATTTGAAGCATGAAGCAATGCAGGCCATAACGATCCTGGTAGACAACAAATTTCAGCTTTTCTAACTATTTTGTACTTCTGACATTTTAAGGCTATTTTTGGAACTAAATTAAGTGGGAAAACTCTAGAAAGAATCCTAAAAGCCTCAAGAAGTATTTAAGGCAAAGAAAAACACTAAAAACCGCAACAACCACTATATTAAAAGAAGATCAAGAGGAGACATCAATTGAAGCTCCAGAAATTTCAGATTTCCAGATCAAGACTCTAAACAAATTTTCTTTCTTTCTCTTCAATTATTCCATTGCCTTGAATGTTTCTTTAGATTATAATGATGTTAAACATGATTAAGGGTTTCTAATTTCATATTAGGAATTGTTCTTGATATATTTTGTTAAACTTTATTTTTGTTGAATTTAATAAATCTATGAATGCTTTGTGATAATTGTTATGCTAATACTTCATAAAAAATCAAGAGAGTGAGTCAAGGTATTTATGTTAAGGTGCAATGAGATTTGATAGCTTAATAAATATACAATTATCAGATTAATGAATAGTTAAAGAGAGATGTTGATAGTGAATTAATTATCCTTAGGATTGCTTCAAATCTAATTAAATAATTTGAAGTAATTTTGTAAATCGAGAGGTTGCAATTCTATTATTATCAATTTCAATTGAGATTACTTGATTAGATCTCGAGAGAGGGTAATTAAAACCTTAGTATATCTAAGATCAAGTGTAATTGGATAAACAATAATAAAAGGAGACGAAATAAGGATAAAATAACTCCTAAGTTTCCAACTTTGATCAAGTTCATTATTATTGGTAGCTCAATTATTCAATTGTTTCATTTTGTTAGTTATTTCGATTTCAGTAATTTATTTAATTCAAAAAATCTTTTAATACCTTGGACAAAGTTTTATTCAAGTTGATATGTCTTAAATTAATCCTCGTGGGAATGATATCTTTTGTACTACAAGTTATGATCTGTATACTTGCATGCAAACTTAGAGATAGGACAACACAAATCTTCGGACTTAATATCAAACCTAATAGCGAAATTTATAAATCGATAAAGCAATCCTAGGGTTTTAACTAGAAAGATTTATGTTAATCAATTGATAGATTGGTTGTTAATAATCTTGAGAAAGATATTAACATAAGATAGGAATTTCTATAGTCTAATAATCAATAATATAATTGCTTGGTAAAGGTTAATATTTAATGATTCTTAGGGGGATTTATCACCTAGACACTATTATTTAATATATACTTTTCTAAGTACTTTCCTGTACTTAGTGTTCAGAATTGTTTTAATTCTTAGTTTGTTTATCTAGTTTAATTAAAAACAAAAATTCAATTCATAGGTTACAATAGAAAAAAAGGTAATTACTATTACTTACCGTCTTCATAAGATCGGCTTGTTCTTGCATGTTCTAGCTACAACTATGTCGTGCAATATTGACACTAACCTAGTAGTCAATCAAAACAATATCTTATAACTCTATATAATGTTGTAATTCTACCATATTAGGAATCTGAAGAATTCAAACCATATAAAAATTTAACCATAGTGGATTCCCGATCTTCCTATACATTCTTTTGGACTATAGCAATCTCTATCTCCTTGTAGTATTCCTTAACACTCTTCAACCTTTGAGTGAGGTGTTATAATTTTTGGAACAAATCCCTATAATAATAACTATAGAAAATTTCCTTCTCATGATTGCCTTCATATCATCCCAATTTTTAGTAGGCCTTTTTATGGTTCCTTCTTATATTTGTTACTAGCTTATCCTACCACATAATAGCATAATTAGTAAAATCAATAACAATAAGTTCTACCTTCTTATCTTTGATATAAGAGTGGTTGTTAACAAATCAACTCTATCTTCTATTCCCACTCTGAGTAGGCATCAAGGTCATTCCTCTATTGGAATGAAGGAATCTTCATCTTAATATTCCCAAGGTTTCCCTCTCACTTTGGCTTTCTTCCATGGCTTATGTCTTATCAACTGCCTAGATGTGCAAATCTGTCCACAATATTTCTTTACAGTTAGTAATCATCATGTAAGTTATCTAATAGATGCTTGATTGATTATATATTTACTCGCTAATGCTTTGTGATTAATGTTATGTTATGCTTTAGATACTTATTTCGATTCATATTTTGTTTTAGGTACAAGTTGGAGGATAAGAACCAAAATGAGCTAAGAAACATATCCTTGGAGCTATTTTATCAATGTTTGATCTTATTTACCTTCATAGAAGCAAAAAAGAGATGAATTAAGGTGATGATGGGACCAAAAATGCAATAAATGAAGTTATTGCAACTTGTTGTATATAAGAATATGTAACTCACTGGAAGCGTGTAGGAGTGTGAAGATACAGTTTTAGCCACTTCTATAACCTATATAGTCATGTTTAGACTTACAAGGTCATGTAAGTGAGCTACACAACTAGTCATGTAGCTTACCATGAATGTGTAAATTCACGATTCTTTCAAATTTTACACACATGGTCACCTACATGGTCATTGTGATGGAACCCTAATTTTTACTATAAAATGGAATTTGAGAGTTCAAATGAAGCATGAAGACTTTAGAGACATGATAGGAAGCATATTTCTTACCCTTTGGAGAGCTATGAGGAGCTAAACTTCATCCTTCCAGTTTAAAACATATATGGACGACAATAAACATATTGGGTAATGATTAATCAAATGGTGTTGTTCTTACTTTCTTTTAGAATTGATTATTTTATTCTATGGCTAATGTTTTGGGATTTGTTTAGATACTTCAAATATCTTATTTATGTCTGAAACCATTGCCATAATCTAGATTGCAATATGTAATCGTTGCACATTTGATTCACTTGTGGTAAACTAATGGTTGAGCATCATTAGGGATATTATAACATATGTTAAATGACCCAAGCTTATGTAGTTGATTAACCTATTTTCTTATTGCATAATGCAATTATAACACTAAATCTAAAGAGCTTATTATAGGTTGTCTGATGGCTAGACCTAATTAAACAGCTTATTTTAATTTCATACAACCTAAGAAAAAATTGAGATTAACAGAGTTTGTTAATGATTTACAGTTAATAGTGTGAAAGAGAGGTACTTGAAAAATATAATGATTAATTATACTCATTCGTGTAAAGGTTAAGATTGAACCGTAAACTAGATTCAAAACCCATTGGTTAATTTTTATCACTTTTGTACTGTTTGGTTTGATTTAACTTCAATAGTTTAGTTTTACTTTATTTGGTTAATTGAATTCAACCAAACCCCCCATATCCTAAACCCTAATGTATTCATTACAAAAGCTAGAAACATACTCATGATCCTTGCTCACCAATACTACAAATTTAGTTGTGTAGAGTTAGGTTTTATTTTTTGATGTGTTTGACACACATCCAGAATTTTGGCGTCATTTTTAGAGAGTGAAGTGATTTAGATTTTGTGTTTTAAAATATTTTAATTAGTGTTTTTACATATATTTGCTTATAATTGGTTTTTACAGTTGTTTCTTAATCTTTTTATAATTTTTAGTGTTTGCGTATGGTAGTGACGAGATATCCTCATCAAGACCCTATGTAATTTGATCTCGAGATTGAAAGGACTCTGCAAAGGTTGCATAAGGAAACCAGAAAAACTCTAGGAATACAACAAGCAATTTAACTTGAGGAAGCCATAGCTAATAAGAAAACTTTAAAATAGTTGGCTGCCCCAGACTTGACTCAAAGACCTTTATGCTTTACATTTCCAAATTTTGTTGAACATATTACTTTTGAGCTCAAGTCTAGCTTAATCCATCTTTTGCCTAACTTTTATGGAATTACAAGTAAGGATACTCATAAGCATCTCAAGGAGCTTAATGTGATCTATCTTAGTATGAAACCTCCAAGGGGTGATTGACGAGTAGATTACATTGAGAACCTTTCCATTTTCACTGAACAATTCAACAAAAGACTGACATTATGATTTACTTTTAGGGAGTGTGAACATATGGATCAAAATTAAGCATCAAAGGCAGCTAGTATAAGGAAATAGATTTATGGGACAAAGCAACATCATAGAGAATCCCTTTATTATTTTTAAGAGTGCTTTAAGAAGAGCTGTGCCAGCTTCCTCCATTATAATATCACGGAACAACTCTTTATCCAATACTTCTACGAATGATTATTGCACGTAAATAGGAGCTTGGTAAATCCAGTAACTAGTGTAGCACTATGTGAAAAGACTCCTGTGGAGGCCAAAATTTTAATCCAACGTATGATGGAAAACACCCAACATTTTGGCATCTGCAATAATGTTTGTAAGGTAAACGAGGTAATTCATCCATTGAACATCGTTTTGGATAATCTAACATCTTTCTTAGACAAACTACCACAAGGTAGATACAGGTGAAAGCTTGTAGTTTATATGAAAATGTGAACCATACAACAGATGGGTGTCTAACTTCATAAGATGGAAACATGGAGTATGTCATTGTTATAGGGAAAATTTTTCTCATCAATATAATCCATATTCTTAGACCTATAACTCAGGTTGAAAAGATCACCAAAACCTAAGTTACAGAAGGAATAGATAGTAGAACTGCTTCCCATATAGGCATGGACATCATTTTCAACATAAACAATAAGCCTCCTCCTCTACTTATGGTATGTCTTTGGAAGATATTGTTAAGTATCTTACAATTAACACTTTTCAATTCCAACAAGATGTGCAGTATTTTAGTTAGGAAACCAAATCTAATTTCTAGTAAATGAAGTCTAACATTTAAAATTTGGAGAACCAAGTAAGTTAAATGAAAGTGACTATCAACCATTTAGAAGCCAAAGAAGAGGAACACTATCATCACAACCTGAGATAAATATAAAGAATGTTATTGTAATCACCTTGAGGAGTGGTAGGAAGCTTACAAATCCTAAAAGGGCTACACAAAGGATGGCTAGTGAAGAAGAAACTGAGAAAGAGCTTGATGGAGAAAGGGATATATCATCTAGCTCAAAGGTAAATATTGAGAAAGGTTTTCACAATAATTCCTCTTAAATGAATACTAACTTTCCCTCTCGAATAAATGGTGACCTTTCAATTAGAGCAACTTTTTTGGTGAGTTTAAGGTAGATTTTAGGTAACTTTCTATTAAGGGAAGCTTTATGGAAGCCTCCAAGGGAGGTCCTTCTTTTCTAAGAGATTTGCAAAACCAATTTCCATCCTTGCAAGAGTCAACGAATGTTAATCTTGTGAGAGATCTAAGAAAATGGAAAATAGATGACATGAATGGAGTAAAGAAAACATGGAGAAATGTAGTATTAATAGAAATATGTCGTGAGAAACCAAAGTTCTTTCTAGCAACTTTAGTAAATGGCATTGTATATCCCCCTCTTAAATTGCTTTAGGAGGGTGCAAAACACTGGGGTAATACACTTCTTGGTTTCTTTCTAAGTAAAAGACTAGTTTTCCTCTTATGCAGAATTGGCTCAAAGTAGCTAAGGAAAAAAGGATCTTAACAGAATATTGCTCACTGAGGAAGATACCTTTCTATTCAAATTCATTGATGGAGACCGCATGTGTAAGATAATGGATTCAAGATCTTGGAATATAGGAGGACAACCTATGTTCATCCAAAAGTGTGCTGCAGGTTTGGGATTCAACAGAACAAGCATAAAATATTCCCTTATTGATTAATTTTCATATAATACTCTTGAATATTGAAATTAAGGTGGATTAGGTTTTATAGCTAGTTTTGTTGGGAAGCCTATAGCTTTTGATTCAGCGACTACCAAACTTTGAAAAGTATGATATGCAAGAATGTGTGTGGAGATCAATCCTAAAAATGCATTACCTGCAATGAAGCTGAAAATTGCTAATGAAATGGTTAAAGATGAAATCCAATTATCTTACAATTGGAAGCCTCAATTAGGAAAATAAATTTGGAAACTTATAGGAAAACTATTCACATTAGGTGATCATTACGAGCTAATGGGGATTGTATCATTATGAGCTAATGGGGATTGAAGATGAACCATCATCTCAAAACAATAAAGAAAACAACATTATTTCTATTCTTGAAAAACAGACAACCATATAAGAATGAGAGGTCCAGCATACCAAACAAAACATGATTAATGATCTTGATCTTGTTGACATATTGTTGGAAAATGAGGAAAGTGGAAGACTTAAAAATGATCCAATCAATAGTGAGCTTAAAGAGGAGGCTCCTCATAAAGGGCTTTCTGAATTGAATAAAGAGTATATTGAGCAATTTGCTCCAGGTTCTAGCAGAAAGTCAAGGAGAAAACCTAAAGGGGGTTGGTAGCTACAAATCCTCTAAACTCTTATCAAGAGACAAGCTGTACAAGATCTTTTACTAGAAAAAGAATCCTTTCATCCTTGGACTTCTTAAAACTAGAATTAAAGCTCATAAGCTTCATAATGTCATGAAATTTCTTAGGAAATATTGGAATTACGATTCCAATCATGATCACCACTATAATGAAAGAATTATATATGCTTACAACAATAAGAAGGTGCAGGCTACTATTTTAAGTAGTTCAGATTAATACATCCATCTAAATTGCAAGCTTGCAAACTTAGGGATCAGTTTTGAAGTCTCTATTATATATGCTGCTAACTTCAAATTTCAGAGACCCAAACTATAGGAAGATTATATTCAACACTCAATGAACAAACCCTGGTTGTTAGCAAGTTATCTTAATTGTGTTTGACATCCATTTGGAGCCCAAAGTGATACGATCAACTCTTCCAATCTTGGCAAAGAGCTGAAAAATGCTTTAAGTAAGATGGAGGTGACTTTTTTTTTTTTTGGATTCGAGAAAACCCCATAGGCGGGCCAAAAGATGGAGGTGACTTATTTAAAATAAGTAGGGAATTTTTTTACCAGTGTAATAAATAGCTGGGAAATTGCTTCATTATGAAGAAGTTGGATAGAATTATTGTTAATCAGTTTTGGTCGAGTCATTTTCCAAATTCCAATGCTCATTTTGGCTCTCTTTATATGATGATCATTCAAGTATGGAAATTAAAAATTTCACATCTTACCTCTTCCAAAGCCCCCTTTATATTTTTGAACTTTCTTACTAATAAGAAATGGTTTATGGAATTTGTTAATGAAGTCTGGACTTGCAAAATCGCTAAATGCAAAGCCTACCAACTTATGAGGAAACTCAAGATCCTTAGAAACAAACTAAAGACTTTCAACAAAGTAGATCAATCCTCAAAAATTGATTTGTTACATGAAGCTAAGAGTGAATTGAGAAAAGCTCAGGATGCTTGTTATCAAAACCCTTGTAGTTTTGTTATAAAAACTATTGAAGCAAGTAAATTGGAGATTTACAACAAGGATCTTCAAGATCACAACTCTTTACTTATGTAAAAGGCTAGGATCCCTTGGCTAAAGGAGGAAGACTTCAACATCAATTTTTTTCACAATTATGTCCAAGCAGGGAGAAACTCCAACAAGATTAGTAGTCTTCTTCATGATTATAACCACTTTGTGACTAAAAGATCTTCTATAGAAGATATGACTTTCTAGTACTTTGAAAACCTACTTGGGATTGCAAGATCTTCTGGTTTTTCTAATTTGTAGGAGCTTTTAGAGCTTATTAGTTCTCTTGTCACTCTATCCCAAAAAGCATTATTGAAACTCCAACAACCAGCTTCGCCCCAACAAATCAAATCAGTTCTGTTCAATCTTAATCCTAGGAAAGCTCCAAGTCCAGATGGGTTTAATACCCATTTATTCCAAAGCACCTAACATATTACAAGTAATCTACTTGTGGAAATTGTCTTGAAATTCTTGAAATCTGGAAGAATGTTGAGAGAAATCAATGCTACTCATGTATGCTTGATTCCTAAACTACTTAATGCCAACTCCCTCAACGAATTTTACCCCATTTCATATTGTAATACTGTTTATAAGGTGATATCTCAGCTCTATGGAACTAGTGCAATTTGAATGAATATGTCATTAAATGAAGTTCTAAATTTTTCTTTTTTTTACTTACTTATGTTTGATGTATATGTATATATGCAATATAAATATAAAATTTTAACTGTAAATATTTTTATTTCATATTTCAATCCTACTTTGTTATAGACCTCAACGTAAACTCTTGTTGTAATGCTTATGGATCAGTGTTATTCTTACCATATGATATTTTGATGTAATTATTCTTTAATATATGATGTAAATTGTAACATTTTTAAGTATTTTGTATTATTTATAATTTAGGTCTATATGTGAAATAAATGATCTTTTTTTAATATTAATTATGATTATTATTTACTTAAGAAATATGTGAAAAGTAATATTAATAAAAATAAAGAGAAAGTTATCAAGTTTATATTATTATGATTTTTCAAAATGGGATTGATGTAAAAGCAAAAATTATATAATACAATATATGAACGGGTTATTTTGTAATTTTATAAAATTTAAGAATTATTTTATAATTTTAAAAAATTACATGAAATAATACCTGTATTATCCAATACCAATACCTTACTATATCAAAACTAAATCTAATACCGACTTTAATATAGTATTAAACATTGATTAAACATCTTGAGTCCAGTTGTACCGTGAATACCTACAATATATGACACTAGGCTGTGTTTTAGAGAGTCGGGTTTTTAGGTTGCTTGCCATTGGGAATACTGTGTGGCGATTACACGCATGGCAGACTGAACAAAAGTGCACGGGGAATGGCAGAAGGTCAATACTAATGAGTCAAGCATAAAGAAAGAAAAATTAGAAGCGAAGCAATGACAATTCATGAAGGAGAGACAATAGATAATGAAGTATTAGGGGAGAGGAAGAGGGAGGAGAGAACCCGCAAAGTGAGAGATGGAGGATAAGATGATGAAGTAGATGTACGAAGTGGATATACTGCTGAAGGGATGAAGAAAAATAGGAAGCAACTGTTCAGTTTGAAAGAGAGTCAAGTAATCAAGCTGCAACAAGAGATTGAAGCTTGGAGAGCGCCGACACAGACGAGATTTGGATCATCTAGGATTTACAACAAAGGGACTAAACTGTAATTGAGGAAGCAAAGATGGATAATGCATTAGTAGAGAGAAGAGAAGACATAGAAAGGCCTTAAGAAGCCATTACGAGCTTATCATAAAGACAATCAAAGCAAAGATGCACTGAATTAAGCAGAACAAAGAGACCAAGAGTAAGGTGCTAGTACCGGTAGAAGTGTGTAGGCCTTTACGTAGATACATTTGTACACAAATTTTGAAGAATTCCATTTTTTTATTCAGAAGAAGCGTACCCTTTGAAGTCACAATGAATTTTTTAATGAAATTCTTTTCAAACATTTCCCAACTTTTTAGTGTTTTCCACTTTCCAAGTAGTATTTAAGGATAGGATGATGCAGTTCACGTTCAGGAACTGGCTGTTTATAACCAGAATATTCGTGAATTTAGTCATCCAAGTCTTCTTATATCCTTGAAGAGTTTTTTTTTTTTTAAATTTATATAAATATAATCCTTGAAGAGTTGCTCAAGTGTAACAAAACGAAAAAGCCCAGGAGGATCACAGTTAAGCAGGCATCCGTCCGTACGCGCTCAAGAGAAGGCAAGACGAAGTCGTCATAAGTTAACCATTGGCCAATGGAGATTCCTGGGCCTTCTTTTAGAAAGCCGGTGGTAATAAATGGGAAAGGTTACACTACAAATTAAGACAACTGTACAACGACACGTATGAGTCAACTCAATATATATTGTGGCAAAACATTCCTTTCTACGACATACAAGCAGAACTCGTTACAGAACTCCACCCTGGCAGACCATATAAATAAATGTACATCAAGCAAAAGATATTACCAGGACGAACCATCCATGCCCGCTAAATGAAATGAGGCCACATTCACCACAGTAACTACTGAAACTCCAATCAACACGTCCAGCAAAAGCTCCACTCTCAAGATTTCATTACTCTGCAAAGAAATCCCTCGGTTAAAGAGCATTTTCGAACCATTATCTTGCTAAGCAGATTATTTTAGCATACTAGACAATTAATATAAGGTGCACAGGGCATATTTCGTGTCTTGAGAAAGTTGACACAGGGTTGACAAGGCAACAAGATTGTAACAATTCATGCTTTATGTCAGCAAGCCGGGATGTGTTGTGAAGGATTACCCGGCTTACAGATGCAAACAAAATCTGCAGTCAGCATGAAAGTTACCAGATATTCTAGAACCACATAGGCTTGTATACTATTTTTCACACGAGTAGGCTAAAATCATAAATAGAAAAAAAAAAAGACATCAAAATTTATTATATGAAATGATCAAACTAAACGAGGTTCTGGAAAAACTTGGTAACCGCAATAACCTAAATAACGGACTGTTATAAAACTCAACGAACTCAGACCATACGACATATCGAGTTGGGGCCAAATACACTAAGGTTAATGTCGTGTTTGGCATTTAAGAACCCCCTGCAATGTGAACTTTGAAAAGTCCCTATGATATACGAATTGTCCAACATTCAATTATTTTTTTGTAATTAACTATGCAAAAACAGCTTTAGAGTTTGTAAATGAAACAAAAGAGAACAGACCGCACACAAACTTTAATTTGATGAGATGAAAATTGAAAGTTGATATGATGCTATTCCCATTAATAGTAACAGCAAGGGACTTTTTTCCTATTCACCTTATACTAAGTTCTCTTTATTATATAAGAAGCAAAAGTTAGTCATGTTATAATATTTTGGTTAAGAATAAATAATCATTTTTAGGTAGGACTCAGTAATATTTTGAAAATCTTAATTGGAATTTTTTTACTATTAGGATTAGGGTTCTAAGAACTTGTCCTTTAAAGTAAGGAAGGCATTTTTTCTCTACCGCTTTTTTAGTTTTCAAATTAGGGTGACAGTTTTTTCTTAGAAAAACTCTTCCACTTAACAGTGACTCCTAATTTCATAATCTTAGGAGAGATCCCTAGTACTATCCATTGTCTTGCGCTCCTCACTAAAAAGCCTAAAAATTCTAATCTGAATTTCAGCAACACAAGCTGATATAGCAGCCCATATCGAAATTTCAGATCTGGAAACAACTTGGCAAAAAACTCAATAGCCCTTTTTTATTAGCTAGTTGACATATCTTCTATTCATTCTAAGTTATCAGAGCTTTGATTCAACAATGGAGATACATAGCGGAAGGATGAATATTCAATGACCAGGAGTAAAATGAATTTAAGTCTGAAAATTCTGGAAAATTTGGACTTTGATGACCTTCATTCAGAAAACTAACCCAAAGGATTACCGGACAGCAAGCTACAAATGATAGAGAGGGATGTAGAAAAAGGGAAACAAAAAATGATGAGGCTTAAAATTAATCAACAAGAAGTTTGGTTAGGTAACCAACACCTTCCAAGGAAAAACGAAAGCGCCTGGACGACTTGAGACCGCATAAAGTGAAACAAAAAATGACGAGGCTGAAAATTAATCAACAAAGTTCGGTTAGGTAACCAAAACCTTCCAATGAAAAATGAACCAATAGCACTTGAAGGGCATGTACAAGACTTGAGACTGCACAATAGAGTTTGAAACTTGCAACACTTTGATGATATTACTAACTTTGCAGTAAAGATGGAAACACATCTATTTTTAGATTGGACAGCAGCAATAGAGGACTTATCTGATTGGTCCAACATTTCAAAAAAAAAAAAAAAGGTCCAATTTGCAAACGAAAATGGTTGAGCTAACTAGTCTTGTGGAAATTGTTAACAGGATAGCACCAAATGTTGAAAAGAAAGAGATGAAACTGAAATTATTATTAAAACATATACTTAGCTTTTTATTACCAAGATCTCCAAGATCAACTGACAACCTTAGACAAGGAATTATGACTGTTTGATGTACTTTCCATGCGATAAGAAGGGATTGAATCTGAAAGCCAATTCATATTTCACAACAAAAATGGCTTAAGGGAAGAAATTCGAGAAGAGCTTATTATGCAAAGGATTTATATCGAAGATGCATATCACTTGGCTTCAAGAGGACCAATAATTAGGATAGCAATTAACTAAGAAGTTCAGAAATCAATCAAAGTCAGGGAAGTTTGGTACAAAAGAGCTACTACTGCACAAAATTTTAAGCTAACACCTAATGGAGAAAGTGTACACCACATAACAACCATACAACTGCTTCAAGGAGCTAAACTTAAAGGCAAAAACATGGTTGAGACTAGAACCAGAGGAGGCAACAGTGACATGAAGTATTTTCAATGTAATGAGAAGGAACATTTATGAATATACTAATAAATAGGTTATACATGATGGAAAAAGAAGAGGAAAAATCTGATGAATATGTGAGTGAATATGGAGATAGAGAGGAATTAAATGTCTATGATGACCATGTCGGTCCTTCGAATTTTATTGTAGTTGGGCACATACCTACAACCCCCAAGTCAGAAGGAAAAGAAAGATGGCTCCGAATAATTGTTTTCTTTACTCAGGCTAGATGTAGAGACAAATTATGTAGGCTTATCATTGATGGGGAAAGTATGTAATGGAAAGTATGGTGAAAGGAAGTTTACTTTTAGAGAGACACCCACATCCAAAGTTATTCATGTTGAAGATAGCATTAGACCAATTACTCGAAGTTACTTGTGTCTTTCAAGTTAAAGAGTATATGAAGATTCTATCTGGAAACTCATATTGTACTTGATCAACTGTGACTTTATAATTGTGTTGACAGATATGGAATGTATACAGATATGGAATGTATATAAGGATTCTACCGTTATTATTCTTCCTTAATTAGTTCTTCCATAATTAGGATAGCTTTTTCTATATATTCATGTGTATATGTCTTGTAAATCAATAGATTCAGAGAATGAAATTCTTCATGGTATCAAAGCTAGATGCCTCTTCCGGAGATTGAGTTTTCTCTCTCCTGCATCTACGTTTTTTCGTTTCTGTCTAACTAAAGGGTTGAGTTTTCTCCTTCTCTGTCGACACCGCCCACACCAGAAGAACGTCAGGGCCAAGTTTGGCCAGCCCCCAAAATTTCGCCGCCATTCGACGTCGCAAGTGGTGTTACGCGCCGCCTGAAGCTTCGGTGACACTGTTCACTCACCGGCGCGTGCGGCGCGTGTCACCATCTCCGGCCACCGTCCGACTCGATTTTTCACCCAGATCCAATCTCCGGCCTTCCACGACTCTGATCAGCCACTCTCCGATTACTTCCGACGACATGTATTTTTGGGTTCTTTTGAACAGGTTCTAGATTTCTTGTTGATCTCTGCCTATTCTTCCGTCATTCTATCATCATGTCAGACGTTAAGCAACGAACTGAAGTAGATAAACCTCACGCCTTTAGTGACAGTCCCTATATTCAA
>JAOTAX010000008.1:19497116-19512573 GCA_025629825.1 Erythroxylum guanchezii
TTCTTCCTTAATTAGTTCTTCCTTAATTAGGATAGCTTTTTCTATATATTCATGTGTATATGTCTTGTAAATCAATAGATTCAGAGAATGAAATTCTTCAAATTGTGATGTGTAACATTTCAGTAAAACTAAAATCTACTGATTTATATTCCACAGAAAGAAGATAATTTTGAAAGTTATGAAGGTAGAAATTAAACAAGCAAAAGGAAAGTAAAAGACAACACAAAGAACAAGGCCTCTTAATATCCTTAACGAGAGAAGCTTGCACATGCTAGCAAGAAGGGAAATATTTTTACAATGCTGGTGAGGAAAGTAACTGAAAAAATCTAAAGCACCCTTTGCAATGCCCAAAGAAACAAGTAAATTATTGGTTAATTTTCATACCTTACACCTAATGATTTACCAAGTAAATTACCTCATTTACAAGATATTCAGCAAGCTATTAACCTGTGGCCAAGGTTCCCTTCATAAAACCTACGTAAATCTCTTAAATACTATCAAAAATGAAGAGCTAAAGAGACACCTGAAAGAGTTAGGTTCATTTAGAAAAGTCTTAATCTGTGTGCAATTCTTGCATCACTAACCCATAAAAAGGACTGAAGCACGAAAATATCAATCGATTGTCGTGTAATAAACAAGATCATAGAAAGGTATAGGTTCATTTACTCTAATCTTAATGACATGATAGAAATCATGACTGGAGCCATGAAATGGATACCAACAAATCAAAATTAGACTTGTGGGCAACACTAAGGGAGAGCTTTATTAATGGTTGATAATACCATTTTGATACACTAAGTATTTCAACCATTTTTTGACAATTTTTTGGTGCGGGATAACGTACATAATTGGACCTAATTCTTCATATGGAAGAACTTGAATCCAATATTTCTATGAATAAGTCAACCAACAAGAATTCTGTCAAAATAGTTTCTTAAAATTCAAGCAAGGAAGCCTGTTTGTTTTGATTCCTTTACCGCAAAAAGAAAGTTACTCTTGAAGCTGAAAGTTTGGTATAAAACATGTGAGATATCTTTGATGAAGTGCAATGGAAGATCAACCCAATGATGGAATTTAATGAAGGCAACAAGGCAAATAGAGTGTCTCTTATGGGGTAAATATAAGAAGCTTGAATCAAAGAGTATTGAACCTCATAAAACCTTTAAGATGAAAAGTGCTAACACTAACATTTTGGAATTTTCAAGTGACACGAGAGTTACTCTTATATTCAACAGTGCAAAATTAACACTTATCATGGCACAATCTTTTGCATTCTCGTACTGCAACTATAGGAATTTCAGTCATTCCTTATCTTAAAGAATAGATTGAAGATATTTTCTATGAACAAATTTTATCCAAAAGAGTTGGCGATTACAAGTGATTTCTTGTCAAGTAAAAAGAAAAACCTTCTAACAACACAACTTTAAAAATTCAAATTTCAAAAGCTAATCCAAACTTGTATAGTGGTATTTATCACATTCTTAGTCAAAGACAACTTTAGATAAAATAGTGAAACATATGCAAAAAAATAAAAGAACTTAACAATTTACAAACGAAAAAAAGGAATATACATCAACCACAAGCTTTAATTTATGAAGAATGAGAGTTGGTAAAATACTATTCATGTTACCGTTCATATGCATATTGCCAACAAGGACAAGTTAGTCATATTTATTTTATACTAATTTGCCTTAATAGATACAAATTAGAAAGAATCCTTATTAAGAAAAAATCAATTATATTTTGGACATCTTAGTTGGAATCCTTTTACTAATAGATCTCCGGTTCCAAGAACTCCTTTATACATATGTATTCAGCCCTTCAATGAGAGGAAAGTTGTTGTTTTTTTTTTTTTTTGTAAAGTTTGCCTTTTTAAAGTATAAAGTGTTTCATAACCCTATGAGACTCCTAGAACATCCCATTGTCATGTTTTCTTTAATAAAAGACCTCACAACCTAATCTGAATTTCAACAACTAGAATTTGAAGTTTTAGCAGCCCATATAGAAATTTCAGGCCTGAAGTTCAAATTCCTGCAACGTAGCAAAAAAGCCCACAAATTTTCTAATTTTCACGAATTTTATTAATTAATTGACCTATCTTTTATTCATCTTACATCAATTAAATTTTGTATTAATAGCAAAGTCTACTAATAGTAAACATCCACATAATTTTGCATAACTGCATATGAATAAAGCTGAATAATAGTTCTAGTTTAATAATTGCCAAACTACAGCAAATTCATAGCCTAAGGAATTTTTCTCAAAATTCCAACCAATTAGTCATTTTAAATCATTTCTCTGCACTATTCCTTTTGAAAATGGGCTAGGAGATATAAAGTTTATTGCTAAGGAATAGAGCCTACAATCATAGCACTTTCGCAATTTTATAAACACCAAAAGCTCTAGAAAGTGCTATTGATTGATAATGCCTCAAGTTTGCTAGCTCATCCCCATCAAAGCTCACACATACGTATAAAAGCAACTTAGATTTGCACACAAGTTAAGTATTGTGATTAACGAAGTAATTAATTAATCAATAATGGTAAAAATTATAACCTAAAAGCATACTAAAATCATTGGTATTTCACTCCCCTGAGTTTCTTTAAAGCATTCCACTTTGTTAGAATATAATAGTATTTTAATAAGGGTATTTAAGTCTTTTATATACTTTCTCCTATTTATAAATAGAAGATGACTAACCTACGTAAGGTTAGGCAATCATATTCTCAAATTCTCTTCTTCCTCTCTTTTTCTTCTCTTCATCTCTCTCTCTACAATTTATTACACGGTTTCAGAGTGAGGTTTATTAGATCTGATTACAATCATGTGGATTTCCCTCTAGATTCTTTTATCTTTTCTTCTTGTCAGATTTGGGTGTCATGTCCTAAAAAAAGCTCTCGGAGACTTTTTTGTTGGAGGATAAATGTAGTTGTAGCCCAGGTTGGTCTAAGTAGATACCTGTGTTATTATTCTTATTAGTTTTTGGTTATTTTTTTCCCTGAAGATGGCTTACAAGAAGCCTGAACTGGATCCGATTCCCATCACCAAGATGACTGAACGTCATTTGAATGGTGATAACTATCCTCAGTGGTGGGGAGCGATCTCTAAATATCTTAGTGGGGTTGATAGGGAAGATCATCTTACCCAAGATCCTCCAAATGATCTTGGTGAGAAGAGGTCACGGTGAAAGGAGGATAATTCACAACTTTTAGAGACAATTGAAGTGAACATCCACGATCAAATTTATCATTGTGAAACTGTAAAGGAGATATGGGAAACCTTGGTGTTTATGTTTTCAGTTGCAAATAACGTGACTTGAATGTATGATGTTGCCAGCGAGGTGTATCAGGCTAACATGAAGGATAAGTTTGTTCAAGATTATTCCTATGACTTTTATTGAATGCTCGAGGAGATGAATTCACTACTTTCTTACACAACAGATATTGGTGTCCAAAAGGTTCAACGTGAACAAGTTGGAGTTATGTGTTATTTAGCAGGGTTGTCTCGCAGTTTAGCTTTTGCCTGCTCACAAATTTTAGCTAGTCCAGAGATTCCTTTGCTCTCAGAAGCCATTCGTCATGTATAGCACGCTGCCCATTCTTTACCATCTGAAAATTCAACATCTAATAGTAGTGCACTTGTGAGCCAAGTTCCTTGTTCCGATAGTGGTAAAGGTGGTGGTCGAGGTGGCAGCTCGCAGGGCCGTGGTGGTAAAGACACTAGTGGTCGCTCTGAGGGCAAAACAGTGTGTTATCATTGCGGAAAGCTAGGACAGCATATAAAGAAGTGTTGGTTGCTTCATAGTGCGCCTCAATGAGCTTAGACTTTTGCAAATGCAACCACCTCCAAACCTCTTGAAGAGAAGCTTGTAAAATTATCAGTTGATGAGTATACATGCTTGGTTTAGTCACAGGGTTCTACAAAGGATTCTGGTCCTTCCTTCACTGCTACTCTAGTTCAGTCAGGTCATCCTACAACATGCCTCTCCTCCACTTCCTACAAATGCGTCACTAACTTAGGTGCGAGTGAACATATGATTGGCATTATAGGTCCTTTGTCCTCTGTTACACCATCATCCGATCCATTGAATGTTACTATTGCCAATAGCACTACTGTTTTTGTTTTTTGCCTCTAGTAAATCCAACCCTGTTCCTTCATTGCCTTTGTCCTAGGTTTTATATTTTCCCAATTTTCCTTTCAATCTCGTGTTTATTACTAAAGCTCTAAAATGTTTTGTTGTTTTCTTTGCACACATTGTGTTTTTTAGGATCTGTTGACGAATAGGATTATTGGTAGAGGTCGAGAGTCAAGGGGGTTGTATCTTCTTGTGGGTGGTGAAGTAGCTCTTTTTGCATTGGCTACCAGTCCAAAGTTAGAGTCTCCCTTTCATCTTCATTGTCAACTTGGTCACCCGTCCTTGGCTATCTTGAAGAAGATTTTTCCCTTTTTTCCTTGTCCAGTTTTGAGTGTGAGTCATGTCAGTTTGCAAGGCATCATCGTGTTTCTTATTTTCCTAGAGTCTAAGAGAGTCGAATCTTCTTTTGAGTAAGTGCATTAAGATATTTGGGGTTTGTGTCCTATAGTCTCCAAAACTGGTTCCCAATATTTTGTTTGTTTTGTTGATGATTACACTCGTGTTACTTGGGTTTATTTAATGAAAAGTCATTCCGAGCTATTCTCAACTTTTACTGATTTTTGCAATGAAATTCAGACTTAATACAATGCTAAAATTCATGTTTTGCGAAGTCACAATGCAAAAGAGTACTTTTCTAGTCCTTTGCCTGATTTTATGAGAAAACAAGGAACTATTCACCAATCGTCTTATGTGGTGACTCCTCAACAAAATGAGGTAGCTGAACGTAAAAATCGTCATTTACTTGAGGTTGCTAGAGCACTTTTATTTCAAATGAAGGTTCCAAAATCTTTTTCGGCTGATGCTATTTTAATTGCTTGTTACTTGATTAATCGTATGCCTTTCCTCTGTGTTTTAGGGTGACATTCCTTATTCAATCACTAAGTCTCTTTTTTTTGTGCCTCCTAAAATTTTTGGATGCACATGTTTTGTTCGTGACACTCATTCACAAATATCAAAATTGGATCCTCGATCTCTAAAATGTTTGTTTATGTTTTGTTCGTGACACTCATTCACAAATATCAAAATTGGATCCTCGATCTTTAAAATGTTTGTTTGTTGGTTATTCCTTGGCTCAAAAGGGTTATAGATGTTATCCTTTTGATCTGAAGCGATATGTGGTTTCTGCTGATGTCACAATTTTTGAGTCTACTCATTTTTCCTCTTCTTCTCTAGGTGAGTTTGTTAGTGAAGATGAGTTTTTGGTTTATTATGTTAAATAGGTTCCTCCTTTTGTGTCGTTGGAAACTCGTCCACTTGCGTACGGTTACACAAGTCTACTCCAGGTGTGATATGGATGCATTTGTGGGCAAGACTTATGCTCGAAGAGGAAGAAAAGGTGGCAGCTGAAAGCAGGAAAAAGATATCAGCTAGGAAAGTTGCTTGCGTTGGAATTATTTTCCAGAACAGGAGTTTGTTTCATATCTAGAATAGGATCTTGTTTTTTATTAGGAGTACCTTTTAGAGTTTATCTTTATTTTTCTGCCTAATTAAGAGTCTAAATTGGAATCCTAATCAGGGTTGAACTTGTGTTTTCGTGTCTATTTAAATGGGCAGTCATTCAATAATAAAGCAAGCAATAATTTATCATAAAATTAGCTTAGAAGTAGAATAACTTAGTCCAATCTAGGCAGACCTTATCCTTGACAAGTGCTGCCCGTTTTCATCAGCAAAAATAGGTTCTGCGAGGAAGGGGTCCAACGTAAACAAGGGAAAAGAGGTTAACTTTTTTAACAATCGTCTTTGGACTCAATCCCAAGCACGGGCACATAACAAGGTGACTATGAATTGCTTCTCCCACTCTTTCCGATTGCGCTGACCCTCCTGCATCCCTTCCTCCGCCATGTCCTTCGTCATATGATCCTAGTCCTGATCTTCCTATCGCCTTGCGTAAAGGTAAACGTAGTTGCCAGTATCTTGTTTCTTCTTTTGCTTCCACTGCTAATTTATCACCCCTTCGACAGGCATTTGTTGTTTCCTTAGATTCCATTTCTATAGCCAAGTCTTTTCTAGAGGCTTTGTCCCTTACTGGTTGGAAGATAGCCATGGAGGAAGAGATGGCAACTTTGGAGCACAATTCCACATGGGATCTTATGTCTCTCCCAACGGGTAAGAAAACAATTGGTTGTAAATGCGTGTTTAATGTTAAGATGAATTCTAATGGCACTGATTCTTGCCTAAAGGCTCGTCTAGTTGCCAAGGGCTATGGTCAAACTTATGGAGTTGATTATTCAGATACTTTTTCTCCTATTGCTAAGCTTGCTTCTGTATGTTTGTTTATTTCTCTTGCGGCATCTAAACAGTAGCCATTGTACCAATTAGATGTCAAAATTGCATTTTTACATGGTGATTTATAGGAAGAGGTATATATGGAGCAACCCCTTGGTTTTGTTGCTCAGTGGGAGTCCGGGAAGATATGACACTTTTGTAAATCCTTGTATGGACTGAAATAGTATCCTCGAGCTTAGTTTGGTAGATTTAGTGAGGTGGTTATGGAGTTTGTTTTTACGTTGAAGTTTATATGACCACTCTGTGTTCTTTTGTCAATCCACTGCTGGTTACATCTTACTTGTTGTACATGTGGATGATATTGTTATTATTGGGAATGATAGTAAAGGCATTGAGCGGTTGAAATTCTTTCCTCAAAGCAAATTTCAGACCAAGGATTTGGGAGATTTGAATTATTTTTTGCGTATTGAAGTTGCTAGATGTAGATAGGGTATCTTTCTTTGCCAAAGAAAATACGTTCTTGATCATCTAACATATATAGGTATGCTTGGATCTCGCCCATGTGATGCTCCTATTGTGCCTAATCTTAAGCTTACAGCTGAAGGTGGTGACCTATTAGATGATCCAAAATATAGAAGATTGGTGGGAAAACTCAATTATTTGGTTAGCCAATTTATGTCCTCACCACAGAGTATTCATTGGGAGGCAGTTATGCACATACTTCGATACTTGAAGGGAGCTCCAGGTGTGGAGTACTTTATTGTGACCATGGTCATTTAAAAGTTGAAGGACTATGTCATACAGATTTGGGTACTTCTCCAGTTGACCGAAGATCCACATTTGGCTATTGTGTTTTTGTGGGTGGCAATCTCATATTGTGGAAAAGTAGCACGATCTAGTGCAGAAGCAAAGTGTCGTGCTATGGCACAAACTACATGTAAGTTGATGTGGGTGCATCAATTACTTGAAATTGGTTTTCCTAACTTAAGTCCTGTGAACCTTTGGTGTCATAATCAAGATGCTCTCTATATTGCTTCTAATCTAGTATTGCATAAGAGGACCAAGCATATTAAGGTGGATTGTCATTTTGTTAGGGAGAAATTGCAACAAGGATTGATCTCTACTAATTATATAAGAAGTGGGGATCAACTCGCAAATATATTTATTAAGTCTTTTCTTGGGAATAGGGTTGAAAGTATTTGTAACAAGCTGAGTATGATTAACATGAATGCTCCAGCTTGAGGAGAAGTTTTAGAATATAATAGTATTTTAATAGGGTATTTAAGTCTTTTATATACTATAAACAGAAGATGACTAAGCTAAGAAAGGTTAGGCCCTCATATTCTCAAATTCTCTTCTTCCTCTCTTTTTCTTCTCTTCATCGCTCTCCTTACAATTTACACACTTCACTCTCTATAGCATAGGAGAGGCACAGGATAAATTTTTCTCACCGCTCAAATCCATATGTCCTCGTATAGTCTTAAAGGAAATATTGCCCCCAGACTATTGGCGAATGAACGGCGAGTGAACCAAGACTATTGGCGAATCCTAAATGCAACACACAACATGGAGTTGATTCTTTATATTGTTAATCAAGACACGATAAAATGAACAATAATGAACTCTGCTATATAATAAAGCATGAGCAGATTCTTTCTAGATTTTAGTTTCAAAGATTTGTTAATGACATAGTTTGATACATTTTATCAATAAATCACATAGGGAATGGATAAGCAGTTGAGTAAAAACTAGTTATATGGATACCAATACACATTTAACAATTAAATTATCCTCAAAATAAAAACAAACTTCTAGTAAAGTATAAATCCTAAACCACTAAGACCACCCTTAAAAGTAAAATATCTATAATCATGTGATTCTATTATAAGGCATCCCGGTTTATTTTAGACATAGGAAGGAATGGCACATAAGATAAACTTAAAACTTGTACTTTTAATATGAATAGTTTGAGGAAGAACTATTGAATTCACCTTAATAAACTTTATTTGGGGTTTAATAATCATCTCTTTAGGCCAATCAGCTTCTTATCTTTTAGTATATCCTATAAATTTGTAAATTTTACTAGTCTATTTGTCCAATGTATCTAAGTGCCCATTTAAAATGGCATGTTTTAATTAAACAAGTACATTACATTTACTTTACAAAGGACAATTTAGGCGAAATTAAATGTAAACATTTAAAATAAACAACTTAAGTAGAATGTGGCTGCTAGTACTTTAACAAATCAACATATAAAAAATTGAGGATTTGACGTATAGCGTAAATTTGGTGAAGTGCTTACCAAAAACATGATAAGAGTGGCAATACAACTCACTTTGACTTCTGATTTGATTTAAGTTTTCTCAGTTCTTCCCCTTGTTGCTGTGAAACAATCATCATCATCAATACCATGTGATTGATAAGAAAAACCATAATACAGAGAGCACCTTTTAGAAAATTCCAGAAATAATATGAAGATAAATTTTGAAACTGAAACTTGGAAAAGAATGTGACATTGTTCAACACCTTGTATAACTTTTTCCATTCTATATCTGATCTTTCTTGCAATAAACACCACTCCATAGCCATATCATACTCGAGTGTATTGGGTTGAGAACAATGCGAAGTTGACACAGCCTCTTTCTGTACACAAGAAACTTGGAAGTGACAAACTACCACAATCCATCAGTTAATGTAAAAATTCGATCAAACACAAATTTCGCCAAACAAAAATATTATTAACATTTTACAGTAATTTTCTAAAATCCTTATCATTGAAAGTTTTATTACTCGACAGCATTTTATTGTCCCAAGTTTGCAAAGCTAAATTGGCTGGGATTCATTTCCTTTAAAACATCACAACTAGCTACCTTGACAACTTGTTTTCAAGAAGTTATCAATTTAGAATACAATTTACAATGATTGTTTTCCATTAATCCACCATTATGTAACCATTGATATTTATTACCTATCCTTGAGAGGGTTATATATATCAATGTGCCATGCCATGTTAGTAATTTTAGCAAATTTCCCTATGCTATTAAGATAATAGATTCATTTAAAACTATTCTTGATGTAGGACAAATAGGAGAAGTACTAAATAGTAGGTAAAATTCACAAAAATAGGAATTATAGCAAATATTAGGCTGTTGAAATATCAAGTCTGAATTTCGACTAGGAATGCTGAAATTTTAGTTTTGCTATAGTTGGGCTTTTAGGGTTTGATTGTTGTTAGTTTAAGCTTAGAATTTCAGGGTTTGATATAGCTGGAATTTAGGTTTGAGATGGCTGGAATTTAGGTTAGGTTTGTTGGAATTTAGCAAGGAACACAAATTATGGAGGGTAAGAAACTAGGAATCACTCCTAGAGTCTAAGAATCACTCTTAAAAGCATCAGATCTGCTAGTTCAAAACTCAAATTGTAGACAAAATACAAATTGTTATTCTTGATGGGCTAAGTATACACATATTTATATAAAAGTTGTTAGAATCATTACTCTAGTAGAAAATGGATAATAGAATAAGATATTTAACTCACCACTACTTATCTAATAAGGAGTCCTAACATAATCTAAATTTCAGCTATTATTTTTCTATCAACTCAATTCTCAATCCTCATTCCACCAAATTAAGTCTTTTGATTGATTAATTTTTCCTTTTTTATTTCTTCTATAGGCTTTAAACTCTTTTGCATCAATTCTCTGCAGCTTGTCTGAAATCGTTCTCAATAGAATGAGATAAATATTGATCATATAAATCTGAATTTAACTTCAAAATTCTTATCCTAAAATTCGAAATACTGTCAAACGTTGGTCTTCCTTTCCACTTGACAAGAAATTGTCGATAACCTACATCTTTTATGGCTACAATTTATTCATCAAGAACATCTTTTATCTCCTCTTTAAGACAGGGAATGGTTAGAATTCTCATAGCTATAGTAGGAGATTGCGTATCATCATATCCATGATAAATAATTAAGTCTACAACATTAAATATAAAACTAATTCCCATGTCACTTGGTAATTCCAAAATATAAGCATTAAGACCTATCTTCTTGAATATCTTATAAAGTCCAACACTCTGTGAATGAAATTTCTTATATTTTTCTTTTGGAAAACGCTTTGGATGAATCGTAACCATCACCATATCCCCTTTCTTTCCAACGAATGAAAGAAAGAGCCACTTCAAATTAGGATTTCGAAATGAAAGAAAAAAAAAAGGGAGGTTTGTGATGATTTTGAAACCTTTTATATTAGGTAATCTAGTACCCTTATGCATGAAGATAATCAATTCGGTCGTTGTGGTTGGACTCTATTATGGATTTCTGACCACATTCTCCATGGGGCCCTCTTATCTCTTCCTTCCCCGAGCTCGGGTTATAGAAGAAGGAGAAGAAGGAACCGAGAAGAAGGTATCAGCAACAACAGGGTTTATTACGAGGCAGCTCATGATGTTCATATCGATCTATTATGCACCTTAACCCCTATTATTTTGAGGTCATATCTAGTATTCAGAGTTTGCCTCGATTTGGTACCGCTTTTGCGGGCCGCACCGAAACAGTGCTTTACCCTTAGATGTCCAGTCAACTGCTGCGCCTCAACGCATTTGGGGGAGAACCAGCTAGCTCTGGGTTCGAGCGGCATTTCACCCCTAACCACATCTCATCCGCTGATTCTTCAACATCAGTCGGTTCAGACCTCCAATGAATTCCACCAATTGATGATGTTGATCAACATGTTCTTTATAAGACAAGTTGCTGGTTGTTATCTTTTGTCGTACCTCATCAAAGACGTCTCTCATGTATTGTGCAAAACCTTCAGTTTCAACGCTAACTCCTTTTGTCTGTGGTAAAGGATGGTTATCAATAGGTTGCCTTGGTTGAATTCCCAAGACCATCCCAAAAGGGCTCTTACCAGTAGACCTATTTATATAACTTTTGTATTCATATTCTACTATAGGAAGAAGTAGATCACAATTTTTCACATTATCTCCAACCAAACATCTTTACAAGTCTCCCAAGCTTCTATTCACCACCTCTGTTTGCCCACTAGTTTGGGGATGGAAAGAACTTGAAAACTAAAGCTTAATATTCAATGTTTTTCATAAAGTTTTCCAAAAATAATTCATAAGCTTCACGTCACGATCAGAGACAATGGTTAAAGATACAACTTCTCCAAAAATTGCAAGTCTTGATCATTATATTCATTGATGGTTTCGTTACAATATCACATAGCTTCTCTACCACATAAGCATTAGCAACATACAAATGCACTAACTTACCGTATTGCTAAATTTTGACTTTGCAAGTGCACTCATAGCTTCCCATTTATTCCTATGTTGAGTTAATTTCGTCTCTTCATTAAAATATACTTCTCCTTCATCACCCATTGCAACATAATTTTCATCAAGAAGAAGAATATCATTAAGTTTTAAACCAACAAGCTCTAGAGCCCCAAGTAGTTGTTGGTTAATCTCTTCAACTCCATGTTATGTTATTTTAGCTGCTTGTCCTATTCTTTCAGCCTGCTGCAATGTTGTTTCAACTTGTTGTTTAAGTGTTTGAATTTGTTGTTCAATTGTCTCAACTTTAGGGTTTGCCAAAGAATCCACTTCATTATGTTTTTCTTCATCTTTAATGTATTGATCATCTCCTACTATCAAACTCTCCATGTCATGATCATCTTCCATTACCAAACTCTCCATATCATCAAGTATTTGAGCACCTTCCACATGTAGGCTTGAAGATTCAAATTGGTCTACTAAATTTGAGAAATCAAAATAAATACATGATTCTTCAAAAAAGATTTTCATGTACGTTTCATGTTGTTGATCAATATCAATCCCTTCATCCTGCTTACAACCACTTTCTCCTTGTTTATCATTAACTATTGGTTATTGGTTCGCATAATCTGTCAAAGTTTTGACTTTTAGGGAATGTATGTTCAAGCTATCTAAACTCTCTAAAAATTATCAAACATGTTTCCTTAAGGGAGATGCTACATGTAAGTTAGTTTTTGGAGCACCTTGTGAACGAGGATCAATGATGCCCAATTTTTTTTGCAATATTAAGGAGTATTTCATCTCACTCTAGGGGGTTGAATATTCTTCTATACGCCCTTCCGCTACATGTCACCATTGTTAACCAAAGCCTTGATACCAAATTAATGTAGGACATATAGAAGAAGTACTAACTAGTAGCTAAAATTCACAAAATTAGGAAATATAGTTGATATTAGGTTGTGAAATATCAAGTTTCATGTTTGGATTTCGGCTATGAATGCTAGTTAGTTTTGGTATAGTAGGGTTTTCAGGGTTTGATTACTATAAGTTTAATTTCAGGGTTTAATATGGCTGAAATTTAACTTTAAAATGAATGGAATTTAGGTTAGGTATGCTGAATTTTAGTAAGGAACACAATCAATGGAGGGTAAGAAACTAAAAATCACTCATAGGGTCTAAAAATCACTCTTAAAAGAAAGCATCACCTTCTAGTTCAAAACTCAAGTTTGTAGAAAAAATTCAAATTGTTATTCTTGAAGGGCTGAGTATACACATTTATAAAAAAGTTATTTGAACCATTAAAAAGTGTTCCTAATAAAAGTAAATCTTATTCTAATAAAAATTCTATAAATTTAAGTCCTAAACAACTAGGATAACATATCTAAAATAGAAATAACATATTTAACCCACTACCGCTTCTTATCTAATAAGGAATTCTAACTTAATCTAAATTTCAGTCATTATCTTTGTTGTCAACTCAATTCACAATTCTCATCCCACCAAATTAAGGCTTGTGGTTAACTAATTTTTCCTTCATTATTTCTTCTATAGGCTTTAAGCTCTTTTGCATCAATTCTATCATGCAATTTTCTAAAGTCGTGAGTGCAACATCCAATTAATAGAAGTTTCTAGTTAAAAAATTATCCACTAAAGTAAATGACAATTAAACTTTTAACTCTTATCAGAGTACTAGAAATCCAATAATTTTGCAAGTCATCAATTTTATGTTACCAATCCTTTTAATAACTCTAATACTATCTTCACCACAAAAGATTTTACCAAATAGAGTAGAATCACATCGAGTCTTATATAGGTATGCAACTTTATTTAATTCTTAACAAGTATATTAAAAGACCTTTGTATCAAACATAAAAGACATGCATAAATTCTAATATAGGAAAAGAAAAATAAAAACACGAATCATAAATTATGTTACGTATTGCCTCCCTTAAAAGAACCATGTGATGGATGATCAAAATAAGAGTGAAATATGTTGAGATAAAGTACAAGCCTTGTAAAATTTGCACGATTCTTCCTAGCTTCAAGTGTCTTTGAGGTGGAACTAAGCCCAATTTTATCATGGCATCAAAACAAATTAAAAGAAATCTGATATCAAAGAAAGAATATGCGCAAATATAATTACTTGCTAATGATGATTAAAATATGATTGTGGAGGTAGGATGGCTGTACGAAATTGAATTTGTGAAACAAAAAGGCCAGAGTGAAATGTCCTTGCATACGGCAAGTAGATTATGAGTCCATAAGTGGCTGGTATCACAATATGCTTAAGTTAAATATAGTTGCAAGTAGAATACAAGTACGCAGGTGAAGACAAGACTTCCAAGCGTAAACCTCGATTTTTGGAATGTTATTCAAATGACTACGCAGTAAAGGAGAGCAAGGATATTTGACATGGGGTTTTAAAAGATGTAAATAAATCGCAAATTAAAAATTGATAAAGTAAAAAAGTGGTTTTCTATATAAAAATGATCAACAACTTGATGCCTTTTGGATTGAACAAGGTATCCCTCCTAACATATCAACACACTTGAGTCTCAATTCACTTTCTCCCCAATAAAGGGTGTAGAGCGCCTCAAGAGTTGAAGTTTGTCATGGTATCATGTTATGTGTGTTATATCATATTCCATATCATCAAGAGAAGAAATAGAACTCTAAAATCAAGAGAAAAAAAAAGTTAGATTAAAGTTTCACAAGTTCAAGTTGGAACTTATGTCTAGAAATGAAGGAAGAAAGTCTAGTTTTGAAGATGAAAACTTCGTCCTAAAATGAAAAAAACAAAAGTTAAATTCTAAAATCAAACTGGACTTTGATACCATGTGAAATCAACATGAAAATCATGTGAAAGTAGAGGTAAAGAAGAAAAAAAGGAAGAAAGAGGAAAGAATGAACAAGGTTTTACATGATTCAACAAAAAACCTACTTCTATAACTTCAAAATCTATAAGGGTACTAGAATGTATTATTCATTAAACTTAACCCATTCACTTAATAGTATGAGACAATATTCCTTAACAGTGTGATACAAATAATTTCAAACAAAACCTAGATAATCTACCATAAGATATACATAATACTTGTAAGCTTAATAATAACAAATACAAATTCTAATTTTCCAAAAAGCTACAAAGAGGATCCATTTTGATGCATTCATTTGAAAATATCCCTTCTTCACAAAGTTAATGTTAAGCACCATATAGGATTTCTTTGAGTTGCTAACAAAAAAATGAGTGACTCGTTAAGTGGTTTAAAGAGAAAGTTTACCATCTTGAGATGATATATTTT
Organism: Erythroxylum guanchezii; assembly: GCA_025629825.1. Classification (NCBI taxonomy): domain Eukaryota; kingdom Viridiplantae; phylum Streptophyta; class Magnoliopsida; order Malpighiales; family Erythroxylaceae; genus Erythroxylum; species Erythroxylum guanchezii. Next base: position 19,512,059 of record JAOTAX010000008.1, read on the forward strand.
AAAATGCCACTTTACCACATTTTTTCTTGCATTATAGGATTTTCTTGAGTTCCTAACACAAAACATGCATCATACATAGAGTTGGGTAGAAAGACATTTACCATCTCCCGGTGCATATGGAGTCTAGTTCTACTAATATTGAAATGCCCAAAAAATGTTGATTTCTTTTGCGGGAAAAAAGGAGTTCCAAAGCTTCCAACTAGAGGCCTACAAACGAAGATAGATCACGCATCATTAGTGCAACCTTGAAAAACTTGCTACTAAAGAAAATAAGGATGTAAAGATCCAATCACATAAGAAGCAACTATCCAACAACAATAATAGACCAATACTCACAATCAAAAGACTTACAAATAAGTCAAAATTATTATATAAAAATCAACAAGGCAAGTTGTTACGGTCCCGAGTTTGGGATCGCGTCACCGGACGATTAGCCGGAGATTTCTCCTCCACCAAAGGGGTTTTACCCTTGTTCTTCCTCCTGGATGTACCTATCGTGGGTAATCCAACACAAC
>JAOTAX010000008.1:19555952-19569007 GCA_025629825.1 Erythroxylum guanchezii
GCAACACATTTACAAGTATATGCTAACTACAAGAGGAAAATGCTAAAGAACCTATGAAAACTACAAGGATCTCTTTACGAGGGATCTTTTATCTGTATTCTAATGCGCTAAAGTTTTCTATTACAAGTCATGTCCTCGGTACATTCCAACATTGCCATATCATTCTTGATCACATCCTGACCATTTTTTCTTAGGCCTTTCTTTTTTTCTCTTACAATCTCTAAGTACGATCTTCTCACATTTTCTCACTAGAGCATCTGGGTGTCTTCTCTTAACATGTCTAAACTACCTAAGCCTTGTCTCTCTTCATTTGTTAATAACATTAGCTACCGTTAATCTATCCCTTACCATTACATTCTCTTCTAGTAAGGTTGCATATCCAATGGAGCATTCTCATCTTCGTCACCATTAGCTTCTGACTATGCACTTGTTTGATAAGGGACAGTTATCAATAAGCCCTATATGGGACAGTTTAGGCACTTGGCCACAACAAAGTAACAAAGGGAGAGTGAGTCTCATACACACTGCATATGCATAATATGAATGATTAAATGGTAATGAGTGCAAAAATATGAAATGTTGTGAATGTGATTGTGTGTTATGTGACTGGGTGAGCCATCGATGATGGTCACTTATTGAGTTCACAAAAACTCACCTAAAATTTGCAATTATTTTTCAGTATCAGAAGAATACCCCGTTAGGCCAACAGGAGTATACCTACAGCATACAAGTGAAGGATAGAGGTCGAGATCAGTTCGCGTCTGCATTTGTGTTTTTTCCTATTTTGTATAAAAATGTATATTTTAAAACTATTGTTCAAATGATTTATGTTGTAATGTAAAGGCATTATGACTAAAGTGTATTGTATTTGTGAAAGTTCCCAATTGGCTATTGATAACCTTGTTGATTGTATTATGTTGATTGGAAATGTTTATGTTGATTGGAAATGTTTATGAAGGAAAATGGGCCTAAATTGGTTATAGATTTCTGCATATTGTATTTGTGGTTCAAAAAAATTTGTATTGTATTTTTGAAAGTGCCTAATTGACTATTGATAACCTTGTTGATTGTATTATGTTGATTGGAACTGTTTATGAAGGAAAGTGGGCCTAAATTGGTTATAGATTTCTGCATATTGTATTTGTGGTTCAAAAAAAATTTATACCAATTTCTGAATGATTGAGTGCTTTAGCACGCCACCCTCGCGGACACGAACTCAGACATCACGCGGACACGAACTCAGACATCACCCACGATGTCGAGTTCGGGTAATTGCAGGAGTGGGGTGCTACAATAAGTATCTTGTTGACGCTCTTTTGTTCGTTCTTGCATTTTAGTATCTTTATTTCCAAAACCCTAGTGGTCACTACCTAAGGTTGATTTTCTCACTTGGTTGCTTCTTTGTGTTTTAGCTTATTAATAAAGAATTGAATCCATAAGGATTTGTTATGATGTCATACACCCATTAGGGTAAGGATTTGTTATGCTATTGTATATCCATTAGGATCTGTTTCTGTTCCCCCCAGAAAGCATTATTTTAAGAAAGTTTCTATAGGAAATTTTCTCAGAGAGAGTGTCTTCTCTTGTTGATTAGATCCTAAGTTTTATGCTTAGATGGTTCCGAGATTAACCTAAAATCTCTACTAATTACTTCCGATGTGTCAGTTGGTATCAGAGTAATAAAGTTTTTCCTAGATTTCTTCCCTGGTGCCTTTCCTTAGTTTTGTTTCTATACCATACCCTCTAGCCCATCTTCCAGCCCTGTCTTTCCTTAGTTTTGTTTCAGTAACACACCCTCCAGCCCATCTTCCAGCCCTGCCTTTTCTTAGTTTTGTTTCTATTCCACACCCTCCAGCTCATCTTCCAGTCCTACCAACCTAAAAAATTCACCAAAAACTTAGAAAAGTCAAACCAAACATTTTCAATCTTGACTAACCAGTACATATGGCTGATCAAGGAGATAACCAGAGAATTGACGAAGTTTTGGAGGCTATTAATGGGTTAGCGACTCATATGGATCAACTTCTAACCATTACGGTCTTAATCAAACCAATAATGGAGGAATACCAATTAAGGGAGCTTAAGGCAGAGGTTTACCTCAACTCCAACCTATTGGCAAACCTGATCTTCCAAGGAATGCAGAAAATAGGAGAGCTCACGGGCAAAATCGGATGCCCCTTATGGAAGATAGTTCAGATGAAGAAATTCTAAACTAAGACCAACCAATAAGAGGCCAAAGGGGTAAAGATGATTACAAGATTAAAGTTGAAGTCCCTTACTGTGGAAATCTACGCATTAAAGGCTTTCTTCATTGGATTGATGAGGTGGAAAGTTTTTAAGAGATGATGAAAGTCATAGATGATAAACTAGTGAGAATTGTGGGCTATAAATTAAAAAGTGGCGCTAAAGTTTGCTGGACTAATCTTCAAAAGAATCTGGAGAGGAATGGAAAACCACCAATCAGATCTTGGAGGAAATTGAAACAAGCCCTTTTCCTTGGATTTTTACCCCCTGATTATGAGCTACACTTATTTGATCTGTATCAAAGTTATGTCCAAGGTTCTAGGAGTGTGGAGGAGTATCGTTGTATCGTTCTGAGTTCTTAAGGCTGGCAGCACGCGATAATCTTGAAGAATCCAACATGCAGCAAGTTTCAAGGTATCTTAGAGGATTAAGAACATCCATAAGTGAAAGGCTTAGAATGCATGCTATTTGGAACATAGAGGAGGCCTACCAATTGGCCTTGAGAACTGAAAAGATGGAAAAGGCACCTAAGAGGTATGATTACCCTAGGAGATCAACTTAACCAAGTCCAAATGAAGGGGTAGGAAAGGGAAAAGCATTAGCTGAAACATTGAAAATCGATAATGCCCCTAAAGATCTAAGAGGGGAAAAAAGGAAGCCTTTTGAAAGAGGTGGCAACAGCAGTAGAGGAGTTCCTAAGGGTTCCAACCCATATGCACCACCAAAAATAGACAAGTGTTATAAATGCCGGAAGCATGGACATATCTCTAGTAATTGTCCTGAGAGAAAGATAGTCAACGTTGCTTAAAAAGGAGACTACCTTAATGAAGGTGAAGAAGATTTGGAAGAGCTTCAAGAAGAGGGAGAAGAAGAAGAGGAGTTTGCTGAAGAATTTGTCGAGGACAGAGTTAGTATAGTGGTACGGAAGATACTTTGTTCATCTAAAACCGAGAAGCCACAACAAAGGAGAAGCATTTTTAGATCCTTTTGCACTATTAATGGTAAGGTGTGCAACTTCATTGTAGATAATTGCAGTGATGAGAATTTAGTGGCAAGAAAGATAGTGGATCATATGAAGTTTCCTACTGAGAAACATCCTCATCCCTACACCATTGGTTGGCTTACGGATGGGCCAGCATTGAGAGTAATTGAAGTATGTCAAGTTCCTATTTCTATAGGAAAGTCTTACAAGGCTACTGTTTACTGTGATGAGGTAGACATGAATGCAAGCCACATACTCCTAAGAAGGCCATGGCAATTTGACATGGATATTACTTATAGAGGAAGAGATAATATCATCTCATTCCAATGGAAAGGCAAGAAAGTGACCATGCTACCCACAAATGCATCCTTTGATAGGCCAAAGACTTTTAGAAAGGAGGGAAAGACATTACTGACCCTTAATGGGCAAGATTTTGAGAAGGAAGTTAAGGAGACTCGAGAGGTTCATGTCTTGGTGGTAAAGAATCAATTATTGAAGGAGAAAGAGGAGGAGAATGGAGCTAATTCAGATCTGATCCAGCCACTTTTGGAGGAGTTTTTAGATCTAGTCTAGTCCGAATTACCTAATGAATTGCCTCCTATGAGAGATATTCAACATCACATTGATCTAATACCTAGAGCTAAGCTTCCTAATCTGCCCCATTATAGAATGAACCCTAAAGAAGCTAATATTCTAAGGGAACAAGTGGAAGAATTGATGAAAAGGGGCTTGATTCGAGAAAGCATGAGTTCTTGTGCTATTCTTGCATTTTTGACACCCAAGAAGGATAGATCATGGAGAATGTGTGTTGACAGTAGAGCCATCAACAAAATCACCGTGAGATATCGATTTCCTATTCCTAGATTGAATGACATGCTTGATTAACTCTGTGGTTCTCAAGTATTCTCTAAACTTTACTTGAAAAGTGGTTATCACCAAATACGGATCAGACTTGGGGATGAGTGGAAGACCGCATTTAAAACGAAAGAGGGGTTATATGAGTGGCTAGTCATGCCCTTTGGGTTGTCCAAGCCCTTAGCACTTTTATGAGACTCATGAACCAAGTACTTAGACCTTTTAATGGGAAGTTTGCTATTGTTTATTTTGATGATACCCTTGTCTATGGCAGAACAATTGAAGCTTGTCTGTTTTATAACATAATACGCTTTACCTGAACTTAAAGAAATGCAATTTCTTGATTAGCAAGCTACTATTCTTAGGGTATATAGTTAATTCTGAAGGAATTCATGTGGATGAAGAAAAGGTGAAGGCAATTCGTGAATGGCCCACCCCTAAGAATGTTAGTGAGGTTCGATCTTTCCATGTCTAGCTACTTTCCACAGGAGGGTCATTAGAAACTTCAGTTTAATTATGGCCCCTAACACAGAATGCATGAAGAAGGGAAAGTTTGATTGGAATGATGAAGCTAAGGAAAGATTTGCTTTGATTAAGGAAAAACTCAGCACTACTCCTATCCTAGCCTTACTAGACTTTGACAAGGTTTTTGAGGTTGAGTCTGATGCATGTGGAGTAGGTATTGGAGCTGTTTTATCTCAAGAAGGTCGGCTTGTAGGTTTCTTTAATGAGAAGTTTAACAATACAAGGAAACGATGGAGTACCTATGATCAGGAATTTTATGCAGTTGTGAGAACGTTGAAACATTGGAAACATTATCTGATTCAGAGAGAATTCATTCTTTACACTGATCATCAAGCTTTAAAGTTTCTGAACAGTCAAAACCACTTGAGTAATATGCATGCCAGATGGACTACTTTCTTACAAAAATTTCCTTTTGTTATTAAACATAAATATGGTGTGACTAACAAAGTGGTTGTAACACTTAGTAGGAGGACAATATTGCTTTCTATTGTGTCCCAAGAGGTCGTTAGATTTGAAGTTTTAAAGGAGCTTTATGAGAATGATGAAGACTTCAAGGACATGTGGTTAAAGTGTATTCAGAAGTAGCCTATTGGTGAGTTCCAAATTACTGACGGTTTTCTTTTCCACGGTAACCAACTTTGTGTTCCTCATACTTCTTTTAGAGAAAAGCTGATTTGTGATGTGCATAATGGAGGATTAGCCAATCACATGGGAAGGGACAAGACCATTACTAGTCTTGAAGAAAGGTTCTACTTGCCTCAGTTGAAGAAAGATGTTAGGAACTTTGTGACAAGGTGCTATGTTTGTTAGACTGCTAAAAGAAGATCCCGAAATACGGGGTTGTATATACTACTCCCTATTTCGGAAGATATTTGGGAGGACTTGTTTATGGACTTTGTCCTTGGACTACCTAGAACACAAAGGAGAGTTGATTCTATTTTTGTAGTAGTTGATAGATTTTCCAAGATGGCGCATTTCATTGCATGTAGGAAGATTGTCGACGCATCTAACGTGGCTAGACTGTTCTTTAAAGAAGTGGTAAGGTTGCATGGAATTCCTAAATCCATTACATCTGGCCGAGATTCAAAGTTTCTTAGTCACTTTTGGAGAACTTTGTGGAGGATGTTTGATATTTGTTTAAACTTTAGTAGCACTACTCATCCACAAACAGATGGTCAGAGTGAGTCACTTAATAAGACTCTTGGAAACCTATTGAGGAGTATTTATGGAGACAAGCCTAAACAATGGGATTTAGCTTTAGCTCAAGCTGAGTTTGCCTACAATAGTGTTGTCCATAGTGCTATTGGTAGATCACCATTTTCTTTGGTATACTTGAAAGTTCCAAAGAATACTGTTGATCTGATAAAACTTCCGAAGTTACCAAACTTAAGCATAGCAGCTGAAAATATGGCCAAACAAGTGAAGAATGTGCAAGAGGAGGTTCGAAAGAGACTTGAAAGGACTAATGCCAAATATAAATAACAAGCCGACAAACACAGGAAGTCTAAAACTTTCCAAGAAGGTGACAAAGTGATGATTTTCTTAAGGAAAGAAAGATTCCCTGTTAGAACCTGCAACAAATTGAAGCCGAAGAAATATGGTCCTTATGAGATACTACAAAAAATCAACGACAATGCTTATGTTAGCAATCTGCCTGAGAAGATGGGAATTTCAAAGACTTTTAATGTTGCTAATATCTATGATTTTCATGAAGAAGAAGAGCTATAACCTAATGACAACTAGACGTCGAGTTCTTTTCAAGTGGAGGGGACTAATAAAGGATCGAATCCATAAGGATTTGTTATGTTGTCATATACCCATTAGGATAAGGATTTGTTATGCTATCGTATATCCATTAGGATTTGTTTCTATTTTATTTTATTTTAAGTTTCCTAGTTAGAAAGGTATTCTTGTCCACCAAGAAAAGAAATAAGTTAGTTTTAGAAAAGGATTTCAATTAATCCTTTTTACACTAGAATTGGGACTCTTATATACCACGTTAAGGATATAAAAGGGAGGGTTAACAGATGTTTTAGGCCCCCTCTTGGAAAGCATTATTTTAATAAAGTTTCTGCAAGAAATTTTTTTGAGAGAGTGTGTCTTCTCTTGTTAATTAAATCCTAAGTTTTATACTTAGATTTGGTTCCGAGATTAACCTGAAATCTCTACCTAATTACTTCCGTTGTGTCACTTATCTCTTCGTCTTTGTTATCCAATCTATTTTGGGTCATGCACTTATTGCTTCTTTTTGAAACTTGTTGAATTAAGTGAGATGCTACCATTTATCAAATGAGATTGATTGCTTATTAGTTTTCATATTATTAATCATGTTTTTTTTTTCCAGTTCATTTCATAAAGTTTAGAGTTTTATTAGTATGATTAGGATACCAAAACCTAAACAACTGGGTTCTATTGTCCATGTAGGAAGTTATATTAATATTGGTTTTTCATATTGTCCCTCGTGATATTCTTGACACAGACTAGAATAAAGAGTAAAACATGCAAGTTTGGTTATGTTTCTTGTCCAAATAAGTTGAAATTATTAGCTCTATTTGCTTTTCCATTTTATGTATTATGTATTGGTGATGTATTTGGGTGAAATATGCTTGGTTATCATCATGTGGTTGAGTGTGAAAACTAATATTAAGACATTGCTTTTAACTGTATTTTTTTGCCCTACTCATATTGAAAGGGAGTTTTTTATAACGTTAAATTACTATGTTTACTGTTTATTGTGTTTATTGCTATGAAGTTTTATTTTGGAGTATCATTCTTATCATATTAAGGTGATCAAAGCTTTGACCTTTTCTTCTAAGACGAAATTGAGTTTCGGATTACATTTCTAAAATAGGTGTAATGGTGTTTCCTTACTTCATATCAGTAATTATTAATCAAGCTCCTAGAAAAAATCCTGTTAACATATTCCTTTCGAATACAATATATGAGTTATGATTGTCACTGAAAAAAGATATAGGAGGCAATGCAAATAACAATAAATTGAAATTAATTTCCAATTCCTATTATATAATGGTGATATTTCGACTTATATATCCCAACCGTATTAAAGATCTATTTTATTGACCGAAGAAAATGTTCATGATTTATGAAAAATCCGGTGGGTGAACTTGGTAATTAATTGGCTTAATGAAATCCTTTCATCTTCTCCACATCACCTGTCTGTTTCAATGCCAATGCAGCTAATGGCTTCCATATAAATGCCTCGTACTAACCATATGTTTTGTTACTTTTTCCACCGTACTATCAGACTTGGTCATTTTTATCGAAACATGTTTCTTTTTGTCATATTACTTCAAAAGTACCGAGGTTTCTTCTATATGCTTCTATTTTATTTCGTGATGATTTTAATGTCAAAAAGAAAAAATTCGGAGGTTTTTAAAATTTTAAATGTCTTGGAATTTTCACCGAGTAATTTTGTTTACGAAACTCTTAGTATGCAAAACATTATTATAAAACCAATAAAAACTACAGAGTGGATTGAATTGCAAATTAGGTATTGATTTTAACCTTGGCTTAGGTTCCGGAATAATTATGGAGAACTATGTATGAGTCGACGATCTTGATTTGAACAAGTGGGAATGTCACTTGTTATCACATTAATTTCCAAATACAGCAATCAGCAACTAATAATTAGTGTTTATTTCCTCTACATATAGATTCATAATAAATCCTTGAACAAATCTACAGTTTCAAATAGATCGCCGGAAACATCTCAAAATACATCTTGAACGACATAAAACAAACGTGTGAAAAACCTAGCGAGCCAGAAAAAGTCAGCAAACGGGGATATAAACATATAGCTGGGTTTTTTGTGGTCGGAGAGAGGACAAGCTATGAACCTTTCGCAGCCAACTACCAGGACGAGAATGAGTCTCAAATAAACAATACTACAAATGAAAGTCTCCGTCAATCACACTTGTCTCAGAGATTGAGCTCATTCCTCATACGAGATGTCGTAGTCGTTGGGAATAACAGAATGTTGGACATGGAATGAATCAAATGGAGCGTTTTGCCGTTTTGAGAATGAAGAAAAAAAATAGTCAAAAAGTAATGTAATAAAAAAGGTAATTAAAAAAAAACCCCGGTTCTTGGGATTAAGAAACAAAAGGGATCATCATGGAAGAATTCTACGTCTACGCCGTGGGGTCTCTCGTTTTACATACATTTTCTCCACTTCGTTGAGTGGTCGACTGGAACCATCAGGCATGCTCACAAATTTCCACCCACCACCACCTCCTCGCTTACCCCTCGCTCCCAATTTCTCCACCGTCATGTTCCACCCCTCGTTGGGACATCGCCTGCTATATTTATGGCATTTTACTTTCCCTGCAAACTGTTCAAGAGGAAATATGATGTCATTTATCCATCCAATTCCAAGCTTGACCCACTTTTTCCCCCACTCACTCCAGTTGGACTCGTCAATCCAAATTGAGTCCACAACAATTGCCCCTACTAATTCAAATTAAAATATCCATGTACATGACTCCTCATTGAATGCATGGTATGAAAACTAGGATAGGTACAATCTCTAATAGCATTCAGGACTCTCATCAAAAGATCAATTATATAATATACAAAAAATCAAATGAAAAATAAGGTTTCCCCCATTAGGAAATCAAATAAGATACACCTGGAACGTTAAGTCATCATAATCTGTACTACCACCATTCTAATATTATGATCTGAACAGGACAAAAGAACTTATAGAAATGTCATGGTTGGATTTTCATCAACAAACCGAGCTCCCATTTCATTTAGACATAATTTTTGCCAACTAAAATTACACGATATTATTCAATTAGATGGAACACTCAATGACACGTTGACATAATACTCCTAGTGCACATAATTTTTTTTCAAAATAGTCACTCGCTATAAATTATATTTACTCTTTATTATTAATCTAATAGTAAGATTAATATTATTAACTTAATAGTAAAATTAATAACATCAGTCGTTGAGATTTAACCCCCACTGATCCAACTTTCTGAATCCAACAGGTGGTAGCATGGAAATAAGGAAGAGGCTAATACTTCTCTTTCATGGCATGAATAATCGATTAGCATCCACAAACAAAGAATTTAGGGGCATCTAGGACAGGAGTTATTTATGTAGAAGTGGCAAAAAGTCATCATTACCTTAGTTTTAGTTCTTCCTATGCAAATTAAAGGGATGAAGAACGTGAACTTACTTTCATTTTGTTGAAGTTAAGCCTCTGGACAAACTCTTCATAAAGCATGTCATCCTCTTTCCTAGAAATCTCATAGTGCACTTCATCAGGATCTCTTGTGGTGCCATCCCAATCCTCAGGCATGACCTTGAAATCAGGCCTATATCGGAGGGATGCTACATGGAATTCTCGGTCATGGGAATTGAAAAATCTGCAACAATAGAAAAGAAAGATAATATGAGAAGTAAAACTCTACTCTAATGGAGACTTGATATATGTAAGCTGATACTGTTTCCAATGGTAACTAAACTACAAAACACACAGCATCCTCTACAGTGCAAGTTTTATATTTATAGAAAAAACTAGTGCATAATGTAAACAATACAGAGAACATGTATTATCCACTAAATAGCTCATTCATCACAGATAAAGTTCAACCACAACTGCAAGAAATTTCCATAAGGCCAAACCAGTCTCAATATTAGAAATTGATACTAGCTTCAGATCATAAAATCTTACTCGGGGCAGGTATCAAGTAAGAGCTCAACAGAGTCATCTAAGGGATGTCCAAGCTTTTTCTCCTCTTCCTCCTCCATCTCTTTCAACCAAAGAATGGCATGAACCCTCTGCCTCATAATCCTGTAGTCCTTGGCAAGCCTCTCAACCGTGTAAACTTCTGGATTCTCCTTGTGCAACCGGTACATCTCAGACTTTTCTAAGTCCTTCAAGTAAGATCCTCTTGCACCGGGCTCTCTTACTTGCTTCATTAGTACACTAATCTCCCTCATCCTGTCACCCCACCCATCCACAAAAGCTTTGCCTCTCTTGTTCTCAGCCTCGAGTTCTTTTACCTTGTCTTCTATCTCATCTATGCCAGAAAAGGTCACTGACGTATGTTTTCTGCTATCACTATGACTAACCTTGTGAACCACCGATTCTCCATCAAAATGATCCTTGGTCACTCCAGTTGACCAAGATGAAACAGAGTCCCAATCCAAATCATTAGAGCCACTCCCAGTAAAGGACCTACCCACTGCATTCTCCCACTCATCTCTGTCTGCATTTCCACCATCACCACTGCTACCAGACTTTTCTGAAAAATTACGAGTGCCTACAATCCAATACACTCCATTTCTGTTAGCTGACGAGATTCTTATACTCTTTCGAAATATTCGATTGTTTCTCAGTCCTAGAAACCTTGAGACAGATGGGCTGGTTTTTAGTGAGGACAGACGAGAGACAATATGGTGGATATTCTGCATGTTTCACTGTTTATTCCAGCCTGTGTCAAGAATATCACAAGGCACAATACAGAAAACCAGAATTAATATAACTTCCTACATGGACAATAGAACCCAATTGTTTAGGTTTCGATATCCTAATCATACTAATAAAACTCTAAGCTTTATGAAATGAACTAAAAAAAAAAACATGATTAGGAATCTGAAAACTAATAAGCAGTCAACCTCATTTGATAAGTTTAATTCAATAAGTTTAAAATTGAGGCAGCAAGTCCATGAGCCAAAATAGACCGGGTAACATAGAAGAAAGAGATCAGCTAAGACACAAAGAAGCAACCAAGCGACAGAATCAACCTTAGGCAGTGGTCATCAGGGGTGAGGAGATAAAGAGACTGAGACGCAAACACGGACAAGAGAATGTCGGCAAGAGTCTTGTTGGCGGTACGAAAAGAGAGAAAAACAAGCATGAACCGTCACGCGCGGTGGTCGGTATTACAGAAGATAACGGCTGCGTCGGCTTAGTTGCGGAGAACAAGAAGAAGGTTCTGGTTAATGAGGTAGAAAGAAGAAGATCAAATATCGGTTCTTTCTTCTGGCGGAACGAAGGAAAAGGTTAAGCCTTCGTTTGGACGGAAGGAAAGGAACGTAAAAGAAAGGAAGGGAATTGTATTTCTTTTGGTTTCTATTGTTTGGACCAAAAAAATGCAAAGGGAAAGTGAGAGAATAGAGAGGAATAGGAGAAAAGTTTAGGCCAAATATATTTCCCACTAAATTGGTGAGAAAGGAGGAGAAATTCAAGACAAAGTAAGACAGGATAAGTAAATTACCATTGTATCATTATTTAACAAAAGATAAACAAATTTTATAATCAAGGGCATAAAGGTCTATAAATTTCAGTTTCCTCCTTTAATAAATTAGGAAAACAAACAAGGGAAAGGAAATATCATTTCTCTTCCATTCTTTTCTCTTCTTTTCTCCTCAATATTTCCTTTTCTTTTCCTTGTGCAAGTAAGGATCCAAACAAAGGCTAAAGGTTGATATGGCGACTGCCAAATAAACGGGTATAGGGTTTCTCAGAACGGAAGCCCCTTTTTTTTTAAAAAAATTAAAATTGGATTAATAGAAATAACATTGGAGGGCGACAAATCGTTTGGATAGTACTAGCAGATTAACTCTGCGCAAATGCGCAGTAAAAATGTCTAGTGCATTTAATTAAAATTGAAATAGGTAAGAAATTTTTTTTTAATCACATAAAATTTTAAAGTTAGGTTAATCTATAAGCTTTTTAATTTGTCTAGCTTCGGGAGCAATTGGTGAGTAACCTAGACGGTTTCTCTCAATTATTGTTTGCTCTTGCTTATGCTTTGAATAATGAATGATTGTGATTTGATTATAGATTCCGGACAGGAGGTCTGATGATTGTGTACTCGGAATTGCGATATTGAAGTGCTGCTTGAATGTGAATATGAGACCTATGTGCTTTATACCGTGATGAATTGTGTTACATGCATTCCATTTATGAATGCATAATCAGATAATGACAGTTGTGACTAGAGTAGCCACCGATTAGAGCTTAAAGCTCAACGAGTGAAACTGAGCCTCGAGCTCATAAGTGAATCAGAGCCTTTGGCTCAACGTTTAATGCGCCCTATATGAGACAGTTCAGGTACTCGGTCACAACAACGTAATAATTGGAAAGGGTCTCATAAGCATTTCATATACATTATTGTGTGATCAATTTAATTGAGTAATTTGCTTATGCTGAGTGAAAAGGTGATACTTATGTAAAGTGCAGCATGTGATTATGTGTTATGTGAAATGTTGTGTTGCATGAATTGAGTGAATCATCGATGATGGTTACCTCACTGAGTTTGCAAAACTCATCAAAATTGCAATGTTCATTTTTCAGGACCGAGAGACGACGCTAGTTATTGAGTAGCTTTACTACCGTGTAGATTGTGTTCTGAACAGTGAAGTCATGGCTCAAAGGTCGGTCAGCTGGGATTTTTGGATGACTTAG
>JAOTAX010000008.1:19608238-19629184 GCA_025629825.1 Erythroxylum guanchezii
ATTTATACATAAAGATTGTACACCACTTTGTACAAAACGCGCTAAAGACGATTGCCTTTAGGGCACTACTCTAACAGTAAGCATATACAAAAGGTGATAAAGAAGGTGCACTGTTTGGTTTTTAATACTTTGTTAATCTACTTTTAGTTTGCTAGGATCATAAGCTACTAAGACTATTTATTTGTAAAGGCATGAGTGATTGGTGATGAGATTCCATTTTCCCATTAAAAAACTTATCTTACTACATTTATTTTTCTTGATCTTATTCTCTAAAGGCCCTATAAGGAAGGGATTAGTTTCTTTGATGGAGTCAAAAAAATATTTTTTAAATTTATTTAGGCCGTTAAGCCCTCCTATATTCCAAGTAAGTATTGCCATTTGAAGAAGGAAGTTATGGATTTCTTCTTCCTCGTGAAGTTCCTATGAGTGGCTTTTTGGGAACTCCCATAAGCCTCTATCTTGCTTAGAGTAGTAACCAGATCTGCACTAAAATTATCCTTATTTGCCTAGTTATTAATAAGGATAACCTTCAAATCTTTCTCCAAGAATCCTAAACCTTAAGACTATTAGTAGATACCTCTTTTTTCTTAGGAATTTCTTGTTCTTAAAAGTTAATATATTGATTATTGATCTCAGCTTATTGAGTATGAAGGCCATTCTCAATTCTCTTACTATCAGCTGTCATTGTTTGATCATTTCTTAGATTATTAGTTTCCTAGTTAGAGGCCAAAGTCATAAGTTCCATAAATTCATATGTGTTAGAACCTCCTTGTTAGTGTACATACTTGTCTCCTCTTACTTATGCCAAGCTTCTAGTTATAAGTTGCTAGAATAACATCCTTTACAAATTTATCATCCTCACTAAGTCTAAGTAATGAAATAGAATCAAGAAGTTCTTGGTCTCTATTTATAAGTACATACATTCATAGAAAAATATGATCTATTATTAGTTAAAGTTAAAGTGAAATATCAGGCTTCTATGTTTGCAAAAAGATTGGATTGAAATTAAAGTTTCAAGAGCTTGATTCAAAATTCTTTTGAGCTTGGTTAGGAGAGGATAACCTAAAGAGAAACAAGTTTTCATCAATAAGAAACACCTCTTGTAAGCCATAGTGTTATCGATGGAAGAGTTCCTAAGCTTTGAGAGGTAGAAAGGAAGGACCTTTCTTCAGGAAAAAGCATATTAAAGTGACACTACAAGAAATTGTAATTTTAGTGAAAGTAAAAGTTGTCACTAAAAGTAGTAATATTTGTCACTATTATTAATAGTGTCCAATTTTTGAAATCGTCACCTCTCGTCACAAATACCTCCGTCACTAATAAAATAGTGACTAATTTAAAAAATGGTCACAATTATGCAACACTTTTGTGACACAAATACTGACACTAAAACTTGTGAAATATGTGACAAAACTATATGGGCACAATAACTTTACATATTTATAACAACTTTATCGTCATAAATAATATAAAATAGTGATGAATTAAGTCGTAACAGTATTTCATTTTATTGTGACAAAATTGCCGATACTAAAACCTATCAAATGTGTAACAATACTATATGGTTACAATAAATGTACTTATTTATGACAAGTTTGTTGACACAAATAATATAAAGTAGTGACGAATAAAATTGTAACAATACTTTATTATATTGTGACAAAAGTACCGACACTAAAACCTATGGAATGTGTAATAACACTATATGATCACAACAGCTTTAGATATTTATGACAAATTTGTTGACACAAATAATATGAAATAGTGACGAATGAAGACATAATAGTACTTCATTTTATTGTTACAACATTACCGCCACTAAAATAATTATAAATATTGACAAAATATGTCACTAATATTTTTTTTATCTATTGGTCACTAATATTTTAATAAAAAAGTGTCAACATCAATTCATCACAAAAATGAAAATTGGTTCTTACAAAAAGTATTATCACTAATGTGTTTATTATTATCATAAATAAAACTATAAATTCATCAACGGAATTACATTAGTTGTAAAAGAAATTTGCATCAGTGGCTATATTGTCCAATAGATTTTGTCACAAGTATGAAAGTTATATGTTACAATAATGTTGTCACTAAATAAAGAATATATGTTACAATAAATTTATCACTAATGCCTTATCATATACATATGATATGTGTAACAAATCTTCACTAAAAAACCCAATGATTGAAGAGGCTGAGTAGGCATCAATAAGAACATCCCAATCTTCTTGAAACAGGGAAGGAAAAAGGTGTTCGATGCACCCATCATCAACCTGAAACAATAAGTTTTTGGTATATTCTGAAATGTGAGGAATTGACAGCGAGAAAATAATATAGAAGCCATAATGCAATACCGTATGAAGTTCTTTAACATTAAAAGAAGGATAGGGATAAGATTTGTTAAAATGTTGAGGAAACAGTTGAACCCATAAATCATCACCCATCATCACTACACGTTTCTCATTGAGAACCATCTGTAACAGGCAAAATCTTGTGAAAATGATATTAGAGTAAGAATTTTCATTGTTTGACAATAATTGAATCAACAGTAAAGAAATCAAAACAAAATTTGGAGTGAAAGTGAAAGATAGACCCAAATAATATCTGGGAAATAGGAGAGATGGGAATAGCAACAACAGAATTAACAATAATGAAAAGAGACTTGGAGAGAAATCTTCTTCAGGAAAGAAGAAAACAACTTTCCATTTTCAGTTCCATTTTTATTTTTCTAGGTATGGGGATTGGTTCATAGTATACAACACAGGTTCAGTGCAAAGATGAAAAAAACATGTTCTGACATATTTATTTTTTAATACTCTAATTAGTTTATTTCGATGAAGATCAAAAGAACTACCTTGCCAGGGGAGATTCTCCTGAATGCAGATTCATGCTAAAAACTTCACTCGGATTTTCTATCTGAACGCTTTGACCCTCTATGATCCGATACCTCTCCATTGCCAGACACTGTGCCAATTCAATCACTACCTGACTCATGTTTGGCCTTCTCATAGCGTTACTGTATACGCAATCCATTGCTAATTCCATGAATTTCCACACAAAGTTTACGCTAGAGGCTCCTGATAACCTATGATCCATAATAGTTTCAATATCGCTATTTGTGATCAGGGTAGTAACACACTGTGTTATGTGGATGTTCTCAGAGGCCCTGGCAATCACGGAGTGGTTTGTGATTATCTTCAGGAGGACAATACCGAAGCTGTACACATCAGTTTTTTCAGTGAACTAGTTTGTTCCATGAATCCTGCATTGCCAATAAGACGTAGTTAACTTGATCAACTTCTATCTGTTTAGGGAAAGAAAAACTTCTATGCAGAAAATGCTTACTCAAGGTCTAGGTAGCCAGGAGTTCCAGCAATTGTGGTCAAAACATGAGAGTCATCTTCGATTAGGAAAGATCTTGATAATCCAAAATCAGATATCTTGGCTCGTAACTTATCGTCCAGTAATATGTTTGTCGTCTTCACATCTCTGTGCACAATTGCAGGCTTACACCCATTGTGGAGATACTCCAATCCTCCATTTTAGATTGCAGAAAATGTCAAGACCAAGAAAATGAAAATGAAAATATAGCATTGATGTATCTGACTACTGACTTTGAGCTGCATCGAGGGCTATTTGAAGCCTTAACTCCTAACTTAAGGTTTCTTTGTTCTTAGCTGCATCGATGAAAACCTGTCGAAGGCTCTAAACTAATTTGGTGGGCATGTATTTTGTGTTTCCTTAAACTATGAAGGGCTTCTGTCACCAAAACCATTACTTAGAACTGGTAGTTTGGCATGAAAACCTAGGTAGAGCATGTTATTAGATATTAGACTAATGAGTTGAGCATGCCAATAGGTCGAGGGTATACGTAGTTCAAAGATGAACCTAATTCTTGTCTAACAATATAATTGAAGTACGATCTATTGATACCTTACCTGAGTTAAGATTCTTGGATGAAGTACGGAGAGGGAGTAGACAGAACCGCAGATCGATTAGCCAGAAAGATCTCGCTCGAAACAGAGAAGCACAGGAAAGCTTAGAGAAAGGATTTGAGGAAAGACATTGAGGAAAAAAACCAACAATCGAACTGATGACACTTACCAGAACCAAAATCTCCCTAGTCGGTATCAAAAAAGCCGAGCCTTAGCCAATCCCCTTCCTTCGACATAGTGACATCGCAAGATCTGGAAAGTTGAAGGACAAAATCAAGCCCTAATCGAGTAGCCTATGATAGATACATAACATGATTTAGCTATCTGAATTGTTTTCTGAGCGAAGAACCAAAGGACTGATGATCCATAGAGCATTCGTTTGAATCGCTGGCAAAGAGAGTGAAAGCTTCTAACCTAATCGAGTAAGAGTAGAAGTCTTGAGAAAGGATCGTAACCAAAATGTAATGCTTTGTGTTTTACATGTAAACGTTGCCATTTGTTTACCTAGGCTTACTCAAAGACTCAAGTGGTCGAGAACACGGAGAGCTTTTTTTGTGTAATCTTCTTATTTATTAATGAATTTTTTAAATTCTCAAAAAAATGTAATTGAATATTAGTGTTAAACAGATATTATGAGGCTATTCGAGAGCCATTAATTCCTTTGTTGCAACTTAGTTCCTATAACTTAGTTTTCAGTAAAGTTGAAACAAATAATTTAGGTGCACTTCACTTTATAATTTTATCAAACACTTTCTAAGCACTTCATCAATCAACAACAACTCGATATAATCGACATAACTAAAAATAACAATCAATATACAAATTTTTAGCTGCAATAATGTTACAATTATCCCAATTCTAAATTTGGCTGCATTTTATCGAAATGGATAGCTTATAGACTTTCCAATTTTTTTAATGACTTAGCGAATCACTTTATTTAAGGCTGACTGGTGGGATGTTTATTATAAAGGTGGATATAAGGTTGACAAGTTTCGGTTTTCTATGTTAAATGTCACACGCAAGTTAAAAACTGATGAACCATATGTTTTAGCTTCTCAAGCTGAACAAGTTTACTATGTAAGAGATATTAAGGAGCTCAATTGGCAGGTTGTTGTCAAGACAAAGCCTCATGATTTGTATGATCTTCCTGATGATGAATAGGAGATGAGTCATGCCAAGAAAATGAAAATTTTGGCTTTACACTTCAAAAATCTACTTTAGAGGATGATATTGATACAATATCTTTGGATATATGTGATCTAGATGCTACAACTATTGAAGGATAGATGTAAAATATTACTTTTGGATTATCGATATATGTATTTTGAATATTTTATAAGAAAATATTTAAATTTGTTTGCAAATAATCATATTAAAGAAAAATTCATGACAAGTAGTTTCTGGTCTCTAAAAGTTTTACAATAATGACAAAATTTATCTTTGTAGTGGTTAATTTTAATATTTTATTACAACAACAAATATTTATCATTAATTTGTTACGTTTATATTGATAATAACTTTTGTAACAAAAAGTTGATCAAGTGACAATAAAAATTTTTGTCACTAAAATTACAAATAGTAGTGAGCATAGTGATAGTTCAGTTGTTGTGACAATATTAAGTAGACACTAACTAATTGAATTTTTATAGACAAAAGTTTTCGTCATAACAAATACATACGCTTTTAATAACAAAGCTTAGTGATAAAAGAAAATTTGACAATATTAATATATTAATAATGACAATTTAATTGAGAAGGTACTAAATTGTCACAATTCCCATTGTATTAATGACATAAAAATAAATCATCACAGTCAATTCAAACAATAGTATCGATCAATTGTTTTGTCACAACAAACTTCATATCTGGGACGAAATAATACTTAGGCACAAAAAAATTGTCACTAAATTACAAACGATAGTGACCATAGTTATAGTTTGGTGATTGTGACAATATTAAGTAGATACTAATTAACTGAATATTTATTAACAAAAGTATTCGTCACAACAAGTAAAAAATTGTGTGAAGATAAACCGTTTCGTCACAACAAGAAAAAAATATTAGTGACCAAATTATGTTTTGTTACAATAAATAGAAAATATTAGCTACCAACATATGTTTTTGTCACAATTACAATTGATTCTCACCAAAATTATTTTGGCGCCAAATTTCATAGGTTTTTAGTGACAAAATTTAGTGATAAAATAAAATATAACACTATTAATATATTAATAGTGGCAATTTAACTGTGAAAGATACTAAATTGCCACAATTACCATTGTATTAGTGACAAAAATATAAATCATCACATATAATCCAAACAATAGTGTCAAGCAATTGTCTTGACACTAAAACAATATCGTTTTTGTGATGACAAAAATAATTAGTCACAAAAAATTGTCAGTAAATTACGAATAATTGTGACCGTAGTTATAGTTTGGTTATTGTGACAATATGAAGTAGACACTAATTAATTAAATTTTTATTGACAAAATTTTTTGTCACAATAAGTAAAATATTGTGTGACGATTAACCGTTTCGTAACAAAAAGAAAAAAATATTAGTGACCAAACTATGTTTTGTAACAACAAATAGAAAATATTAGTCATTAACATATGTTTTGTCACAATTACAATTTATTCCCACCAACATTATTTTAGCGCCAAATTGCATAGGCTTTTAATGACAAAACTTAGTGATAAAACAAAATTTGACACTATTAATATATTAATAATGACAACTTAATTGTGAAAGATACTAAATTGTCACAATTACTATTGTATTAGTGACAAAAAATAAATAAATCATCACAAGTAATCCAAAACATAGTGCCAATCAATTGTCTTGTCACAAAAAACCTCGTATTTGTAACGAAACAATAGTTAGTCACAAAAAAATTGTCACTAAATGTCTTAACTCTTGTAGTGTGACCCTTCATTTAGCTACACGTTCTTTTAGGATATCCAGGTCAAGAGCCATAAGGAGCTTTTACCTTTCAAAAAGGATATAGAGCAGTAATGTAAACTTTTAGAGGTTGAAGCTTCACCCAAAACTTGGCTTCAAGTTTTCTTATTAGTGATCTAAAGGGAGAGTATGCTTCTTATGTTATGCATGAACTGCTTGAGGCAAAGTAAGAGCCTAGGGGCTACTTTGGCACATTATCTTATATAATCAAAGGGGGGAAGTTCTCAATTGTTAGATTGCTTAAGGTTGATATATTACATTAAAAGGAAAAATCAAAGAAAAAGTGACATAATGAAACAAGATAGAAGGTAGGGAGGAAAGAGAAAACAAGTGAGAAAAGCCAAGGAATGAGAAATGGAAGAAGGAATCGTTCAATCAGAAGATTAAGAGAGTATGAAAAGGAAGAAGAGGTGAAGAAGAAATAGGAGAAACTAGGTCACACCAAAAGAAGTGTAATAGTGAAAAAGGAAAAACATACTGAAGAACCAAAAAGGTTAGAAGGCCAAAGGAAACAACCTCGAAAACCATGAAATAGACTGAGAAGGAATGAAGTCAAACAAGAAAGAAGAACCAATGTAAGCAAGTAAGAAGAACAAGGGAAGCAAGGGAGAGCAACACCGTGCGGTCTAAATAAAGAAAAAGCTAAAGAGAAGTTTGAGCTCCCCTTTAAAAAAAAAGAAAGAACAAAGGACCATTTTTAATAAGGGAAAGAGCAAGGAAAGATTTTTAAACAATACATCATTATAATTTTCAAGTTTAATAATTCCACAATACAAAACAATTTCCATAGAATTCAAAGTAAAAACTAGTTTAATCTATCTACAATATCTAAAATAAGGTTTACTAATTGTTTGAAAAAGGTCAATTAACTACAAAATTAATTTTATTCATATCACTTATTCTCTTAAGTAAAATAAATAATAATAATCATCGCTGTTGTTAAAAAACTAAGAGTAAGTAGAAACAAAAATTATTTTATTAACAAAATATAAAAAGCATAAAATAAGAAAATAGTATAAAGGATATAATTTACTTTAATGTTAGATACCTCCTAGGAGATGAAAGTATAGTTATTTATAATAAATATCTTACCATATTCCTCATAAAATATTTTAATAAAATTAAAGTATAATTATTAAATGATAAAATGTATAATTAAGCAACAAAAGTTTAATAATATAATAAAATTTTAATAAAATTCAAATTGTGAAAAGAGCAAAATTAAAAGATAAAAAACAATATTCCTTTTTTATAACAAAAAAATCCAACAAAATTTAAAGAAACTGTGTCGATCAGTTTATTGACTACTTGCCAATTCGTCGAAAACCTACTGCTGATTAAATCCAATATTTATTTAATGTTTAATTCTTGTTACACCCCCTAAGTTACCCTTTTGCCCTTGTGGAATATATGAAAGAGTTATTACAACCATTTGTGAAAAAAAAATAATTTGTTGAGATAGAAATAAAGATATCTATTTCTTTAAGATGAATATAAATTTCAATCAATAAAAATCTCAATAAACGTAAAAAAATATAAAGGCAAATAGAAACTTTTTATCTTTCAAACTAGCATAAATAAATATAAATTGGATGAGTTTTGACCTTTTTTAATGAAGTAGGTTTCATCATGACTTTGAGGTTGTTAGAAAAATATGGTCAAAAAAGAAATTTAGTCATATATAAAATAAAATAATTATTTAGATTTTGTCAAGATTTCAATTTCAATTTTTATTTTTAATTGTTATTTCTAAGAAATCGCTAGATTACCTAACCTTACTAATTAGAGTTGCTATATTAGTTAATTAGCATAGATAGACTTGTTTTCAGTTCTTTGAAATCGTATTAACTACAGCCCAAATGTTCAAGCAGGCACGTATAAATTGGTAATTCTACTTATCCGCTCCAGTTTAATTTGTTGCTGGTGAACTAAATATAATTTTGAGAATTTGGACTTGGAATTACTATGAATATCATGTTCTTGTTGGTTTACGAGCTTGACTTCTTATTTCTGACCAAATAGATGAGTGCGAATTTTGCACCAAAAAAAGATCATATAGAGTTATCTCCTAAAATAAAGCCCTAACTTTTGAAAATTTCCCACTGGTGGACCGACTAGAACAATTGAAAATTTCTGGGATCTAGTTGTTCAACCGGTGTGAGTGAACTAATATCAACCAATAAAGCCATGATTAACTTGAGTAATGCTCACTTGTTGAATTGATTGGAGTGGTCAACTAAGGTAAGCAATCATATCCTTCAATATTGAATTGATACCACTGACAAATCTAGTTAAAAAAACACAGATTACTTTCTGTTTCAGCTTCCTAATCAATCCCATTCCGTAATAATTCTTAATCGTGTCACTTTATTTGGACCCATAATCCAATTCGAGTGTAGTAGAAGCACCAGTTGGTATTACTATTTGTACTTGCTAATGAAATGAGAGAGATTTTTGTAGTGGCAACGGGGAGTGCTATGCCTATGCGTGACATAAAGGTGGTGATTGGGAGAAAGCAAAACACGCCGGTTAACAGTCCCACCGCCCCCATGAATCATGATAACAAAAGTGCCTGGCTCTCTCCGTACCACAACTTGTTAAGGAACTAAAAAGAAGCCAAAGTAATGTGGATCTCCAAATCCATTATTGTGCTCTGTCTAAAGGGAGCCAGCATGAGAAAATTTGGATGGAGAGTCAGCTTCCTCTTGTCAAAGTGAAAAGTATCTGTTATTGCTAAATAGAACTTCCTCTTGTCATGGTGAAAAGTATATGTTATTGCTAAATAGATTTCAGGTCAATTTCGGTACATCAAAGGAAAAGTAAAAAGAAAACATGCACAAGGATCATCAAGATTTCAATTTTAAGTCTAATTGATACATAATATACTTGCATGTGTCAAGAAATTAAACCTATAGTATATTAGTTTGAATACCATAAATGCACCTTCATCATGTCATCTAATTATCCGTCTCTTTGATAATTAAGTAGTATTAGAAAATGAGATCGAGGCAGTAGAGTAATCTTAGAAACCCAATATCAATATCAATAGGTCTTGAATTCAAATTCTTACTTAGTGAGCCAAGATCTAGAGGAAAAGGACGATTGTTCCATATTTAACCTAAGGTAGGATAAGATTTGTTGCATAACTTAAATTAAATTGTAACAGAAAGAAAAGAACCAAACAATAATGTTAAAATTTAGAAAAACAAATCGAGGGCTATCCTTTACATAAACCAAGGTCGGATAATATCCGGAAAACAGATGGTTAGCCTTGCTTCAAAACTCGATTAACAATGTTGCAGTATAGGAAAAAAGAAGAGAAGAGAGGTACGTATAACCTAAGGTATATGATAAGCTTTAAGGAAAAGAAAGGGTTCTATAACTTAATTTAGATTGGCATGGATAAAGTAGAATAAAACAATATTAAGATTTAGAACAAATAGAAAAGGTTATCCTATTGTACAACAGGGTAGGAGAATATTTAGGCTTGTATAACTTAATATACAGTTGAAAAAGAAGCGAACAAGATTAAAATTTAGACAGAAAGGAGGATGATACTGTTACATAATCCAAGGTAGGATAAGATTTAGGCAAATTAAGAAAATTAAAAATTAATACTACATGGGTTAATCTTATTCTAAAATGCTTTTTGTTTTTCCAGTTTAAATAGAGAAAATTGAATTAAATCAAATATCATGCGTATAATCAAATATGATTTGGCCTTTTTTAGATAATATAAACGTATATAGGATTGCTAGTTTTATACATTGCATGCAATCTATATATTGACATAAAAGCCCCAGTGCCCCAGTGATTCAGTTGTTTATACATTGCATACAATATATTTGACATAAAAGCCCCAGTGATTCAGTCAAAACCAATTAATATTTAGAAGTAGCTAGTCTTTGGGATTTTAATTATGATATATCTAATTCCTGAAAATTAAAAGAAGAAAGCGAAAAAGCAGATTAGATGTGTGTATGGTAATAATGATTAAATATGCGACTGGCCTGGCCCCAATGAGATTAGTTGCAAAGAATTTTTGCCGACGATTTAAGAACAACCACAAAGGATAAAGTGGATTAACTTGGAAAAGTCTTGTTATTAGTCCTTTCCACCTTTGATTAACATTAAACAAATTGGATTAAGCAATTAACATTCACTATGGCGGTGCTTTAACTCATTTTATTGACTGTTTGTATTTGGATTGTTTTGCATCACATCAACGTGACCCCTCCCGAGAATTTCATATCTTCGGTTGTTTAATTGAAATTTGATGAGTACATTTACATTGGATAAAGTTAATTAGCTAGGTTTTTGAATTATACATATTAGATAGGTGCAAAAGTGAGTCGAAATCAAGGGCCCATGATAGCTTATTACTTCAATTGTAACCCATTACATGTTGCTATTAATGGATGTGCATATGACAAGCTATGATTTCACAAGGGAAGCAACCTCACCAATGAATGAGGAAATCATTAGCTTGCAGAAAGGTGGGTTAAATAACCCCTCTCATTCAATTCTTTCTGTCCCCATTGGGGCTTTTCTTATTGCCTAACCATTGATTCTTCATTTCATCTGGTACGTAACCCATTACATTTTAATTTGTTTTGTTTTTTATGTATACGTTAAAACTAGATTATCAACTTGTCAGAGGGAATCTGAGTTTTAGCTGTATTTAATAATTTAATTATATCTGTTATAAACAACTAAAATGCTTCTTAGGTCAACATGTTATTTCCAGTGTACAAGGAAATTAAGGGTTCACCCGTGATTACCTTGACCATCAAATCTTGGCCAGGCCAGGGGGAGCTTCAATTTCAATTTGAACTTTGAAGTCAACTTAAAGTTCATGGCGTTGAATACGTGGGATTGACTTTTGTTATCTGTTTTGGATACTACTGAGTATGCCCAATTGAAATGAGGGAAACATCATAATTGTCCAAATCAAAACCACATGAATGGAAATCTTTCACTTCATGCATTTTTTACTTTCATCATTGCATGTTCTGCTGGCTACAATTCATTACACGGCCCAACCTAGACTAGACTAGTCCAACTCCTTCCATCCCCTTGCCAACCGGACGTATCACTTTTATGTTAAAATATAGGGAATAGAGAGTTATTAATAATTTTTTTATAGTGAAAAAAAAAAACACGTTGCAGCGTGATTGAAACTAATTACTGGGCCAAAAATACCTCCAAGGTATACTTTTAATTGTTGTATGAAATGAGATAAACTTATCTTTGACTAATAATATATATATATTTATAATTGATAGAATGATTATGTATGTAAATGAATCAATCGTCTTTCTTGTCTCTTTTGAGTAATAACTAGCGACGCCGTTTAAAATCTCAGAAGAAGGATCTTTGGATGTTGAATCTGTCTTATGACAAGTAGCTAGGGTGACGTTCTTTGTATGGCTTCAAGCATGGCCACAGGCTGTTGGTTAGTTAATACGAATATTAGTAATCTTATAACATATGGTACGCAATCTACTTGTTCGTGTCCCACTTCTATTACTACACTCTCTCCCATATAAGTTTGCCTGTGAACAAAAGGAATATATAGAGATATCACTATCCCTCTCACTCTCACCCTCCCTCTCTCTCTGTTTCGTGGTTGAATGCTGATTTAGCCCGTAGTTCTTGCTCATCTTCCGGTTTACCCTCCATTGAACAAACACACGCAGAGAGATTAAAAATAATACTCATTCCCATAAATGGACAAGACCTTATCCCCTTCTCCTCAAATCTAACCGCTCTGTTTAGATAAGAGTGAAATCTATTACAAAATCTCCGCCTAATCTTTCAAACTTAGTCCCCCAACTTGGTGTGTTATGCACAAACAACACGTTTTTTTTCCTTAATGGCTCTCATGAATTTCGCTCTTTCTCCTTAATCCAATAGGGTTTATATTCTACAACTTCGCTTGCTTCAACTCACTATTCTTCCTTTTTAACCAGATCAGATACTCCCTATTACGGAGATCATCATCATCAGTTCTCGTTCCTAGTTCATGTTGATGGACTGCTTGAGGGAGATAGAAGGAAAACAAGCTCATGATCCTATTTTTACTGAAAGAATGAGTAAATCCTCACGTTGTGTGTGCGTTCCTGGTCCTGTGATCGTTGGAGCCGGCCCTTCAGGGCTCGCTGTAGCTGCTTGTCTAAAGCAAAAGTGTGTCCCAAGCACAGTTCTTGAGAGATCTAACTGTATTGCCTCTTTGTGGCAACTTAAGACTTACGACCGTCTTCGTCTTCATTTACCTAAGCAGTTCTGCGAGCTTCCTCTTAGGGGATTCTCCGCCGAATTACCAACTTACCCTACTAAACAGCAATTCATTGAGTACTTAGAGGCATATGCTGAAACTTTTGATATTCGGCCAAGGTTCAATGAGACAGTATCATACGCAGAGTATGATCACGCTCTTGGGTTTTGGCGTGTCAGGAGTGTGGGGCTAAAGGGAAAGGAGATAGAGTACGTAAGCAGGTGGTTGGTGGTAGCCACCGGAGAAAATGCGGAGGCTGTTCTGCCGGACATTGAAGGTATAGGAGAATTTGGAGGAGATATAAGGCATACAAGTTTGTACAAGAGTGGAGAGGAGTTTAGAGGAAAAAGGGTTTTGGTCGTTGGATGTGGGAATTCAGGCATGGAGGTTTGCTTGGATCTGTGCAATCATGACGCTAATCCGTCTCTTGTGGTCAGAGACACAGTAAGTTGTTGTACTACTAGCACTACGCTTCAATCCTCCTTCACTCTCTCTTCTGTCTCTCTACAGAAGGGGGAAACAAAAAGAAAAAGAAAAAACCTGGGAAAGTTTTTGAAACTTTTTGTCAATTCAAGAGTCGAATTTCGGGATTTTCTTTCTATCAGTTTATAGATCAAAACTTATCTTTTTTTTTTTCACTTGTTTCCTCAAAGTTTTTTTCTTCAAAGTTCCAAGTCCAAGCAGTGCAATAGTAGTCTTCTCCCTCCGCAACTGCTAAAATTTCCATGACAGCTGAGAACTGTTGCTCTTACAGAAAAGTTGGCCCTAAAGGAGAAAATTATATTTATATTACATACATGTAATTACATATGTTTAGAGTTCCAAATACTTTTTCAAATTGAGAAACAATCTATATATTATATTGCGAGTAGAGAAGTAAAAATCCTTTTCATCTTTAACTTTCTTGGGATTCCCAAGCATGCGTAACATTGCTCAGAATGGTAGGATCTTACAAATATATTGATGATAATTATAATACATCAGAACCCATTTTCATGTTTCTCTGATTAATCTTCTGTGTAAAAGAGTCAATACGCACGCACGACCTCTAGCTCTAGGCATGAGGAGGAGCGAATAGTGAGGATTAAGCGGAGAGCCCGTCACCTCTTTCAATAGTCCTGTGTTTTGGGGCACTTATGAATTTAATTTTGAATTTAGGTGCATGTTCTACCACAAGAGATGCTATGGAATTCAACTTTCGGGTGGTCCATGTGGTTGCTAAAGTGCCTGCCCATATGGCTTGTCGATCGGCTGCTGCTGGGAGTGTCTTGGTTCATACTGGGTGATACGGCTAGATTCGGATTGGACCGGCCGCAATTGGGTCCCCTTCAACTCAAGAACCTGTCCGGGAAAACCCCAGTTTTAGATGTTGGAACACTTGCCAAGATCAAAAGTGGAGACATTCAGGTACTTTCCTAATTATTATCAGGTCACCTTTTTTACATATTCCATATCGCATTCAACCTTTTACCCTTCAAATTGCTCTTTGGCAGCTATTTCCTTGATGATGGATCCTTTACATCTACTGTTTCCATCTTATTACTTTTTTTTTTTTCCTTCATTCACACTGGCTTATTTCTCTCTTTTCTTCCTCTTTTCCGTTCCATTACCAAAGTTACTTTAAGAATTCTCGTATTATCAATTTCTCATCAACTATTTATCATGTCCTTGCCTAAGCTCATACAAGTCATAATTTGTTGAATTTACTTATTTTTTCTTTAAATTAATTAATTCAGAAATTGATAATTTATAATAACTTAATCGGAAATTCATAATAAAAGAGAATATTTATTAGAATTTGGTATCAAGTTTCGTGTGAATTGTGAAATATGCTTTTTTTTTATTGCGACACTTTTCTATAAAAATTTCGATTGAACTAAGGAAAAAGGGAAGGAACTAATCCTTCGTCTTCAAATCAGTCCTTTCTCTTAGTTATTGTCCCAATTAAAAAAAGATACTATAAAAATATTATAAAAATAAAATCTTGATATAATTAGAATCAATAAAGCAGCAAATCCAGTAATAGCAAATAAACCATAATTAACTCTGATAACATATATTCGATTCCTATTATGAATGCCTAGATTCAAGCAACTCTTTTACACCTTTTTTTTTGAAGTCGGATCCTGAATTTGACCGCTATTAGTGTAGGTATGTCCTGGTATCAAGAGGTTAAAACGTCGTGCTGTGGAGTTTGTTAATGGGAAAACCGAGAACTTCGAAGCAATTATTTTGGCCACAGGTTATAAGAGCAACGTACCCTCTTGGCTAAAGGTGCTTTTATCTACCTTTATTCTAGTTATTTTATGTATATTTCCCTTCTTTTTGTCAAGTTTCTTGATTCTTAAGTGTCTGTTAATTACTATAGCAGCCAAAGTTTCAAAAAGGCTAACAAAAAAGAGAACATTGGCATGAATTGAACTTTGTCAGGAGGAAGACATGTTCTCGAAGAAAGATGGATTGCCAAGAAAGCCATTTCCAAATGGATGGAAAGGAGAGTGTGGGCTATACGCAGTGGGGTTCACTAAACGTGGAATACTAGGTGCTTCCATGGATGCCAAGAGAATAGCTGAAGACATCGAACGATGTTGGACAGCAGAAGCCAAACATAGCATGCCCTGTGCTAGACCACTTCTGTCTCGACCATCTCAGTGATTATGAGGAATTTAACTGGAAAAACAATAGAGTTGATGAAAAGCACTGAAAGGGTTTTCTGTGAATGATGGTGACGAAAGACGCATTATCTAGGGTGGGTACTTAGCTTGTTCTCATCCTCGATCGTGAAAGGAGAAAAAAAAGAGTTGGGGTTGGACCAAAAGGGTTATATATAAAGATGAATGTACCCTTATCTCTTTTGTCAGGATCTGAAACCGGCCAAAGGGTTTGGGAATTAAAGAAAAGTTCAGAGCAAAAAGAAAAGGTTGTTTATGGCGTGGGGGACCTCAGAGATCGATAAGCTACCTGTAAATCATCTTGTACATTTGCCAAATTTTCTCTAATTAGGTAATGACTTTTCTAGAGAGGAAAAAGAAGGTGGTGGTAGATTGTTTGGTATTTGCTTGCCTGGTGATGATTAGATATGATTTTGTGGTTTTTTTCATTTTCCCAATAGGGTTTTGGATATGAGATCATGAGACTATTAACATGTAATCTAATTCTGATCTGCTAGCTGCGTAAAATTGTATGCTTCACATCATCTTCCTTGTAGCTATCTAGGTTTGAGAAGTGCTCAAGAGAAATTGCCATTTCTAATGGCAAAATTCTTACGGATCATATAAATGGTACAATTCCTCCCTTTCTTTGTTTCTTTTTTTTGCCTTTTTTTTTTCCTTTCAAGTGGCGTCCTTTCTGCAAATTTGATATAATTCCATCCCAGGAGAGGTCAGGACCACCGACTTCTCATGATAAGAAGCTACATATGGGCATTTAAAATCGACGGAATCACATTAAATGAAATCAGATGTGTCAATGATTCTTCTTGTTATTCACACTCTTTCAGCCTCAGTTACGTCCGTTGGTTTGTAAGTTGCAATTAAATCCCCCTCATCGATCTTAACATGTTCACACACCAATCTGCTGTTATTATTAACTAGCTACCAGCTGTTTAAAAACCTTTCCTGATAGGTATCTTCGGAAGCTCCATACCAATCCCAATATGCAATTTAATGTCCACGAGGGCCATGACACTAGTACGTAGAAAGTGCTTCAGTTTAGAGAATGGCCACTAGTGAAGATGATTAATGCCATCTTTTCATCCTTTAGTCAAAGGATTATACAGCCAGCAATATCTCGGCCTTCTACTGACATCTTCAGGCAAATCATCCATCATATATGCAGGAAATCGTCGTCCTTAGCTTGTCCATAATAAATTAATTACTTCAAACATACCTTATGAGCTTGCAATTTTCTATATGCCACAACTTATCCTACTAATTGAACCCTAAAGCTATTTGGTTGGCTGCCAGTTTTGTCCGGCCAATGCAAGCCGAAATGTCAACCTAAAAGTTGAAGATCACTTTAGAAAAAGTTCAACTTACTAATAAATTGTTACGGAAATATGTAATAAAAATCAGTTTGGTTGTGATTTTATAGCGCACTTAGTCACCTGAATGAACCAAAAATTAATATAAACCATGCTTGCATCGCTACAGTAGTTAGACTGACATAAATTGAAAATGTTGAAATAGACAGAGTATTTTTATTAATAAAAGCCTGTTATGAAATAGCTAGTTCCCAGATGAGGGAAAGATCAGCAAAGAAAAAGTGTCTGAAGAATGGAAAATTTAGGCATGCGAACCTATTGCTAAAGTTCGAAACTGGTAATTCCAAGTTCAGCAGCTTATTCATTTGATGATTATAAACTTTTAGGTTTTGATTTTCGTATGTATTCCAAAATCTTTCTGGATAATGTTTATTATAATACTTAGCATAAAGAAAAAGCGTTTTTTTTAATAAACTATTCAAGGCCCTTTTAAGTCTTGAACCTAAACGATATCAAAGAAGCCTAAAACCTAAACGATATCAAAGAAGCCTAATTAAGTAGATTTTAATTGTGAGACAATCTTATATAGTTTAAGACAAGATCAAAACCCGATTGCTACTATTTTTTTACTTTGATTTGAATACAATATTTTTCTTTTGTAGAAGAATAACGCAATTTGTTTTATATTTTATGTAGAATATAACATATTGTACTAAATTTAACTAACTATGAGTCAAATAACTGATTTCCCTAGTCCCTATCACCCTTTTCTTTTGTTGAAAATATTAATCTAATACGCTATAAAGTTGTAATCTTAAATCTAAGATAAGCGCAAAATCATTGGTCAAAGAACTTGTTTTTT
Source organism: Erythroxylum guanchezii (assembly GCA_025629825.1). NCBI lineage: Eukaryota > Viridiplantae > Streptophyta > Magnoliopsida > Malpighiales > Erythroxylaceae > Erythroxylum > Erythroxylum guanchezii. Next base: position 19,626,268 of record JAOTAX010000008.1, read on the forward strand.
TTAATAAAAATTTTGATCCAAGAATTTTAAAATTTACAATTAAATGCTCTTTAGTTTAAGGAAGACATATTATAGAGTACTAAATATTTTCCACTTTCTACTAAAAGTGCAATTTGTCTACAAAATTGGAAGTAATAAGTAAAATCCTTATAAGTTTGACTTGTTCCAGACTATGATATCTATCTTATAATTATTGATTAACAACCATGGTTATAAAATATTTATGATTTAATAACAAAAATACTTTTTCTTAATATTAAGCTTAGCAAGAAAAATAAATTCAAATTTTTTAGGGAATGGAACTTCAAATAATTTTCCATCTTTTTAAATGAATAATAAAGATTATAATGATCTCAAAGTTTAATTTTGTTATAAATTTACTTAACTTACTCCATTTTGTAGTTAGTTACTCTATGATATTTCTTGTTTACAACTAAATTGAAGCTCACACTTTTTTATTTGTTAAAACGGAGCATATGTGTCTCAAGTGAATGGAAGACAACTAAAATTGATAAAGTATAAAATAACTAAGAGCTCACAATATTTACTAGGACATCCCTTAATTATGATTTTTACTTTTTTCTATGATGTAGCAAAAATAATTGTGTTTGATAGGCTCCCAATTTGCATTTATATGTGCATGAAGTATATATTGCAACAAAAATATGCTAGTGAGTATGGATGTTATATTTTCTAGAATAAGTATAAATGAAAATACATATAATCACAAAGGAAGAAGTTTGGTTAAGGCTTTTAAGAAATGTAGGTGGTGGTGCTTATTTAGACTACATAAAATTAGTTTGATAGTAAAAACAAAGGGAAGGCACACATAATAAATCAAATTTTTGATTGAGTATCAATAAAGATGTGACACTCAACCACAATCATAAAAGACACAATGGGAATATAATCACACATATTGAAAAAAAAACATAAAGAAATATACAAAATTTAGGATACGGATGTATCAAAGATTGGCACATCCATATCCATCTCCATAAGAGTTACAAAAAGATAAGTACCCTAGGACATGAGCATGTTAGATTCATGTTTGACACTTATTTCAATAAAAGTTATAGAAAGATACACAACTTAAGACAAGAAAGTATCAAAGCTTGTATCCTTTTCTAGAAAGAAATATAAGGACATAATGTCTAGGAGATGACTAGTTCCCAATTGATAACCTATTTAAAAAGAGGCCAAATACAATAAAAAAGATTTTTTTTATATTATTCGATTCTCATTGTGGCTAACAATTTCATATCAAAAAAGAGTTATAGAACAATTAAAATAGTCATTTTCAAGAGGGGGAGAGAGAGAGTGAGAGGCTTTGAAAGTCAATTAACATTAAAGATTCAAGACCATTATCATGGGATACCTTAACGTAAGTTTTTCTATTCTTTCAACTGTTATTGTTGTTATTTCAACGATGGTTATAGGCTAATTGCTTTTATATCTTGATTGGTGTAGATCCCTAATGTATTGCCATCAACTGTCCTCTTTTAGCTTCTCTGTTAATAATTTATTCTTCTTCTAGGTGCTAAAATAATTATGGGTTAATACATTGATATCTCCTATAATTTGAAATTTTCTTATCATAATTTTTATATTCGAAATTATTACTTAGCCCTTGTAATGTATTGTGTAGTTATTACACCAACCCTCTCTCATATTAAGTTAAATTTTCATATATTTATATTAAAAGACACATTTTTTAGGTTTTTGAGTTCTAATATAATATCCGTTTAAAGCTATGAATAAACATCAAAATTATAGAACATGGCTAAAGATGGCTTCTAGAGAGAGCAAAATAGCTTATAGAGAGAGAATCTACAGCTTCCCTCAATGACCTTCATTCTCAAACCCTTCTTCATTCTATTCCCTATATGGTCGTTTTGTCTTTTTCTACTAAACTCAGAACATTGCTCTAGCTAGCTTGTTGGTCAGTCACAATAGTCAACAACATTTTGGTCTTTACACTATCCTCTAAATCCTTCCTGCGTCATAACTTACCATTTTAAAAATAAAATTTTAAACTATACTCAACACCTTGGCTTTCCTACTTTACTTCTTATTTAGGGAACGACCACTAAAATTTTAGGCTTTGGATTGTCCTTACTTGAGGATTGTCAATTTTCACTGCTATGTTCATTCTCATCCCCTTCAAGCCCCAAAACAAGTAACAGAAACTTAGATATCAGGCTTTAAAACCAAATATCTGAGTAAATTCAGAAGGAGCCTCCAAAGCTTAACTGGAGAAAAAGTTATAGATGATCACTCAAGACATACTCTACTATTATGTCCTCTTTCTATAAATAAAGTTCATCATATAGTATTGCCTCCATTGGAAATACTCAAGGAAGGAGCAAAGTCATGGTCCTCCACATTGGTTGGGTTTTCATTGGAAAATCTCGAACTTTTCTGGCTATTAGGCATTGGTCCCTTAAGCTCTATAAATCTAAGGGCTTTTTAGATGTCATGTTGAATGAGGAAAATGTATTCTTCTTCAATTTTTTTATCTAAGGAGCAAGCTTAGAGAGCCATTGAGGAAGGAAATTGGCATTGTAACAACTTGCCAATTCTCATCTAGCTTTGGAATGTTGGGACCCGATCTCGAGACCGGACCCCAACCGGAAAACGAAGCGGAAAACGGTAAACTAAAACGGAAACAAAGAATAAAAGAAAATGGGAACAGATTAATTCCGATCCGACTTAAATCCAGAGCGGAACAAAGTGAACGGAAACGAAATGAAACGAAGGCTCGGCAATAACGAATCAAATTCAAAGAACGGAACGAAACCCATAGGAATCGAAAGATCGCAAATCCAACATCCATGGATTAAAACTTTAGAAAAGCGTCGTCGCGTTGGATACCCTAAGACTAACTCGATCTAAACTATTCCGGTATAAATCCGAA
>JAOTAX010000008.1:19650887-19667761 GCA_025629825.1 Erythroxylum guanchezii
TTCTGTCAGTCAAGTGCACTTGTCTAAAGGCTTCTCCCGCCTGCCCGCTAGTGGCATGGAGCTCCCTCGCGGACTCCTATAAGTTCACGGCTACGCAAGACCACTTGGTGGAATTGCTATAGTACGTTCTGTTCACGGCTACACAGGACCCTTATGGGAAATGTGTAGTACATTCTGTTACGGATCCACCCGAACCATTTTGATGTGTTTAATTGTTTTTGATGTGTATAATTGGTTATGATGTATTGGCAAGTTTGATGGATGTATGACTTATGTGATTTGTGAACTGTTTTGACAAAGTTGAGAAATTTATGTCTTATGGATTTTTGCGAGAAATTGGCTTTAATCATGAAGGTTTGAATGGTTTTGTTTATTTACCAGTTACAAACCTATTACCCACGAGCGTTAAGCTCACCCCCTCCCTTTCTGTCCCATCTCCAGGTGAGGAGCATGAGGTCGAGTGATTGAGCATAAAAGCATTACTCCGGAATTGGCTTATTTTGTATTTCAAGTTAGCATTTGTAAAACAATGCTTTAGTTGCATTTTGAGAAATTGTTGCTTTTGTTAAGTTGTATTTTGGATTATGCTGTAAAGTGGCTTGAAATGCCCGCTAAAGCGTTGTAAAGCAATTATTTTGATGCAAATGAAATACATATGGATTATGGTTGTTTATGGATTTTCAAATCTTTGCATGGCTATTTTCAATTTTTCATAAGGATAGGAGTGTGTTTCGAATTCAAGGGAAATTCTGAAATTATCTAGGTAGAATTGGAGAGAATTGTCTTCTTGGAAGTTGTAGAAGATCTTTCTAGCTTTCCAACGATATGAAGTTTGTGATTTTTGGATGTCGGTAGGGGAAGATATGATTGTTACAAGTTAGGATGTTGCATAGGATTTGTGCTTGTGACAGCTATGATGAATGTTGGAAAATTGTGGTTTTGATGTATTAAATGAGTTGAGATTTGAGACTTTTGTGAGATGAATTTGTTGTTTGGGTTGTTATGAGGTGTTTTGGCACTAGAATATGTGAATTTGGGGAGATTATGAGTGTATATAGTGTTAGGATGGATGTTGGAAGCTTTGGAGAGGCATTGGAGGACTTTGGGGCACCCCAATGTCCGTTTAACTAGAAGTCTTCTTTCTAATGGTCCGTTTAATGAGAAGGCATTGGAGGTCTTTATGAAAGTTGTATATCTAGAAGTCTTCTTTCTAATGGTCTAAGAATGAAATCAATCCGACATCTAGATTGAAAGTTATGACAATCGCGCCAAGATAGGTTCAAATCGATTCAGGATATAAACATGTTCTATTCTTTTGGGCATAACTCCCTCATTCGACCTCCACATGAAGTGATTCTTGGACCAATAGATTTCTAACACATGTATCTACCTCCCCATAAAAAATTGTATCCTTTGGAGTTGATTTCCGAAAGTTTGCATTAAAGTAAGTGAGAGGTCGGTTAGGAGAGCATGTTTGTGGTATGAACAGACTTAGGCTTTTTAAGCATATTTTGAGCTGTAGAACTCCGATTGAGGTGATTCTTGCTTCAAAACAAATTAAGGACTTAGAGTTACAATTTCTTTGAAGAAGTCAAGTTGTAATTTTGGTGATTGACTAATGTGGAGAAACCACCATTGTGGAATAATGGCATTTGACCTGCAGGTTATAAGCACAAGGTTTATGACTCCGGGTGTTGGGCTCTGGAAATGAGGTCCAACATAGAGATAAAAAAGAGTTTTTGTATTAGAAAGAACCTTTCTTTCAGTTGTGTCTTTCACAAGATGCACAAAAATCATCTCAATTTTCTGCTCCATTTGGCCTTCCATAAGCCCCATCACCAATGGAGAGTTATGGGAAGTTAATGATTATGAATAACATGCATTAGTGGAAGTTATGGGAAGTTAATGGCCATGAATAACATGCATTAATGGAAGTAATGGGAAGTTAATGACCATGATTAACATGCATTAATGGAAGTAATGGGAAGTTAATGACCACTAATAACATGCATTAGTGGAAGTTTTGGGAAGTTAATGAGAATGAATAACATGCATTAGTGGAAGTTCACATTTGCATTAATGGAAGCAACATTTTCTACCACGATCACATCGCTATACAATCTCGAAACACTCTCTCATATCTTAAATCACATTCAAGACCATTTTACTCATTCTTCAGATCTCCTACCCATTAGTTACCTGGTTTTGTTGGTCACTTGAATTAACATTTAATTCAAGTAAGTCAAGAGTGGTATCCATCAACACGTCATGACCCCCAATTGACAGGAAAGTCAGTGATTTGACTACGAACCCTTGCATACGCAATGTTGCCATGTAATTCATCCTTTCACCGTCTATACCCCACTTAGTTCAGAGTATGGTTAAAGTGTCAACTCCCACTAGACTGACTACATCACATCTAGTCCAAGTGATATTAGATAATTAAATAATTATTTGACTTGATGTGATTTTTAAAAATAAAGTATAAGTTTTATTTTCATTATTTTATTTTATTTTGTAAAATTTTAATTTTTAATTATCATTTTGCTAACTTGCATAACTTTGTATGTTGATGTTTTAAAGATACACTTCAATATAATTTAACACTCCTTCCTTAGTTTGGATTTCAATATAATTTTGTATGAAATTCATAGAATGTAAACTAAACACATACGTACTTAAGGATTTTATATAACCTATAAATTGATTTAAATATTTCATAAAATCCCTAAATTGAATCATGGGTTATAGTAAAACTTATAAATAAAAGATTTAATATGATTATTAAATATTTGAATATCATCTTTAAAACATGAAAACTAATCCATCAAATATATCGAAATAGAACCTCAATCTCTAGTCTACCACACTTTTAGATGAGTTAAAAAAAATAAGACAAGATTGTAGATTGTCGATAAACTCGAGTATCATTAAAATGAGATAATCCCTAAATATAAGTAGAAGTCAGAGATGCTTTTAGTTTTTACAAGAGCTAAGGTATGAAAAAGTTAATATAATATATCTTTATTGTCCTTTTTATTCTTGTGCTTGCAAATTATGGTATTTGTAATTTTGTTTAGAATATTTTCTTATAACCTTTAACATAATAAATTTTACAATCTCTAGTTTTTTATTAGTTATTTAAAGATAAGAAATTTTATAGCATATTATTTTGCATAAGTCTTTCTTCTTTCATCTAATTTATGATTTTAGTACGGATTGATGCCCTTTAGTTTGTTAAAGAAGATAAGTTAATATCACCCTTATCACCTTTTGTCCTTTTGTTAAATTGAAACAATGAGATAAAATATTGAAGTTTCATTTTTGTAGGTCATTTTTTATAAGTCCACTTAGTAGGCAATCATGACTAATTTGGATTATGGATAAGAATGGCAATGAGTTGGGATTGAATGGACCCATCACTAGCCTAACCAGACTCAACCCTCTTAGGAAATAACCTAAACCATAACTAAAACCCAATCAATCTTGACTTATGTCAATAGAGCCCAAGCTCGATCAAGTGTTAGGTAGCCTCTACTAAATCCCAAAACCTAATCTAACCTTCCTGAAACTTGACTCGATAATGCCATTGGAACCTTGCTAGTTTCCACTCTCACCTCTCCTCCGTTATACTCCATTAGCTCTCTTTTAACCTTGCTTAAATAATAGTTTCGTCAACCACATTAGCATAAACTGATCCACCTTTTTTTCAATGGAGATTAAATAAGAAAATCCACCATAGTAATAAAAAGAAAAAGAAGAATAGGAGAAAAAGAAACTCTACTACCCTAAGTGCAATTTAAAGACAAGTGAGGCGAAACCATCAAGACAAAGAAGTGAGGTAAAACTATCAAATTTTGTTGACACTATTATCGATACAGTGGCTTTCGAAAAATTGTACAATAAACCTTCCTCTGGTCATAAAACCATCAAATTCTACACTGTTTATTACACGATGAATCAAAATTGTACAATGAAGCAAGTGATAGAAAAGAGGCTGTAAGATAAGAAGAAGATAATAACTTTGACTTATATATAGTCGAGTTTTTGGGCCTAGCCTTAAAGCTTGAACTTGAGTTCAGCTTGAAGTATGAAACTTAAGAAGAAAAGGCCTAAACTTTGCTTATAATTTGGTCAACTAAGGTTGAGCACATTAACTTTAGGCTAGGCTTGGGTTCCTTTCCAAGCCTTGTCATGGATATAGATATTTAGGATATGATGGACACTATAGTGCATTTTAGAGGAAGAAATGACATAAAAGAAATATTTTATATTGTGATTAGTTTAAATTTCAAGTCTAACCTTAGAATTATTAGAAAATGAATATAACACCTAATATACATTAGATGCCTTTGTGATTAGTAATGTAAGAATTTTAGGTATAAGGGTGTTGGATATGTATATAACATAATTATATAAGGTTAAGGGATAATTTTTTTTAAATGGAGGGGTATGTGCTTAAGTTAGATGGTCTTAGAGTACTTATTGAAGATGGTATGTTTTGATCAAATTATCTGAGAAGTTTTAACTGTTTAAGTTACATATCATATTAGTCACCTCATCTAAGCATATAAAAGAGGAAGTTCACAAAATTTTATTAAAAAGGAGGCAGGAGATTCCTTTTTAAGAGCCATGGTAAATAAATAGGCTAATATATATAATGAAACTAAGAATGAAGGGAGTAGAGATTGATAAGTTTAGTGATGAATCAGGTAGAGAATATCTTTTTTAAAATGGTAATTGAATATTTTTCCAAGTATAAGTAGCTGAAGCAAGAAAGGAAAATTCGGGGCATATAAATAAATAGAAAGAACTGAATGCTAAGAATTATGTATTATAATGAAAAATTCACAATCAAAATTGTATCTATATTTTAAATGTTTTAGCTTATAGGTTATTGCGAAATTAAAGTGAAAAATATGAAGAGAATACTACTATAAGTGAATTAGTTCATTCTAAACCATCAAAATTTAATGTAGGTTCATTTTCAATAATATCACTTTGGATTATGTAAATCATTTTTATAAAAAATTATTATAAATCAATGTCAAAAGGAGACAAGTTATCAGGTTCAGGCTAAAAACCCACTAAAAGGATGTAAATCAAGATACTATACGAAAATGGACTTTATGTTGATCATATTACTAATATCCCATTTGAAAATATGTGCTTGATTATTTTATTCAAACAATTTGTATTTCTTCCCCAGATCATTGCACTCGGACTCCCTACCCTCTTGTCCTCGGCATTCACGAGCTGTTCTCTAGGAACTGGATTGTTGTTCATCGCCATGTCTATCGGGAAAGCAACAGAGTTGTCGACTGACTTGCTTATTATGCCGACCATTTTGATGTTGGAGTTGCTTTTTTTGACACTACACCTATAAGGTGCCATATGATCCTTGTCGAGGATCGTTCGGGAACCTGTTTCCCACGTCTTGTTATGTAATCTCGTTTTCTTCCCTTAAAAAAATGCATTGCAAGAGAAGTATCGTCTTTAGCTAAGTTACCTTTAAAGTCAGTATATATTAGAAGCAAGTTAGCATATATCCTCATTAAGAGTGTTTATAAGAGCTAATCAATATTAATAGGAATATAATCATTAATAAAAAGTTGTACTATAATGTTATCAACCCATAAAAATTGTAGCAAATGAAAATATATAAAGAGAGGTTATAGATGAAGAGATGAAAGAAGTACCTTGCATTGCAAGTTGACATACAATTATCGTCGGATATAAAAAACGATATATTTTTGTTATACAACTCTTTTAGTTGGTTTTTATGTTTTTCGTTCTTGGAGTTCCAAGTTTCCAACCATTATATAGGCTAAATTGTTATCCTGAATGTTATTATTCCTTAAAAATATTTCCCATTAGTTTCCTTAATTATGGATGAATGTTAATAGGCTAAATATCACTTCTTTGTAATTTCACTGGTGTTTATTTGTCAACATGTTATTTTTATTTATTTTTCATAATTCACTAGTTTTTAGTTCCCTTTATTAATATAAATCTTTCATTAGCTTATTATTTCATATTAATCCCTAATGGCAACTAAGAAAGGGGATGAATTGGATTTTTTTAAAATGAAAATTTATTTTCTACCTAATGGATAAAATTTTAAGAAATGATAAAACTTAATTTAAATCAATAGCACAATCAAGAGATAATTACATAGTGTAGGAAAGAAGAAATATAAATTGATTAAGAATATTTTGGCAAAAAATCCTTACCTACTTCCACTCTTCGAAGTCACTTCTTAGAATTATCACCATATCTTCTTTCAATAAGGCGAAGAGTAACATGCTTGTGAAAATTTTGTTTTGCATGACCAAAGAGTAGCTTTTCTTCAAATCTTTATCTAAGGCGGAGAGTAACTCCATTTACAAAAGAGTTTTCAACTCAAAAGATGTCATTTAATCACTTTGATAAAGATAAATTGCCCACTCACTCAGAGAAAAGGAATATCAAATGCTTAAAAAATCTTTGAACTATGTTATTAAAAAAACTCAAAGATGTTTTTATGGAAGAACTAATGAGAAAAATATGTATTTATAATGTCAAACCCAAACTAGTTGTTATAATAAAAAACTAGCTATTATGACAATTAGTAACAACATATGTTTGACCAATGTATTGGTCATATATTATGCTAACTAATGTTGCTACAAGCTTTCAGTATAATTTTGATAACTTTAACTTACATTGGTCAAATACTATCTTCTCTAGGTCAACCAATCCCCATAAAATAATTATTTTAACAACTTCAAATGCTCAAACTTTAGTTTCTTAATACAAGTAATCTTTAAAATGTTTCCCAAGGATTTTTTTAAAGTTAAGAGGTTTTCTTTAAGATCAAAATTTTAATCCCTCTTAATGAAGGAAAGTAATTAAGCAAGTAATTTAAAAATAATGCGTTTATACATGTTGGGCCTTTAAGATTATCATAGTGACTACATGAAAGTACAATAAAGGCTTTTATAACGTTGATATGATAGATCTTCTTTGTCTTCTCTTTGATCTTCATTTTGAATTATGCAAATTTTAACATTTCCTTATCATATTTATGAAATTGTTTTACTTTATACATGGCTGCAATTTGCTCTCATCTTACTTTTATAAAAAATAAACTCATTAGTAATACTTATGTTTTATTGTCATCAAAATATTGACTGGAACCTACCTAGGTTCAACAACCCGCTTTTTGTTCTTGTCAAAATATTTTATGATATTGAAAGAAGTAACAATGAAATCAAGCACCCTTATATACATCACAAATTTCAAAATAGTATTAAGAGTAAATTAACATGATAAAACTGTGTTTAAATTATCAGATATGTTTAATAATTAAAAAATACCTTTCTAGTACTCCCTTTAAATCCAATATTACTAAATTAATCTCTCTCTTTTTGAAAACATAGATAAGGAAAGAAAGTATAAATCAAGTTGATGTATTGTAAGGTTCTGAAAAGAGTCAAGATTGCCTCATAAATAAGTGAGTTGAAGATAAGCATTAAGAGGAAACTCATGACGTGGTCATAAAGTAATAGTCTCATCATCTGTAGGTAGCTCAATAATGTGGCTACTTATCATTACCAACTTCACATTAAGGGAGTCTCAAATAAGGATACAGACTAATAAGGCTGTAGCTACTGTTGTTAATATAGCCAAGTCGTATAACCATAAACCAACTAGTAATCTATATAGCTAAAGGTAGTATAACGAAAGAAGAAATCTAGATAAATACCATATTCAATGGGAGGGAAGCCAAAATCTTGGAAGTAAGGTTAAGGATTAAGGCTTATATGATTTTTTAAAATAAATTTCTTTGTGTATATAAAATGCACCATATTATGTTGAATAAAGTCCTTAATGTGAACTTTTTCTCTTAGCATAAGGATGGAGAGGAACCAAAGCTAATCAAGTCCTAGAAACATAATATGATCACTAAAAGAAACAAATTATACTTAATGAAAAGATGATAAAATATTGAAATAACATTAAGACCATGAATGTTGATTTATAAGGAAATTGATTAACTACACTATGATATAGGTCAACCAGTGTGATCTTAAAAATTAGGAATCATTCTCAAAACTCAAATTAAAATATTAAGGCACATAATAAATCAATTAAATAACAATATAGAATGAGCTAAGTTACATAAAGGGATAATTATCATGTACAATTCCCATTAATCATATCTAATTCTTTCCAAATTGTATAAACCTATCATAGTCATTGGTTTAGTGAAAATATTGATGTATCAATAAATTATAGTACACTATTCCAAGTTTGCACATGATCTCTAATGAAGTGATATTTAATTTCTATTGGCTTCATTTTCGAGAGTTGAACAAGGTTCTTTATAAAGAATATGGTTTTAGTGTTATCAAAAGTAATGGTATCTCCATAAGATTCATATTATAGTACCTAAGATATTTTCTATACTATAGAATTTGCACATAATAGCTTTTAGCTGCCATATATTCATCTTTCACAGTTGATAGAGAAACCAATTATTTTTCTTATTAAACTATGAAACTAATGTATTTCCTAGAAATTAGTAATTGTAGGTTGTGCTCTTCCTATTGTAAAGAGTACTGACAAAATATAAATCCAAATATCTAGCTAAATAAAAAAAATTATTCTTAGGATACTAAAGTTCTAAAGATCAAGTACCAAATAGGTACCTAAGTAGACTCTTAATGGCTAGAAACTGGGACTCTCTATATCTCAATTGAAATCTAGTATATAAGCATACACTCAACATAATATCAAGCCTACTTATAGTAAGATAAATCAAATACCAATCATAACTTGATATAACTTTACGTGAACCGACTTGCCCTTTTTATCCTTTTTCAACTTTATTGTGATGTGCATAAGTGTCCTTAATGGTTTGAATTTACCCATTCTATGCGATTAACTATTTATTTTGTGTGCTTTTTTTGTTTAATGAAGAAGGCTTCCTTTATTTTCTTGATTGGGAGTCTAAGAAAGAAGTTAAGCCTTACCATCATTCTCATTCCAAATTCCCAACTTATACACTTGGAAAATGCTTTACACACACTTTCATTAGTAGAACTATAAAATATTATCATTAATATAAATTTGAACAATTAAAATGTCTTCCTTATGCTTTCATAAAAATTATTTTATCAACCTTACCTTTTCTAAACCCATTTTATAAAAGAATTGCACGTAACCTATCAAATCAAGCTCTAGGAACTTGTTTCTAACCATATAGTGCCTTAAAGAGTTTGTAAATATGGATAGATGCATCATGATTTTTAAAATCTTATGGTTAATCACATAAAATTCTTCCTGAGTAAAACCATTTTAAATTCACTTCTAAAATCTATTTGAAGTAATTTGAAATTCATGTAAGAAGTGGATTTCAAGTAATAATATAATAGGTTTTAATCTAGCTACCAGTGCCAATTTTTCCTTAAATCTATACACTCCTCTTCATTATACCCTTATAGCTATCATTCTATCTTTGTTTCTCATAATAGTACTTGCTCCATCTAATTTATTTTTAAAAACTCATATGGTACCTATAATTTGGTGGTCTATAGTTATAGGTACAAAATTCCACACCTTTCTTATCTTAAATTGGTTTAACTCCTGATTCATATTAAAAACACAACTTTCATCATATAAGGCTTCTTATATAGTCTTAGGCTTAATTTGAGAAATAAAAGTAAGACAAGATCTAGTGACTAATTTCTTTGAATATCTTAGAAGTGTAGTGATGAAGGGGCATTCCATGCCTGGCTGATGTAGAAAAGGAAAAAGAAGAGGTGGAAGGCTATTTCGAATGCCTACCTTCCCTCAATTACTAATAAGACTACTAAACTACCTTTTGATGAGCGTCACCTATAATTTGATCTAGAAGATGATTCCTCTTAAATTTCAAATCTCTTGGAAGCTCTTTATCCTTCTTGTGTACTTCACTTGGTTCAACAATATACTCATATGAGGTGTCTTGGTGATCAATCTTGTTTTCTTTAAAGACTAATATGTTTATCCTTGGATAAATCTACACCATCATCTTTAAGGCCTTTCTTGGTTACAGAGTGTTAGATTCACAAAAAATACAATTTATAGACTCTTCAATAATAAGCTTTTTCTTATTAAACACTGTATACTTTTCTAGTTAAGGAATAAATAAAAATCCCTTCATCTATTTTGGAATCAAACTTTCATAAGTTATCTTTAATATTAAAAACATACCACTTGCAATAAAATTTTTTTGAAGTAAGTAATGTTTGGCTACTTCCATGTCAAAGCTCATAAGGTTTTTTTCTAATCTAAAGTCAACCTTATGTAAATTTTAGTAGAAATTAAAGATTTTGCTTAGAAAATACTTAGGAATATCATACTCATTTATCATGGTCCAAGCCATATCCTATAATTTCCTATTTTTCTCCCTCAATAACTACATTTTTTAAATGGTCCTTTGATTAAAAAATTGTGAAATATACCATTATATTCGTAAAAGGCTTCAAACCTTTTTTTTTTCTCAAACTCCTTACCATGGTCACTCATAATTGATGTAATAAAAGGTTCCTTTTCTTTTTGATTTTTTTATAAATTTAATAATTGACCTAAAGCATTCAACTTTGCTATCTAAGAATAAAAGTAATATAAATATATTGAAATTATAACCTATGATAAAAATATAAAGTTTACCACTTAGACTAGCAACTCGTATTGGGCTAACTAAATTCATATCAAAAAATTGAAAAAGTCTAATGAAAATTACTAGTGTTTTATTCTTGAATGACTTATTGGGTTTTTTTTCAGGATCCATAAATCTTTTCTTTCCTAAATTCGAATCTTGGAAGATTATTGATAAGTTGTTTAGACTAGAGATTAGAGATAAGGTCCATGCTTGAATGTTAAAACCTCGTACGCCAAATCCATGATATCTTCTCTAATAGAAAATTAATCACTTCATATTTTGGTTAAAAATTGTCAAGATCAATTTAATGTATATTACCTTCTCTCTTTCCTAAAAAAGTAATGTTATTTTCAACTACTCTAGATATAATACATGATCTTCCTTTCAAACATACTTTTTAAACCTTGTCATATAGTTGTATCTCATTTAATATGTTATACTTCAATCCATCAACTAACAAACAAATTATCAATAATAGTGTGCTCTGTTGAGCAAGTTTTATCTAATGCAAAACCCCCAATATCCACAAGTATATGGATCGTAACTTGTAGTATCAAAGGTGTCAATCCCACGAGGAAATAGTTAAAACTAAATGAACCTAACTTTGTCTAAGGAGATAAAAGATGATTTTAATACCATAAAATTAGAACATTTAAATCAAAAAATAATTAAATAAAAAAATGAGTTACTGCAAATATTTGAGGAGAATCAAGAATGAAGCTTAGGATTTATTCTATCGTTAGTTTACACTTTAATCGCTATTGATTCAATTACGTGTTGATTCTAGATCTTCTAAGGGATTGATTACTCTTTCTCAAAACCCAATCAATTAACCCTAATTGATTAACCTCAATTGATTATGAAATTCCAGATTTTTCTACCACTCGATTCACAAAGCCTACTTAATGTTTTCAACTAGTTCTTAAGTGTTCTATCGAATGATTGGGTCCTTACATGAGATCTCTCTTTGTATAATTAACAATTTGATATTTGGAAGATTTATTAGGCCACTAACTCTCATTACCCAACCTAAACAAATTACTTTTGACTCACTATCTCGATTGATTATCAAAGTATTAGCATACCAAACGTCATAACACCAAAAAAATGAATTGAAATCAACAACAATCAAGTCAGAAAACAACTCAAGAACAAATCCAAATATGATAATTAGAGCATCCTAAATGTGAATAAAATATTCAAATCCAAGTTACACATCAAATTTAATGAAATAAACAAAGGAAAGAAAGAAAGAACTTTATTTGAACTCCGACTTGAAATATGGAATTTTTGGATTGCTCTTCTTGCCCCTCCTTTTTGCTCTCTCACTTTAGAAGATGGTGGTTGCTCTTTTTGAGTATTTTATGTTCTTAAATAGTTTTTTAGATTTCTAGGGTTCTATGGTTTAACCTCTTAATTTGGTTCTAAAAATAGCCCTAAAGAATTAAAATTACAAAAAGAGTCGTGTGCTGGAAAAGTCGAAATTCATTGGAATTGCTATCTTGCCACGATTGTGGCCAGCTTCTATACTTCCATTTCTTCTATTTTATTTAATGTCGTTTTTCCATAGACATAAACACACATCACACACCTTTTGAAACATAAAACTAAGGTCCAAATCTTGCTCAAAATCATACAAACACTTAAAATATAAACAAAGACTAATAATGAAATAATTCTAAGCCTATATACATGATAATCTTCTAAGAAATACTCAAAAGCACACTTAAACATCTATGAAAACATAGTATAATTTACACCTATCAACATCCCCACACTTAAACTTTTGCTTGTCCTTAAGAAAAAAAAAAGCAAAACACAAACTTAAACAAACCAAAAAATAACACACACATTCATGCAACAAGCACTAATGATACAATGACATCTAACTTGACGAAACCAATTTAACCTTAAAATACAATCATTCAAGTTGTTCCAACATATTAACCTATGAAATTTATGGCTAAGCACTTTGGATTGAATATAAATACTAATTAAGACATTAAAATCATTTTCATTTACCTAAAGCACTTGTATACATATATTGAGAATTAGTAATTAACCAAAATTACATCTATCACTAAGTATCCCCTTAAAAAAAATTTTCTATTTTTGAAGATCAGTAGGATTTATTTATCAAAACACACTTTTTTTTATTTTCTTCAATGTTAACCTAGTCTTTTGACACGAAGGCAAACATCTTGTCATGAATGTCCCCTGATTACTCAACTAGGCCACATTTTATTAATTAGCTTAGTTGGAATGCCATTCTAGCCTTTTGATGCGAAGACAAACATTTTGTTGTGAATGTCTACGGTTACTCAGCTATATCACATTCTTAACTAGCTACTAGTCCTATTCATAACCCAATATTTGTTTCAAAAGGATCAACCGAATAGTTATTCATTTAATAAACATACACAATTGTTTTCTCATTTCACATAGCCTACCTCATTTCTTTTAGTCAATCATTCTTATGAAAGACTACTAATGATATTAACATATTCAATTGAATTATAATTACAAATGTATGTAAAAAATTTCCTATGATGAACAAACTGTCATCATATCCTAATTAACATGCGTATTTAACCAAAGATACTTAAATCATAAAATGCACAAGCCAATATGCCTTTACAAATTCAATGAATATATTCAAAGCTAAAGTGCTTCCATAAAGTTATTGCCATTGACATATTGACACAACTCACACATATGCAACATATGTTCACACCATGTCAACCTGATCAAAAACTAACAATATGGTATGCAAAATTCACACTCATGACATGTCAATGCAAAATCCTCCCCACACTTAGACAGCACATTGTCCTCAATGTGATAAAAATAAAACAACACTGAAAAATAAAAATAAAAATGACAAAAAAAGTAAAGGTTAAGAGTACAAAACCAGGAGATTGAGGTGGTGACAGTGTTAGTGACAGAATGTGGAGATACTTTTGGCCATAAAATTCCAGGAATTCTTTTCCTACAAAATAAAAAGATGACAAAATACTAATAACTTAAAATAGAACAAATAAAAATTTTCCTAATTCTTGGGTTACCTCCTAAGTAGCGTTTAGTTAATGTCATTGGCTTGATGTCTTTTTCCTTTCACACTTAACTTGGGTCAATTATAAGTGACTTGCTTCCACCCATGTTGCTCAATTTCAGTTTAATAGCTTGTAAATAAGTTACATATTGCAAGATAATCAAAAGGACATAATTAATCAAATAAGGAAAACTAAGTTCAATAATGCCCTTTTAAGTAACAAACTATCAACAAAATAGGGAATAACAAAACTCTTTGAATCTTCTATCAAATCTAACAGTTTGCCTTGTAAGAGGACAAGTTGTGCTTTTTCTTCCTTATTCACCCTTGTCTCCTTTTCTAATTTCACTTTGTAAACAGAGACTTTCATATCTTCTTCAATTTATGTCTGTTCGTATCTGTTCTTCTTCCTCTCGCTCCTCTAAAGATTCGACCACATCAATTCTCATGAATGAGCTACTCTCCTTCAGTTTCTTTAATACCTTATTCATGCTAAATTTCACTTTTTCATCTCTAATTCGAAGGATGAGGTTGTCTTTATAGACATCTACCAAAGCTTTTCTGATCGTAAAAAATGGTATACCAAGAATCAGCGGACATTTTTTATTGTCTTCAAAGTTTAACACGACAAAATCCATAGGAACAATAAACTTGTCCATTTTTATAGGTAAATCCTCCTCCACACCAAATGGTTTCTTTATCAACTGATTTGCCAATTGAATATGCATAGATGTTGGCTTCACATCTCTTAGCCCTAGTTTCCTAAAAATTGACAAAGGCATAGCCTAAGTCACATAAACATTTTGAAATCTTTAAATTACCAACTACACATGGTATTGTAAAGCTCTTTGGATCTATCAATTGTGAGGGCATATGGTTGGTGGATAATATGTCTTTAAGGAACTTTGCGTACTTGGGCATGTGTTTCAACACTTCCATAAAAGACAAGTAAAATTTTCATTTATCTATCTTTTCTACAAACTTTGTAAATGGTACATCTAATTCATTCTTCTGAAGTCTTTGGGGGAATGATATTTTCTGCATGTAAAGTGGAGGAGGAATGTATAGAGGGTCCTTATTCCTGTCTTCATCCTTTTTCTTCTTCTCTTGGTCTTCTATAAAGTGGGTCTTAGCTTGTCTTTCTATTGGTTCTTCTAGTTCTTTCCTAATCCTAAATGTGATAGCCTTACATTGATCTCTTAGGTTTACTTCCATGTTGCTCAGAAATTTTTTTACACTTCTCTTACAAAATTCCCTGTAAAGCTCGCTCATTTGAACCTCTTAGTTGTGAAAAGAAGAGGCATTTTCTTCCGTTACTTGCTCAAACTTCCCTTCTAGTCTCTTCTGGGTCTCTTCCATGTTCATGAGCTTGTCCATCATCTTGTCTAATTTATAATCCCATGAATTGGACTCATATTTTTAAAATCCTGACATGCCTTGATGTCCCATGTGAGTCCCTACATTATTAGACCAACAAAAATTTGGGTGGTTCTACCACCCCAAATTGTACATGTTCAAATAAGGATGATGACTTCTCGGACCAAATGTGCCTCATTAAAGTCTGTAAGGGTCCTTTACTCCCTGTAATGTATTTCCTCCATCATCGTTCTTTCTACCTCTTCTTGGCATTTAACTTTTTGGATTCCTCATAGTTGCCTTATGATATCCAAATTGATGTGTCTTCTATTTTGCGATCAAAATTCCTTCTCTTTCTTTTTTTTAAATTTGTGTGATTAGGTACCACAATCATAAAAAAGGGCAATAATTCCTTTAAAAAAAGGAATTTAAAAAGACCTAAATTAATTCCCTGACGATGGTGCCAAAAACTTGTTGAGTAGGTTTATCTAATGTAAAACCCCTAATATTCGCAAATATAGGATCCTAACTTGTAGTATCAAAGGTGTTGATCCCACAAGGAAATATTTAAAACTAAATGAACCTAACTTTGTACAGGGAGATAAAAGATGATTAAAATAAAATAATAACAGAAAATTAAAACAATTAAATCAAGAAAATAATCAAATAACAAAAATGGGCTACCACAAATATGTGAGGAGAATCAAGGATAAAGCTTAGGATTTATTTTGTCGTTATTTTGCTCCCTAACCACTATTGATTGAATTATGTGTTGGATCTAGATCTTCTAAGGGATTGACTACTCTTTCTCAAGACCTAAACAATTAACCCTAAGTGATTAACCCTAATTGATTATGAAATTCCAAATGTTGCATCCTCTAGATTCATAAAGTCTACCTAACATTTTCAACTAGTTCTTAAATGATCTATCAAATAATCAAGTCCTTATACGAGATTTCTCTTCATATAATTACTAATTTGATATTTGGGAGACTTATTAGGTCACTAATTCTAGTTACCTAACCTAATCGGATTACTTTTGACTCACTCTCTCAATTATTAATGAAGTATTAAAATACCCAAACATCTCAATTCTAGAAAATTGAATTGAAATCAACAACAATCAAGTCACACAAAAACTCAATAACAAATCCAAATATGATAATTAGAGCATCCTAAATGTGAATAACATATTCTAATCCATGTTACAAAGCCAGTTTAATGATACAAACAAAGGAAAGAAAGAAAGAACTTGATTTAAACCCCAACTTGAAATCTGGAATTTCTGGATTGCTCTTGTTGCTCCTCATTTTTTCTATCTCACTTTGGAAGATGACGCCTGCTCTTTTTGAGTGTTTCATTTTCTTAAATAGTTCTTTAGGCTTCCAAGGTTCTTTCAAGTGCTTAACCACTTAGTTTGGTTCCAAAAATATCCCCAAAATGTTAAAATTACAAAAAGAGTCAAGCGCTAGAAAAGCTAAAATTCGTTGGAATTGCTATCTGCAATCTATGTCATGATCATGGCAAGACAAGCCACGATCGTGGCCAACTTCCTGTTGGAGTTATGTAAATATAGTTCCCTAGAAAGTAAGTGTATTTACATGTAACTTAATATTCTTCAATTACAGTTTTGTAATAAAAATATTTATTATTAATAAAATAAAAGAGTTTGGTTTTAATGAGCATTACATATCTAGTTATAAGGTACCAAGATTCTTTTGTAAGTAATATACATATACATAGAGATGTATGGGAAACATGTATATTATAAGAATC
>JAOTAX010000008.1:19682092-19694537 GCA_025629825.1 Erythroxylum guanchezii
TGGCTTCTCCCCAATAGGAATTTGGAACAAAGTTGGTAAACATCATAGATCGGACTACCTCTAAAAGATGACGATTCGTTCTCTCAGCTATCCTATTTTGTTGTGGGGTATAAGCACAAGAGCTCTGGTGAATGATCCCACTGAGATATTGAATAAAATCAGTTGAAAAATATTCTCTCCCATTGTCTGTACGCACTACTTGAATAGAGGTCTGGAATACATTTTGGATGAGTTTGTGGAACTGTTTAAAGATATGATAGGCTTCAGATTTGCTTTCATTAGATATACCCATCATACCCTTGTATGATCATCAATGAAATTGATAAACTGACGAGTACCGGTTAGACTTGTAACTCTAGTGGGACCCCAGATGTTACTATGAATTAATTGGAAAGGTATTGAGGGTATGTATGTATGGGATAAGTATTTTTGCTTTGTTTTGCAAGGACACATTACTCACAATATCAAGAAATCTGATCTTTATTGATGAAAAGGTTTGTATATAAGATTTTTAAATATGGGAAATTGGGATGTCCAAGGCGTTGATGCCATAACATAATATCAGAATTTGACATAACTGAAAGAGAAATCCTATGTGGTGATTTGGATTCAGTAGGAGTACTCTTTCCTGAGAAGTAGTAAAGTCCATCTTTCTCCTCAGCATTGCCAATCATCTTCCCCGAACATCAGTCCTGAAATTCACAATGAGATGGAAAGAACGTCACAATACAATCCATGTCCTTGGTTAATTGACTGATAGATAGTAGATTATAAGTTGACTTAGGCACATAGAGAACAATATTTAATGTCAGTTTTGGCAAACAAACTCTCCCTTAACCAATAGTTGGTGACCCTTTTCCATCCGCAACCCAGACATTAATTTTCTGGGTACGTGGCTCATATTTTTGAAAGACATTCAAAGACCTAGTCATGTGGTCTAATGCACTTGTTTCCACAATCCAAAGATTTTGACTTGGGGACTTTGATAATAATGATTGACACAGGTTACCTTTATGCACTAGTGTTGCAGTAGTGGCTTGTTGGTCATGTGAGTCTTTTTCAGTTGATTTTTGTCTGATTCAAGAGTTGATGTAATAGTTCAATCTGCTGGGAGGACAGGTTTAGCCATGTGGATTTGCTGATATCGAATTCTGCTACATGTGCTGTCCACGTTTTTGCTGAACTCATTGGCTTTTAGGTTTCCAATCTAGTGGTTTCCTATGTAATTTCCAGCAGGTCTCACGGGTGTGGTAGGGCTTATCACAGTGGTCACACCACTGCTTATTCTTGGTTTCTTGCTTTCGGGTTTGGTAAGTAGACTGCTTTCGAGAGTTTGTCACTAAAGTTGAGCCTTGAGAGATTTGTTCAGAAGTTTATGAGGTAAGTGTGACCTTTTTCCTGCTCTCTTCCCTACGCACCTCAACAAACGTTTCTCGGATTGATGGCAATGGTTTTAAACCGAGTAACCTTCCTCGTACTTCATCAAGTCCAATATTATGTCCCGACAAGAAATCAAAAACTCTCTCCTTCTCCAATAATTTTCGTACTTCTCGGCATCAGCACAACACTCCCAATTTACTGCATAAAATAGATCCATCTCCTTCCATAATTTAGTAAGTTATAATACTCAGTAATCGTCCTATTACCTTGTTGAGTATTTCTGATTTTTTATCTGATTTCAAAGCACAGAGAAGTGTTTTCCAAATCAGAATATATTTCTTGCACAGCCTCCCAGATTTTTCTTGCAGTTTTGAAGAATAGGTAGGTTCTTCCTATTTTTGGCTCCACTGAATTTATAAGCCAAGTCATGACAATAGAATTCTCAGCTTCCCAAGCACCGTAAGTGACTGCTGTTTCGTTTGGTTGAGAAATTGCCCCTGTTAGATATCTAGCCTTGCCTCTTCCTTTGATTACGAGCATGGCTGATTGGGATGATTCTCGGAAATTCGTTCCATTTAATCTATGTTGCGTGATTTGCAACGAAAGATTATCAATAGAAGGAGATGGAGTTTGGGCTGAAGGTATTACGTAACTAGGTGTTTGGGATGAAGTTTGAGACTCATCAAAGGAACCGAAGGTTGGTTGAACTCCAGCGATGATATGGCTGGAAAAATTAGGCCACCAGAATTGGTAGCTTTGATACCATGAAACAAGAGGGTATAGAAAATATCAGAAGAAAACCCACTTTATTTTTCTGATTATATGTAATTTATACATGAGTATAATCTGATTATATGTAATTTATACATGAGTATAATCTATTCTAATACTACTAAACTACTGGATTTTTAGTATATATTAACTTATCCTATCTATAGTATATCTTATCTACTAGAAAGTAAACTTATCTCCTAGAAGATAATCTCCTAAGCTAACTAAACTTATCTAAGATAATTATCCAACAGTTTCTATTAATATCAGATGTCTTCCTCTTTAATTGCTTTAGTCCTAAAATCCTGTTATTTTGCGCTTGCTGATGCGTTCTTGTGGTATTTCCAATTGCATGATTTTGTTGATATAATGTCTGTTCATGAACATGATACAATTCTCTCTTAATAATTTCCAGCATGCTTGCACAAATATTTTACGAATTGAGGTTGACAGTTGGCCAATGCGTCATTGTTGTTAAACTTGCTTGTCTTTATCCTCTTATTGTAGGAATATTCTTTAAATCCTCAAGGAACAGTGGCTTTGACCGCACCTCAAGCCCTCATCCGGCACATGCAGGCCCAGTCCATCCAGTGCATTGCATCAGGTGGTCAACCACCAAACTTGAAGTTTTTCTTCTTTTCTCAAAAAGCAGAAGAATCGTCTACCTATCTTGTAGAATGTAAGATCAACACGTCATCAGCTAAAGCACAGATCAATATTAAGGCAGATGATCAGAGAACAACTGAGGAATTCTCAGCCTTGTTCCAATCAGCCTTGTCCAACTTTGGCATCCCATGATTATTGGTACAGTTTTTTACTCTAGTTGTCGATTTTGGTATCTTACTTCCTTTGTTCATGCTAGAAGAAATTAAAAAAAAAAAAGAAATAATGAAGGCTTGTTTCAGGTAGCAGTAGACGAGTGTATAATGAGGTCAGAAACAAGAAGTTAAGTTAAATTTATATTTCATTCTCATTTTTTCTGTGTTCTTATAATTTATAATTCCTCTTTCGAGATCCAAATTCTGTTCCGATGCAACTGAAACTGTCGGATCAGTTATGTTATCAGATGTGTCTTTATCTAAAAAATCTCTGTTAGTTGTGCGTAGAGCGGCAGACTTAATCAACCAAAGAAGCAGTTCCCGTCTTTTGTGGTCGAAGAGGTCATGGAAGTCTCTTATTTTTTAAATATATAATAAAAAGATGTCTTTGTTTAACCAAAGTGCTTCTTCGATACATCTTACCCAAAGAAAGGAAATGAAACCATCCAAGTGCCACATGTAGTACTAAGCACGTATACAAACATGTTCGACTTGGAGCATTTGGTTTGGTGTCTCACTTTTGACATTGGTCCAATCAAATCGTAAGAAACATAGCAAATGCTTTGGTGAAACAAGCTTCGGAGTAGAGCAAATAACTAGCAGAGTGAGTCTCTAGTGGTGAGTGCACACTCAAATCTGTGAATGAGAAGTCTAGCAGTGGCTGTTGGAGTTTTTTGAGAAGGCTACACATTAACTACTCTTGCAGTTCATATTTTAGCTACTACCCATGTTAAAAGAGTTAGACGACTGTCATGACAATGCATGCGTAAACATATTGAACAATGTCGTCCCCACAACCATCTGCCTCACCAGATCCGACTGGTCTACGAGTGTCACCATTGCCACCAGCACCTCCTCCAATACTGGAAATAATACCATCTTCCGTCTCTCCAGTCCTACCACTTCCTGTAGATTCACCACTGCAGCTTGCCGCCAACTCACTGTCGCCGGTGGCTTCTTCATCACCTTTCGCAACTCCTTTGTTCGCGCTAACAGCTGCTTTGCTCCCACTGCTTTCTCCATGATACAGCTGGATGACGAGCTGAAAAGAGCTGGAACCAGACGATATTGGGCTTAAAAAAATGATTAGCAATAAATAAAACCAAACTTTGTAAGGAGTCTCAAAGTCGTAGCATGTGACACGTGTAATGAATATGTGAAAAAGAGTCAAGGACTCTCTCTCTCTCTCTCTCTCTGATTTTGCTTTTTAAACTTAATAATGATTTCATAAATGAGACTTAAAATTGCAAAATTGATGTCCAACTCTCCACTAACTTCGAATAGGAGACTCCAAATTGTAAGATACAGTCCGTAAGTTACAACAATTCAAGTTAGAAGGCAACATGCTAGATTAGCAACTAAAATGAAATGAAGATAAATTAAAGGGACCACAATTGCTTGACTTTAGAACTTGTATACTTATTTAGAACTTTTGCAAGTGTTGTCATTCTGATTTTAAGTATCATTTTTTTTTCCAAAAGTTTCGCAAGATTTAAAAAGTAAATAGCAAATAATCTTCTATTTCTCTCAATCCATATATCATGCACATGAACACCCAAAGCAAGCTTAAACAGCGTATAATCACCTCTTAAGCATTTTTCAAAGTTGGATGCCTATGAGATAATATCATACTACTTCGTGAAGAGACAATACAGGTTAATATCATACTACTTAGTGAAGGGACAATGCAGGCCAGATAAGATGAGGGTTTTGCTCTAAATGACAAAAGAAAAGCAGCAATTAAAGTAAAGATGGTGTAAGTCTTTTAGAATTTAAGAGACTCTTTGGTACTCAACCTCCCTATAGCAGCGAGCCACAAGATAAATGCATTGGAGGGGATCATAGTGAAATCCCAAATGAGCTTGCTCTGGTAACTTCTAAGGAAAGGCTCTCTAAGGAGTGCTTTATAAGACCTAGTAGAGAATACCAACTTCTTGTCAAACAACTAAAAAATCGAGGAGTTAAGAGTATAAAAAGCCAGGTTTGTCGTAAGCACTAAGGATATCCTAATAGAACAAGCAAGCCAAGACCATGCATTATTCCTGATAAGAACTTAGACCTTGGTATCTTCAAGAATAATGGATTTGAGGTTCTAAAGTTCAGTGATCTTATATAGGAGGCCAATGTCTTACCGATTGTCAAACTAGTAAAGTGTCTTTACCATCCCCTACCTTATGCTTGATGGAGAATTAGATAGATTCTCTCAAGAGTAGGATTTGTCTCAATGTCCAAATGCTTTTATTCTTCAGGAAGTAATGATGCAACCACTTTATCCAGGGAGCTTTTATATCGAACAAAAATTTCCAAAGTCTTTTAATTAATTGGAACTGGCTTATCAATCTGATTGAGCAAATGCCTAAACCCCCATAGTCCTTAAGTAGGCAAACATTTGATTATTTCACTTTTAGAACTTTAGAAGAGTTGTTGACATCACTCCAAAGGAAGCCCATAAGAAGTTTAACTATAGTTTTTAGGATCTCTTGTGGTAGAGCTAGGTGTAGAACACTAGTAATTTGAAAATTGGATAAAACGAAAATAATTAGTTACACTCTATCCCCATAAGAAAGAGTTTGATTAGTTTAACTATTGAACCTTTTGTGTATACAATTAAGAAGAGGGGCACAACCCTAAAAGATGAGCTTTTTAGTGAAAATTTGAACCCAGATGATTAAAGGGAAGTTGCTGAATTGAAAGAACGGTTGTAGAGGTAAGAAAAAACTATATTCTGGCCAACACTTGCTAATAGGAATATAGAGCTTTTGTTTGGATTGAAGACCATACTTGATATTAATTTGAATGTTTCCAAAGAGTTAAGTAGGAGATTAATAAATTTTAGATTAGTAACATAAAAAAACAACAGGTCATCAATAAATAAAAGGTTAAAGATGCTAAAATTCTCACATTTATTATGAAATCTAAATTTAGTCTCAGTGTTTATGTTTAACCATGTCAATCTGTACAAATTTCCCATACTTATAGCAAATAAATAAGGTGATGGGTCACCTTGCTTGAGACCTATAGTTGCCTTAAATACCCTTGATGGTTCACTATTGATGCATTTAGTGCTCTGGGTAATGAACTTACAAAGAAATAGCATTGCTTGCATTGAGTTGATAAAAAAATCCAATAGAGAAAATAAAAGGCTCTTGTGAAGACAATCTTGAGTTCACAACTCTTAATGGATTTCTTGGAAAGGTAGCTCTTAAAATGTTCTTGCACAATTATGATGTTATCACCAATATTTCTACCATGTATATAAGTTGGCAAGTAAGGACTTATCAGGATATGTAAAACTTTTTAAAGTCTATTAGCAAGGATTTTATAAATCACCTTTTAGATTACATTGCAATAAGCAATAAGTCTCTACTCATTTAGAATTTGTGGGGTTAGGGACCTTAGGAATAAGAGTCATATAGTTCTTGATCAAAAAACTATTGTTTATTCAAGTTTAAACATTTCACATGAAAAATTCATTTTGGTTTAAGGGAACAATGTTTCTTTTTATTAGCTTTTTTTTTTCTCTATATCCTTTCTACTTATACTACTATCCAAGCTCTTAAATTTGTTTAGATTTTCACTAACAAAATCTACTTTACTAACTTTATGTGCTGATGAATCTGAATTTTGGGAATGAGTTGCTAGTTTTAAGATTCCTTCTTATTAGTATGGAGCCTCTAAGATAACATCTTGGGGTTCCTCAGGGTTCCCATTGTAAACTATTTCCATATATGAATCTCCCAACTTGTCATCAGTGTCTACACCTATTTAGTTCCCTAATTCTTTTGAATTAATACACTGAGGAGTATGAGTTGGTATGTCCTTATAAAAATTTTCTTCGAAGTTCACATCATTTTCTCTTGATACTTTCTTTTGCTCCATCACTAGGGTTTTATCAGTAGTCCTTATTTTTTTTACTTCTTAGGGAGCCATTTTTTGGATATACCATTTAAGGAGGGCTTCCATACATAAGTTATGGAAATGGATTCTTCTACTAGATTTCTAAGCTCACAAGTTTCAAGATCCTAATTATTTCAAGGAGCTACTTACCAATTTCAACTTTCATATAAACATATGCATATCCTATTCGCCTATCCAAGCTGGTAGGTTTTCCAAGTTTACTAACCAAGTGGTTCAAGCCTTTTAAGGATCAGCATTCCATAAAAACCCCGTGAAAGTTCACTCAAATTAGAACATTGGTTCTATAGGTTTTATTTAGAGAGAAATATGGCCTTTACTTCTAAATGAACAGAGGTATACTTTGGATATGCCAAAGATCACCCTTCAAAATCTTATCTACTTTGAGATTATAGGAGAACTTAAAGATGAAGAAATCAACTTTGCTGATTAGAATGTTCTCCATGCCATGCTTTCTCTAATTGGCATCGGCCTAGCTCTAGATAGGGGGTAAGGAAAGCTTTTTTCCATATCAAAGCCAACATGATAGTTTGCCACTTACTGGTGCTCATATTAAAGACTTCTAAAGGCAATGAGATGAAGATGGAATTGGAAAAGGAGGTAATAAATCTGAGCTTGCTGAAGGTTTAAGGGTCACCCATAACTTTGCTCTAAGCTAGGATATTTAGTTGCAGAGGAGTTGAAGTGACCATTGGATTAGGATTTTGCTTCCCAAATACAAAACCAAGAAGCAAGAGGAAATCATTAAGCTAGGAGAAATCAAGGGAAATAGACAAAAGTGAATAAAGATGGTTTATTAGATGTGGAAGCCATTTATACTAATGTTAAAAAACTTGACAAGAAAAAAGGCAGGAGAGCTAAATCTATTGGTGGTGGGATTAAAATGGAAACTCTGATTGGAAATGAGCTTAGATATGAGACTAGAAAATGGTTGGGAAAAGTTGCCCATCTTGCCAACACCTTCTCTGCCTTTGATTCTTGTCTCTCTCTCTCTCTCTTCTTGCATTCTAATCACCTAAAACTCCTAAAATAATTACCTAATTAAGTATTAGAAAATCATTATATCAAATTGGTATCATAACTACCAATTATTGGTAGAAATTTTATAGAATAACAAGGAAATGGTGGAAGAAAACAGACCATGTGATGTGTTGAAGCTAGAAGAAAATTGAAAAGCTAAATACAAGAAATGGAAGTCAAGTATGAGAAAACAATTTAGGAGCTAAACAAAATATGTTGTTAATTGCATTATGATAGATAGATATTTGACTATATTTTTACACCCATTAATTGCATTATGATAGATAGATATTTGACTATATTTTTACACCCATGTTTGATGTATTTTGCTTGATATTTTATACTTTTATCCTATATTTGGTACTTAATTTGCTCTAAGTGCTTTCATAGACTTAAAGGAGAAGAATTTGGATGAAAACACAACATAAAGGGAAGATTTGACACACAGAAGCTATGTACAGTTTTTAACATAGATGGAGAGTCCAAATCTAAACGTCATCTTCAAGGAATAATTAGAGGACATCTCAAGATTTTTAGGAAGCCCAGATTCATAGCTGTTTGAATTCATTTGGACTAGCAACCACTTGTTCAAAGTAAAAATTATTTCTGCATAGTTGGCCACCTGATCTTTAGAGCTTTACATGGACTTATTTGAGGCTTATGGGATCTAAATAAGGTGATTCAAAAGCTCAAATTCAAGCCAACATCTAATCCATAATTTCTATGTACAACTCAAAGCCTAAAAGTGTATGAAATGGCCTAGTCTAACTTTCCCTTGGTTTTTGGTGCATAACTTTAGCTACAAGGCTTTGTTTTAAGCAAAAGAGGATCCGTTGGAAAGATGAGAAATGAAGCTACAATTTATTTAAGGAATTTGAGACCTAAATATGAAGATATTGAGGTAAAAAACCTGAAGGAATGCATGACCTTACAATTTCACATTTTTAGACAAATTTGGTTATGCATAGTTTGATACACGACCATACAAGAGACCGTGCATCTCCCCAAAACCCGAAATTTCATGATAAAAAGACGTTTTTAGGAAGAAAATAAAGGAGGAGAAAATTTTGGGAGGCAATTCCCAAACGTGGAGCCATTATTTAGGTGTAATTTTGGACCAAAGAAGGGAAAAACATGAAGAAATTATCGGAAGATCCATTGGAATATAAGATCAAGCTTCTACATCGTAAGAACATTCGATAGAAGACAATCAGGGAAATTTAGAATTATGATTCCATTGTTTTTTATTCATTTTTCTTTCATTGTATGTTTGATTTCATGTTCGATTATGTGTAACTAAATGTCTAGTTAGTATTTAGGTTAGATGAACCTTATGTTAATGCTTTGATATGATTTAGTTCCTTTATTAATGCAATTGGTTTGATTGATTATTGTGATCTAATTAAGTGTTTTATTGATAATCTGATTTCATATATAAGATTGAGAAAACCTAGTGTAAATAGATTTATCGTAATTAGAAGGAGTTGATTATAACCCTAGAGATAGGATGGCATAAATCTTTTAGATTAAGGCCAAACCTAATAAAGGGACTCATAAATTGGTGATGCAATTCTATAAGATTTAACCTGAGTAATTCAGTTAGAGATCTTAGGATTAGTTGTTAGTAGACTCAAGGTTAGCTATTAACATATCATAGGAGTCTCCACAGTTTAATACATCAATAAAACAATTGTATGACAAAAGATCAATTTGTTAAGAGTTTAAAGGGATTCAAACCTAGATACTAATTTTTGATAATGATAGTTTGCTAAGTGAATTCCACTATCTTTGCATTCATTATCGTTTCCTATTTTATTTTACTTGCTTATTTTTATTTCCTTTAATAACAAATCTAAAATCAATCCTTAGGCTAGTTAATAGGAGAAGGGTAAGTAATAGTATTCATTGTCTTTGTAGGATTGACTCGTACTTACCGCTACTAACTATAGCTACGTCATGCACTTACGATTGTTACATAATTGACCAACTCACGAAGCAGGTCAATTAAGTTTTTGACATCGTTGCCAGTAACTTTGATATTAGGAAAGCCTAAATGCTATTACTCTAGCCATTTTCATTTTATTTTGTTTTATCTTTGTTTTTATTATTTTTTTGCATTTATTTTATTTTATTTTATTTAGGGATTATTAAGTTAACTATCTTATGAATTTCTCTACTTGATCTTGAGTTTGTGGTTTATTGTAGGAATTACGATTTATTTTCATAGCCACAGCTCACAATGGAAGGATGAAGTAGACAAGGCTTTTGTGGGATTCAAAATATGTCTTCGCGATCTAGAACATCACTATATGGGAGAGTAAGATGTTCTCACATGTTTTTGGATGCTCAATCGATATTCAGGCCTTGTAGGGACATTGGTGGGAGTTATCAGTACAATCATGACTGTTGAGCACCTATTTATATATTGGAGCAATCAAGCATGTACAATCGACCTCAAGGTACACTATACGAGAATAACTATAATTCAGAGTAGAGCAACTTTTATACCTATGGAGGGAACGATTACACTCCAGCTAGATATTTACAACACCAAGCACCTCTAGTTAATGATCTAACTTTAGAAACCCCTGTTAAAATGAAAGTTGACTGACGCGAATTTATTAGTTAAGAAAGGATAAAGTTTGGTTTCATAAATGAAGGGATATTTCAAAAAGAGCTTCCAGAAGAAAAAGAAAGTATTACAGATCGAATAATGGAATGCCTTGCTGAGATAGTAGCTATTCAACGTGAATTCGATAAGAGACTTTCTTCACTTACATATGATGAGTATAATTTTAGCTTCCAATCGCCTTAAAGTGAAAAAGAGATAACAGTCGATTTCATGAATGACGATACATTTCAAGAAGGCGAGGTAACTGCTGCTCTAAAAGATGTGATGATTGAGTCTATTTAAGAATCAAACATGAGGGTTTAGGAAACATGGGCTTGCCTACAATATATGGTGAATCAAATCGATCAGCTCGAAGATATTATCTAACGAACAACTAGGGAGTTTGCCTAATCCTAATGAAATAGATCCAAACAAATTTGGAATGGCAATCACATTTAGTAGTGAAGGTGAGCTCTCATAAGAAGAAAAGGAAGAGGAAGCAGGTATTACAGATAAATTAATGGAACTCCTTGTTGACATGAAATTTACCTTTAGGAATAACCAATTGAGCCTTAGCTTTTTTTTTTTCATTGATTAAACTCAAATTATAAACCTTTATCCTATTTTTCGTTGAAGACTTTTTACTATTTTGAACCTGGAAGGTTATTTACAATATTTACTTGTTGAGACTTAAAATTTGTGAAAGGTCTAATAATTCTTGAAATGTGGTCTTGAATGAATATTGTGGAAAAAAAGAAAAAGAAAAGCATAAAAAAGAAAATAATAATAATAAAACAAGAAAGAAAGAAGGAAAAGGAAAAAAAAAGAATGTTTCTAGTACCCATAAAGTTGCATGGAAAGGAACTGTATACTTGAAAACAAGTCTTGAAATATATTATCTAGTAAATTTTCTTCAATCTAACCCTTTTATTATCCCCATCATACCATACCTAAACCCTATTACAACCTTATAAAGACCTTTTGATTTGTATTTCTAGTTTGTACATAAGTGGTAGAGATGTGATTTTATTGCAAGCTTATAGTAAGAGTTCTACTATGCATTGATTGATAGTTTTGATGCTTTTCACCCTAAACACTTAAGCTCTTTGAGTGAAATCTTGGTGAGGGTGTAAAGAGATATGCTTTTGATTTCAATGCAATTGTTGATGTGATTATTATTAATATTACTTAGGAAGTTAATTTTAGGAAAACTTTACTTTGATTGTATGTTAATTTGATTCAATAAGATATGATAATGTACAGTATAAATGGACAGGTTGAAATTGATGATGGATTGATGTTGAAAATTTATAGTTTTGATTATGGGTTGCTTGAGAACAATCAAAAACTTAAGAACAGGGATGTTTGATAGATGGATATGTGAATATATTTTTACACCCATGTTTGATGTATTTTTCTTGATATTTTATACTTCTATCCTATATTTGGTACTCAATTTGCTCTAAATGCTTTCACAAATTATAATTGCCTTTACAGACTTAAAGGAGAAGAATTCAGATGAAAACACAACATAAAGAGAAGATTTGATGCACATAAGCTATGCACGATTTTTATCATAGATGGAGAGTCAGAATCTAAACGTCATCTTCGACAAATAATTAGAGGAAATCTCAAGATTTTTAGGAAGCTTAGATTCGTAGCTTTTCAAATTTGTTTAGATTAGCAACCGTTTGTTCAAAGTAAAACTTATTTTTGTAGAATTGGTAGCCTGACCACTGGAGCTTTACATGGACATATCTGAGGCTTATGAGATCTAAATGAGGTGATTCAAAAGGTCAAATTCAATCCAACATCCCGATCCATAATTTCTATGTGCAAGTTGAAGCCCAAAGTGTAACATCCCATCACCGATGGGAAGGGTAAACTAGTAATTTGGAACGGGTTAGGAGTGTTTAAAATTGTTTTGCTA
>JAOTAX010000008.1:19713301-19731526 GCA_025629825.1 Erythroxylum guanchezii
AATTTTCTCACCAATTTCTTTCTCATTTAAATTCGTTTTAATATTTCTAATTTTCACCAAAAGTTCGGGGTCCAACACCCCTCTTGGCTGAACCACCCACAGCCTCTCAAAATGCCTACTGTTCTCCCAATTTTACTTTCATATGTAGTATATTCCCTTTGGAAAGAACGCAATGATAAGACCTTTACAGATGCAGCTATGGAGGTGGATGGCTTGAAAGCTAGAGTGATCACCCAAGTTCAGGAGCACTCAGAGCACACATTGAGGGTAGGTAGGGCAGGAGAGTTTTTTCTTTCTCACTAACATCTGCTATGAGGTTTTTTCTTTCAGGTACACAACCACATTTTGGGAGACTGATGGTGACACTTCTCCAACCATATTTAAAGAAGGGAAGTTTTCCACCCACGACAGAGGAGACTGCTAGCAGCAGGCTCCTCAGCACAGCAGCCCTTCCTCCATATCAATTCACCTCTCGGCAAGGCACCAACTCTAGCAACAAATTGACAGTAGATCAAGAAGCTAGTCGGACAATTCAGTGGCTAAGGAAGACCTATATGGGGCGGCACCTACATCAGTACACCAATCGAGGATAGGCAGAATCCAAGAAAGTATGCTTACATTAATGGGGGGTTCTTGAGACTGTGTGATTGATGAGGTTTCTGAAGCACCTTGAGATATCCTCTGCATAACTACATGATTGTTTCTAGTTTAAAATGATTCACATTGAGTAGTTGCTTAGGTCATAAGGTCCTCAATGTATCTTAGATTCCGGGTTTGATGATTTTGCCTTTTTGTGGAGCATTGTTTGGGGATTAAATAGCACAAGTTCTTTAAGTTTCTGTTAGAATTGAGATGAGTTTCTATAATCTCTCAAGCTGTGTGTATAACTTTTTCTTCTTTAATCTTATTACTAATTTACCCAAAAAAAAGTAGTTTTTTTAATTAAAAGAATTGTATTTTTAAACAAGGCAAGTTATTATCTTACAAAAGTTTAATACAAGTATTGGGAACATATTGAAAGAGGACATAAATATAAGTGTCCAAAACCATAATTCCTAACGGACAAGTGTCCTCTTTGTAGTGCACATGTTATCAAGTTCCTATATTTATGCCTTTTTGCTATCTTCTCTTGTACATAATTAGGATCTTCCTTCCTTTCATCGTGGTTTCAGCTTAACATAGAAGAGGAGTCACTTGCTAACTTCTTGTAAAAGTTTTTTCAGACATCCAAATTATACCAAAGTCGTAACTACTCTTTTACACGTTAGTCTCATTCAGCCTTTTCACATGATCATTGACTAATAAAGCCTTATTCTCGAACACCTTAGAAACTTAAAGTGTTTAACTCACACTCTTGGAAGAATACTATGAAATCACTAAATTATCAAAGGTAATAATAATCATACAAAACTATGATAAAAACCAACATTTATTACTTCCTAAAATTATACAAAGGAATGCTCTCTTTCAACGTGTTCCCTTCTCCTCCATCTCTTTCCTCTAAGAGCATGACTTAAATAAGTTATTTATAGGCATCTCTAGCTTTACAATTCAGAATCCTAATTGAACTGGGATAACTAGATCATCTCTATCTTTATTAGATTGCATCACATTAACTAATTGAACCCTCATCTAAATAAGTCTCTATCTAATAGGATTTAACTACATCGCAACTAATAAAATAAGAGATTATATTTAACTAGAAATAATACATCTATATCCATGAAAAACTTTATTATCTTCAAATGGTCATCTTACATGTTTTATCTTTTAAAGCTAATATATATCTACTGTGATCTTATCCATCACATCATCCAAGATTTCTCCTTAATCTCTATCCATTAATGATGAGTCTTTCAAATCTAAAGCCTTTCATAGCACACTAGTCTAGTGTAATGCTTACCCATGCAAGTCCATTATTCATGGTCCGTCTATTTGAGCACACATTAAGTCCATAGAGCTCTCATATGTCCCCCTCATGCATGTGATCTAGATGACCCTTAACCCAAGGTCCATCTCAAGTTATCTTTTGGACTCACATCTGAATGTTAAATCTCATTGAAGATTTCTACTAATGTGCATCAATGCATATTAACTCATCGATAATGCATATTTTTCTTGCCTACTCACAAGTCTTTTCCTTATTCTATTACCTCGAGGGTCAAATATTGGTCAAGGCTCCCCAATGCTTGCATTATTCTACAATTAGGAATTAAGGGTCTAACTATTAGCTAGTTCATCTGCCTTAGGGTTTGATTTTCCAGACCTTAAAAAACTATTGTTTAGAATCTCAATTTTCAATCTTACTAACACTTCAATTCTAAATTAAAAAATGAGTTTATAAATTTTAAACAAGAACATTTCAATTAAAATATGAACATTTTTTATATGAATATTTCATAATAATTTTATTTACAATATATATTTATTATAAAATTTATCATAAATATCTAAATATGTATAAGATAAAGAATATGTTTAAATATTTATGTTACTAAATTACAACCAATCAATTGATTGTAAGATAAACTAATAATGAATTAATGCATATATTAGATTAAAAAAAAGAGTTTTAGAAGAAAAATCAAAAGTATTGGCACAAAACAATAAATGGGAATATCCAAACTTAAAAATGGAAGAAAGCAAGTCATAGTAGAAGTATTACTTCTAAGCTTGTCCATAGTTGTTAGTTTTTCCTAATTGACAACCAAAAGATAAAAGAGGCTTCAGGGGACCTGTTAGTAAATTAGACAAACTTCCACTAAGAAATGTAAAAAACAAAAGGTTTTATGAGATTTATACAATTTCTGTTGGTGAAGATTTTGGAATTATAATGAAACCATTTAGGCTGATCCTTCATAGACAAGCTAGGATTATAAGTAGGAGCACAATTCATTAAGTATGCAAAGCCTCTATATTTGTTGTTCCATACCTCACTACTGATCACTCTTTTCACTTTAACATCTCGAGGAATCAGAAGCTTCAAATGTTCTAAATTTAGGATGGTATGGAGAAGAACAAAATCATTCCAATGATTATATAAAAAAACATGCTCTTTCTCTATTCTCTATCTTAAACTTGACTCTATAATTCATAATGTCCCTCATTTTAAAGATTTAGTTCAAGGTTATGAGTTTGATTGGTTTAACTTGATGGACGAGAAGCTTTGATTCTTTATAACATAGGTGTGCTACCATTTCACTGAAATTGATTAGAAATTAATGAATAATTTCTAGATCTTTTTGGAAAAGAGCATTTTATTAATGATCTTAGTTAAGGTGACCCCTAAAACAACCTCCTCTTTGCTTTAACAAACAACTATCCATCAAACTTTCACACCCTGGTGGTAGTTAACTATAACAGTACGTATAAAATAATTTAAGGATCTTTCAATGTCCCTGATTATTTTTCTGTAGAAAAAAATGTGAACACTATTAGACATGAAAGTTGTTTAATACTAAGTTAATGAGATGAAGTCTTATAATATAGGAATGCAGCTTATTGTTTTAGTGATTAATTCTTCTCTTACTTGTATCAAATAATGGCTACAATCTTTGAAACTGACTATTTTATTAGATATAAAAATGTCAAGATACTTAAAGGGTCATTCCTATAAGTTAAGGACAGATATTCTTGTAAACAATTCAGCATTTTCAGAGGAGTATGATAAGACAGATAAGCAACTCTTATTTTTATTCATTGCAAGTCTAAAGAATAATTAAAAAGGTTCAAGGATTCCATGAATATCTAGATTGAGGTAATGCTTGCACTAATAAATAATAATAAATCATCAGTGAATATTAAATTGAAAAGAATTAGCTTCCTATATTTACGATGGAATTTTAAGCATTGAAATCGGTTTATCCTAGATGAGATTAATCTAATGAGCATCTCTTTATAAATTGTGAAAAGGTATACAGACAAGGGGTCTTATTGTCTAAGGCCATCATCTTCATTAGAAAAAGGAGTAGTATCTCCATTAATTAAAATGGAGAAAGAGGTTAAGCATATATAACCTTTAATCTAAAATACAAACTCTTTAAGGGCATCTAAGATGAAATACCAATTGACTAAATCAAACACTTTGTTAAAATCTAACTAAATCAAATGCTTTGTTAAAATCTATCTTTAATGAAAAACTTTACAATTTTTTTGTTTTGATGGTGCTTGAAGAGATCCTAAGTAAGAAGTAGGTGATCAAAAATGGTCTTACCACTGATAAATGCACCTTGAATTATGTTAGTGAATGATCCTAACACTATTTTGAGCTTATTGGCTATAATTTTGAAAATAATTTCATAGGAAACATTACAACATAAAATAGCTTGTAGTCATTTATATAATTTGGGTCTTACTTTTTAGGAATCAAAGTCACATAGGTTTTGTTAAGTTCTTTAAACATGATCACTGAAGAGAAAAATTCCAAGACAACTTTATTTAGTAAGTTACCTATCAAATGCCAAACTTTTTATGAAGAAAATGGAATTAAACCTATCAAGTCTAGGGGCTTTCTCAAGTTACATAGATAATAAAGCAAGCTTAACATCACACTCACTGAAAGGATCAATAAAGAAATCCTATTGAGATGGAGTAAAGATCTCTAGAATGAAGAGTTTGAGTTATTAAAAAACTGAAGAAAAGTAAAAGAGGGAACCTAACAACTTTTTAAAATGGATGAATGCTATACCTTTAAGCTTTGTATGTTTATTAAATGTGATTTCATCCACTTGAAGAGACTTTATCTGATTGATGTATCTATAATAAGGAATGAGATTTTGGAAAGATTTACCCTATCCCCTTTTTTGACTCAAATGACTTTAGCTCTTTGCCTTGGTAAGGAGTGATGATTGTCCAAAGCTTTTAAGTAAGCTTCAAAAGCTTCCCTTTCCTTGGGTTTAATAATATGGTTATTAGGAAATGATTCTGCTTAAGCTTGAATATTAAGAAGCACAACTTTACCCCCCAATAATTGCTTCTTTAATACTTCCGATTTTATCCTTAAACAAATGTTTGAGCTCACACTTTAAAGTTTCCTTATTCGTTTATATGCTTAATATCATTCAACATTGATCCCTAACCCTTTGGTAATAGCATCCTTGAAGCCTTTATAGTTGATGAGGAAGCTATTAAATCTGAAGGGAATCTATGATTCACACTCTTTAATCCCAAGTCTATCTCTATAGGCATATGATCTATATTAAGGGGTTTATTGAAAAAGGCATAGTTAGATCTAAACTTGGAAATCCAAAAAGGATTAACAAGTGCCCAATCTAACTTTTTCCTTATCATCTAGATATCTAACTGTTTGTTAGTCTAAGTATAGCAGGCTCAACTTAAATTTAAATCATTAAGTTAAATCAAGGATAAATAAATAAGGAAGTCATCATTTATATCATTTATGCCTCTATCACTTAGTCTTTGCCCATCTGCACATTAAGAAAACAATGTGCTATTGAAATCCCCAATTACTAATCAGGGATGTCTAACGGAGAGTCTTAACATTTTAAGATCTTTATATAGTAATCTCCTCTGAAATTCAAAGTTTGAAGCTTATATAAGCATAATATCAAAATTTTCTTCTTCCAATCATGCTTCCAAATGAATAAGCTTATTTGAAACTAAGAGTTGAGACACCTTGACTTTAATAAGATCATATCCAATAATAATCTTATCAATAAAGTGGAATGATGATTAGAAATCATTTCCTAATCTTTACCAAAAACCCTTATGCAGTGTTAAAAATTACCTAGCTTAAATTTTATCTTCAAAATTCCAATAGTATGGAATTTGTTCATGCTAGGAAAATCCTTGATTATATGCTCCTTTTTAGGGCAATTCATGCCCCTAACCTTCTAGACAACTAATATGGAGTGGAGATGAGGGCTTAGTCCCTACATATAGAAAACAAAACCAATAATAAATATTCAAAAGAAAAAATAGAAATAAAAAATTCATATTCTAAATCCCCCTTTTGTCTTTAATGAATCTTCTTGCAATTTGGATGGAATGATGCTCTCTATAGGATCTTGTGACGTAATTTGTGTTTTCCTTGTCCTCCATTCATAATTGCCTCTTGTATGTGTTTCTTATAAGTTAAAAACGCTTCTAATCTCACATCTTCTAATATACCTTCCTTAATATCCTTCTATATTAAAAAATATGGTTTTTGGGATATATACAGTCACTTACATAACCGTATAAGTGACTGTGTATCTCCAAAACACCTCAAATTGTGGTTTTACGTGGTTGTAACTCCACATAAGTAGGAGTTATGTTGTTAAAGCTCCACACGTTTACAGAAACTTACACAATCACTATACACAGTTATGTAAGTCCATAATTTCTTCAATTCTTCATTCTATGCCACGATTTATGAAGGAAATTATCAACTACAAGCACACTTAAAGTGAATTAAGTACCAAAATTATACATTGTGCACATAAAAAATAAAATAAAACAAAGAAAATTTTAAGAGGGTTTATTGGCACTGCCTTGAATAAGAATATGTATAGAGTCCTAAAGTGAAGAAGTCCAAACGAAGAGAGCAATGCTTGACATTCTCTCTTTATCTCCATACCTCAAAGATGGGAATCCTATCTCTTAGGTTGAATCTAACCAATTCACTCAACCTATCCCAACTTATAACTTTTATTTTTCTAGCACTTCACTCAGCCTATCCTAACTCACAACTCTTATTTTTGCATTACTTCTTGTTTCCTAGTTTGTTTTCATCCCCAGCTCTCAGTTTATCAACCCCCTCCCTTTCAAACTTCAAACAACAAGCTAGTGCACTCATCTCGCTCATCATCCCCCTCCCCTTCAAACTATAAACACCTGATATTTCACCAATGCATTCATCCCTATCCCTTAGATCTCATCAAAATTTTGCCTTTCAAACCACAAACACCCGAGCATTGTACTCACTGAGTCCCTCTCTTTCTGTTAGGGGCTTTTCTGTCCTCTTCTTTTTTTTCCTTGCGGATTGCTTTGACTAGTTACCTTATTTGGTAATTACTTTTTGAAAACCTTTTTCACACTTTGCACAATCTCCATTTCCACTACTGACAAGCATACAGACCCCTGAATCCCCACCTTTTTATATAGACTCTCCCACTAAATTTCCTTTTCTACCCTCCTAAATCTTGGTTAATTCCAAGCTTCCTAAGAGGCCTCCTCTTCCTCTTATGATCTTAAGAAAATCTAAAGTAAGTGATTACTATAGATGGAGACACGACTCTTCATTACTCCCCTCTTAAGTAAGAAAGTGGTCGAATCATAGTCTTACTAGATTTGAAAGTTCTCCAGGAAGGAGCCCCATCCTGGGAAGCTTCTTTGGTGGGGTTCCTTTTGGAGAAAAGGCCCTCGTTTTTAGTGTTGCAAAAATAGGCAAATAATAATTGGAAGAACAAAGGTTTGGTGGAATTACTATTAGCTGATAAAAATTTAGCATTATTTAACTTTACTTCTAAAACTCAGGCCCTTAAAGTCTTGGAAGAAGGCCTTTGGCATGTGATGAATCTCACATTGTTACTCCAAAGCTGGCAATCGAGGTTCCAACCTGAAAAAGAATAATTAAAGTTAGTTCCTTTGTGGGTTAACATGTATAACTTCCCCTTAGAATACTGGACTACCAAGGGGCTTAGTATGATTGCAAGTTATTAAGGCAACCTTTATGCATGGATGAAAATACAACAAAAAGGAAAATATTGGACTATGCTCGTTTATGTATTAATATGGACATTTCCAAAGATTTACTAGAATAAATTCCAGTTATAAGGTTAGGCTTAAATGGAATATTACATGAAGATATTGTAATAGTAGACTACCATGGGAACCCCTCTTTGAAACTACAAGGAAAAAGTGGATGCCAACTGGGAAAACCTTCAAGAAAAGGGATTATATGGAACTAATGGGCCTAGAGCAGGAAGTGAATGTTGGAAATGATGAGCTAATATCAAGTTAGAATGTGTCCAAAGGGGATCCAGCATTACCTGATTTAAATGAGACACTTTAACCTAAGGAGAAAGAAGAAATAAGCACTACTAATGAAGATCCAATGGAAGGAAAGATAGCTCTTCAGGAGGGGGAAAATGGGGATAAACCAAGCTTGTCACCTTTAACCTCAAGCATTGTTAGGGGGAATGAGATTGAAGAACAATTTACTAGTGTTAAAAGGAGGAAGGGTACTAAAAGCAATAAAGGCTCCAAAGCCACTTCTTTATAATTGTTGTATGGAATGTCAGGGACCTTAATTGTCCCAAAAAAACTTTTGGCCCTAAGGAAATTTTTGGCTAATGCAAACCCTTGGATTTTTTTTTGTTTTGGAAATAAAAAAGATATTGGAGAATCTCAAATTTTTTAATAAATTAGGTTATAAGTGGTGTTTCCTTTCAAATCATCAAGCACATGCATATTGCATAATTATAGTTGGTTTTGATCTCCGTTTTATAGAGGTTGAGGTGTTGGAAATAGAGATGCAGGTTTTTCACATGAAGTGGCATTTTTTTAGCCAAATACATATATCCTTGCCTTGGTAGTGTATGCTTTCAATCAGGTTTTCCGAGAAGGGATCTTTGGGGGAGCTTACTAGATTTTTAGAGAAGAGTGGTAGGTCCTTGGTTAATTACAAGTGATTTCAATTCTACTCTTTTTAGAACAAAAGAAAAGGAGTATTTCTCTTTAAGAAACTACTCTCCAAATCTTAAGGATTGTGTATATCAATTAGGAGTCCTAGACCTCAAGGAAAAAGGTCATTTCTTCTCTTAAAGTAATAAGCAAACCAATGGTTAGGCTCTTAGGAAAAAGCTATACCATGTTTTAGTTTATCAGGAATGGCTACAACAATTCCCTGAAAGTAAGGCCTTTTTCTTAGATCCTATAATTTCGAATCATACCCTTATAAAGGTGGCTAATTTGTTCTTAAAGGTGAAAAGTTGCTCTCCTTTTAGATTTAATAATTACATGGTTGAAGTGGATAATTTTTGGGATTGTTAGAGGAACGGGGCGATAACTAATGTAAATGGAACTCTCCAATTCAAATGCGTTCAGAAGTTTAAAATAATCAGGGAGGGATTAAAGTCCCAAAAGAAATGGATTAGGAGAACACCTCTCAAGCCATTACAGTAGCTAAAGCTCTTCTAAGTTTAAAATAGTCTATCCTATGATCTAGGTGGCGAGTCTCTTTTATCTCTAGAGAAAACTACTTTGAAAGACTATTTGCAAGCTCTAAACAGAAGTGGTGAATCCTCTATTGGCTACTCAATTACTTTTGAATACCTCAAGTTGTACCCAATCACCACCCTATAAGTGACCTCTACAAGGCAACAAGGAATGTAGTCAAAGCACAGAATCAATATCTAAGATATCCTTGAGTACCTCAAGTCTAAGGATACTTGCACCATTATTGTGATGAGATTATCACTAACATTAGAATAGGACATCCATGTGATGATCTCATGGTAGGTCATCCAATAGACTTACTACCTCTAGTAAACATCCACATTTATAAACATCTCATGTTTATAGTTTCTAAGATCCACTGCTTGATCAAATCAAGGAGTTTGACATGTGTTAGTCTATTTGGATTAATGATGTCTAGTCTTATTAATACTATAGGCGAGTACATAAGAATCAAAGTTATTCTGTGACAATGGCTTCGTTAACGGATCAGCAATATTCTGCTCGATGGGAATTCTCTCCATCTGTACATCACCTCGACCAATGATCTTCTTGATCAGATGATATATGCGGAGTGCGTGCTTGGACTGTTGATGAGACCTTGGTTCCTTAAGCTATGCAATATCCCCATTGTTGTCGCAATACAACTGTATAGGCCCATCATTGCTAGGAACCACACCAAGTTCAGTAATAAACTTCTTAATCCAAACTACTTTCTTTGTTGCGTCTGAGGTCGCAATGTACTCTGTCTCGGTTGTTGAATTAGCAATCATCTTTTGTTTGGAACTCTTCCAATTGATCTTCTTGCCGTTTAGTGTCAGTATATAACCTGATTAGGATTTGGAATTATCCTTATCAGATTGAAAACTAGCATCTATATGCCCGCTCACTTTAGATTTCCATCTCTATACATCAAGAAAACATCCTTAGTCTTTTGCAAGTACTTGAGGATGTTCCTGATAGCCACCCAGTGACCCTCACCAAGATTTGATTGGTATATGCTCGTAACACTTAGAGCATATGATACATCGGGTCTCGTACATAGCATAGTGTACATGATAGATCCTACTATAGATGCATACGAGATCATATTCATGTGCATCCTCTCATCTTATGTTTTGGACTGCTTCATGCTAAACATCTTTAGTATCTTATCTATGTACGTTGATTGTGAAAGTCCAAATAACCGTTTTGATCTATCTCTATAAATCTTTATCCTGAGGATATAAGTTGCTTCAATGAGATCTTTCATGGAAAATTGTTTAGACGACTAAATCTTCACAGATTGTACCATAGAGGCGTCGTTTCCTAGTAATAATATGTCATCTACATATAGCACAAGGAATACGATTGCACTCCTACTAACCTTCTTATACACACACGGTTCGTCCACATTTTGTGAAAAACCAAACTCTTTGATTGTCTCATCAAAGCAGATATTCCAACTCTTGGATGCTTGTTTCAATTTATAGCTGGATTTCTGAAGCTTGCATGCCTTTTCACCATCATAAGAGATGAAGCCCACTGGTTGTGTCATATACACATCCTAGGCTAGATTTCCATTTAGCAAAGTTGTCTTCACATCTGTTTTCCATATCTCATGAGTGGCAACACCTAGGAGTATCCTAATGGATTTAAGCCTTGATACTGGGCTGAAGGTCTCGTCGTAGTATATTCCTTGTCTTTGACAGAAACCTTTGGCCACAAGCCTTGGTTTATAATCACATTACCATCTATGTCAGTTTTCTTTTTGAAAACCCATTTACACCCTATGGGTTTTATTCCTTCATGTGTCTCAACCAAAATCCATACTTGGTTTTCATACATGGAATCTATTTCCAGTTTCATAGCGTTAAGCCATTTCTCAGACTCTAAACTCTTCAGAACCTCTTCATAGGTAGTAGGCTCATTATCTTCTATGAGCAATATGTCATTATGTTCAATCACAAGAAATCCATATCTCTCGGGAGCAGAGCGTATCCTACATGACTTACAAACTTCCTGTGTTGAAAAAGGTTGAACTGTTACTTCATCTGTATATGTCACAGTCTCAAGTTCAAGTAGTTGATTCGCATCTGTTCGAGCATCTTGAATTTCTTCAAGTTCAATTTTTCTCCCACTATCTTCTTTTAAAAGAAACTCTTTCTCTAAAAAGACAACATGCTTTGAAATAAACACTTTTTGTTCCTCAGCAAGGTAAAATTGATATCCCATTGTTTCTTTAGGATATCCTACGAACAAACACTTGTCAGACTTTTCATCAAGCTTATTTGACTGTATTTGCTTCACATAAGCTGGACAGCCCCAAACTTTCAAATGAGAAAGATAGGGTTTTTTGTTAGTACACATCTCATATAGAGTAACATCGATTGTCATTGATGGAACTCTATTTAGCAAATAAATAATTGTCTCAAGTACATACCCCCAAAAGGATTTTGGTAAATTTACAAAGCCCATCATCGACCGTACCATGTCCAACAAGGTTTAGTTTCTCCTTTCGGCCACACCATTATGTTATAGTGTGTAGGGTGGAGTCCATTGAGATATAATCTCATTATCTTTGAGATAATCTAAAAATTATTAGTCTAAGTATTCTCCACCTCGGTCGGATCGTAGTGTCTTGATACCTTTCCTAAGTTGGTTTTTTACATCTTTTCTAAATTGTTTGAACTTTTCAAATGCATCATATTTGTATCTCATCAGATATAGATACCTATATAGAGAATAGTCATCGATAAAGGTAATGAAGTAAA
The DNA here is from genome assembly GCA_025629825.1 of Erythroxylum guanchezii. NCBI lineage: Eukaryota > Viridiplantae > Streptophyta > Magnoliopsida > Malpighiales > Erythroxylaceae > Erythroxylum > Erythroxylum guanchezii. The sequence continues at coordinate 19,725,232 of JAOTAX010000008.1, forward strand.
GAAAACTACTTCTGGCATAGATGGACATCGGACCATATACATCTAAATGTATTAGGTCTAATACTCCAGTCGCTCCTTCACCCTTTCCCTTAAAGGATAGCTTAGTCATCTTGCCTAATAAACAAAATTCACATGTCATATGATTTATAATCAAATGACCCTAAATTGCCACTCTTGTGGAGCTTAGCTATGTGTCTCTCATTTATATGGCCAAGGTGACAATGTCATAAGTAAGTTGATTTTAAATTATCTCGTTTATGTCTTTTCATGTCATTCACATTCATAATTAGACGCAACATATCTAATACGTAAATTCCATTGCAAAATGTACCAGTACTATAAAGTATTCCATTCAAACTAATAGAACAACCATTACTATTGAAATTCAAATGGAAACCAGCTTTATTTAAACAAGAAATAGACAATATGTTCTTTGTTAAAATAGGTACAAAATAACAATCATCCAGTTTAATTACAAGCCCACTAAGGAGTGAAAAAAAAAGTGCCTACGGCTAATGCAGCAACTTTTGCTCCATTACCCACGCGCAGATCCAGTTCTCCCTTTATGAGCTGTCTATTGTCCCTGAGGTCTTACATATTATTACATATGTGTGAGTCACAAGCATTATCTAATACCCATATGTTATGATCAGAAACAATATTAACCTCAATGACAAACATACCTGAAGGAGTCGGGGTATCTAATGCCTGCTTCTTCTTCAAGGACTCTAGATAGACTTTACAGTTTCGCTTTCCAATGGCCAATTTTGTCACAATGGAAGCAAGTTCCTTTCGACGCAATCTCTTTGAGTTTCTTTTTAGCTACACTTCCTTTTTGGTTTCTTGGACCTTTTCTTCTTTAGGTTCTTTTTTCTTGAATCAGAAGAATAAGAGTCCACCACTAGCACTGGCTTGTTATCCTTCTTGATAGCTTGCTCTACTATCTTGAGCAGATTGTTCAACTCAAGGATTGTCGTGGAGATTTGGTTCATCCGATAGTTCAACACAAACTGTGAATAACTATCAGACAATCTAACCAGAATTAAGTCAACACTTAATTCATAGTCCATAACAAAACCCAAGGTGGCCAGCCTCTCAATATAACCATTTATCTTTAGTGCATACTGCACTGTAGATGTCCCCGGAGTCATCTTAGTCGTGAAGAGCAGCCTTGAGGTCTCGAACCTTTTAGACCGAGCTTGCTCATCAAAAAGCTCTCTAAGATGAAACATTATGGTATTAGCATCCATAGACTCATGCTGCTTTTGCAGCTCTGGTAACATAGAGGTTAGCATAATGCAGGTAGCCAAGTCACTATCTTTGAGATGCTTACAATATGCTCTCTGATCCTCATCAGAAGCATCAGTAGCAGGGGGATCAATAAGTGAAACGTCTAGGACATAGCCTAGCTCCTCATATCTAAGAACAATTATCAAATTTCTCAGTCAATTAAAAAAATTGGGAATCCATAAGTAAGCGCAAATTGACACTGGAAGACATCTTCGGTCAACCTAAATGTGAAGAGAGAAAAAATGTTAGAATATAAATACATACATGATCATAAAGACTTCTATTACATGCATATAACTCCTACTAGTTTCAAAGAATCCATAACCCTCACTATGAATCCAAGAAAACTTATGACAAAGTGTCATAGTGGGTTGATATTCGACATTACTAAGAATGACCTTGGGTTTACCCAACAAGCCACCTTAAGTCAATCGATAGGTATCGGTTATATCAATTGCATCATCACTGCAACTATCATCTACTGTTATCAACTCGTGATGTATGTACACACATTGGGTTATCAACTCTTGATGCGCGTACATCTGATGTACGCTACCTAATTGCGCCTCTATCTACATTGATCTTAAATTTACTCAACAAATCAACGCTTCTGGTGAAAACTGACCTATTAATCTGAAAATCTTATTTCCATAGTTCAAACATATCCATATGGAGTGGGCTTGGGTTTACCCAACAGTCCTAACTCTAAAAGAATTCTAGTTCTCCCTATATTAATGGAAAGCATTAGTTTTCATATTATGTGTGAGGGATTTCATACTCTAGTCTCATCTAACTTGTAGGATTATAGTCACAATGACTATATGGTATGATTTAGGATGTTTCATCAATCACATTGAATCTATATCCATAACCATCCATCATCCCACCTAACCAACCCTAGCATGCATTCTTTAATGCAACCATCTCACAAGGTTTTCTTCTATAGGTTGTGACGTGTTATGCATCTAAAGATTTGACGTTTGATTTAACTCATGAACTGAATTGCTTTCTAATGTTGGCATCGGCTAATTTCTCAATCCATATGTTTTCAATTCCAATTCAAAATATCAATATACCAAGTGTAATACCCTCTACTCTAATGTACCAATTAAAAACTTTAATTGTATCATGCTTGCCATATCTAGTCATACTAGACATGAAATACTCAAAATAGACTAATATAATATTAATTTCTTATATTTCCAAATAATTTGAGAACATCAAACTATCACCCTAAATATCTCTAGGTAGTCTCCACTTCATCAAGACTACTTCGGCACTTGTCACATATCTTGTGACGGCCAAAACAATCAAGACAACTGAATATACCAATAAGACGTTAATATGACATATTTAACATCTGAAAATAGTTTAGCACGCATACAACATCAAAGTAACATATTTCTGATCATATAAAAAATGATTCGAGGCATTGAAACCGAAAAACACACAATCACCACTTCAAATAAACCAGGTCTAGCAGTTTTCTCAAAATTTTCTAGCTCTAACTTTTGCTTGAAAAAATCATTGAAATAATTTCAATAAATGCTGAGAAAATTACAGAGGATATAACATGTTCCCAAAATGTTCCATGAAGCTTTTCAGAATTTATTTCCAAGAAAAACTTAACCAACCTCAGCAACCGAGCCAATCCAGAATCTGTGTTCCTCAACATAGGCATTCCTAATAGCACACAAGAAATTCTCAAATAAATATTCATTCACCTCAAAAACATTTGTCCATCTTCATTGACATTTATAAAAATCTTATAAAGAGGATGGTGAAAGAAAATAATAAAAACAATTTCCCATAATTTATTCTTGAATTTACAAGCATGCATGTTCATATAATGTGCATAAACACAGCAACCAGAACAGTCGGGAATTAATTAACAAAAACATATCAAGTCACATTGATAAATTTTTTCCTTCCACAGACATATTTAGAAACATCTTATGAGCAAATTTGGGCAAGAAAATTTTGAAAAAAAATATCTCTATATTGATTTCGAATTCAACACAATCAGAATGCACAACTGTCACAATCATTCGACAGCATCACACATGTTATCGTTTCTTCTTTACACGGGGCACAAGTGGCTCTAATACCACTGTAGGAAAATCCTAGTGAGTGCATCATATCCATGCAGTGCAGAAAACAAAAAAAAATTATTCCAAGACTTTCCTGAAGTCCAGATCTATGTGCCTATACAAGGAAATACCACACTTATCTGAAAATTCCCAATTCACATACATGTTCATAACATATATATATAGGAATTCATGGCATTTATACAAATCAACCATTTATGTAATAACTATGTACCTTGTGTGTAATCTCCTTCGTTCTTCATTCTTCGTTCTTCTACTTGTCGAGTTGTTATAAACTACAATGACCAAAATAAACCATCTCCAACAGTATCCACGCAGAGATCGGAGAAACTAACCGAATCAAACTCTTTGATCCGGAAATGACTAAAACAAAGACAAGAGTGCTAGATCTCTTCTTTGTTGTCTTTGTTCTATGGAGAGAAAAACTATGAAAGAGAATGAAGAGGAAGAAGATGAGAAAGATGAGGAGAATGAGGTGAGAATCGTAAAGATTGCTTATTAAACCATTTTCACGATTATCATCATCTTACTTGCTTTTTTGTTTTTGTCTTTTATCATTTAGAGACAATAAATGCATCACCTTTTAAAGAAGCATCTCTCATCTTCCACGTTGCACATATCTTATATATATATATATATAAAGAGAGAGAGAGAGAGAGAGAGAGAGAGAGAGAGAGAGAGAGAGAGTCGGTCCTATCGGATCCCGGGTGTGAAAAAACACTAGAGACCTATTTCAGCAATATCAATATCGTGACCTCATCGGGACATATCCCGATCTCATCAGGATCTATTTGGTTTTATTACTCTCTATATAATAAATCTCTATCCAAAACCATTTCACAAATCCTCCAAGCCATTCTTATATGTGTGACCCATTAGGTTTCCAGTTATGTTGGCCATTTGGATTAACACTTAATCCAAGCAAGTCATGAGCGGCGTCTAGCAATACATCATGACTCCCAATTGATTGGAAAGTAAGTGGTTTGAAGAATGAACCCATGCTCGTCACGAACTATCTCACGAACCCTCCCATAGTCAATTGTTGTGCAATTCATCCTTTCACCATGTTATACCTCACTTGGTTATGAGTATAAGCAAAGTCTCAACTCTCACTAGACTGACTAAGTCAAATCTAGCCCAAGTGATATCAGTTCTCGTCCTACGACTCATTACTTTATATGTCAATGAAGACATTCTTCATGACATATGTGCTCCGGCCAGAGATTTCCTAGTAATGACCCTGACAAAAGGTCGTGGGTATCATCTTTTACTATCACAGAAGTGGTGAATCCTCTATTGGCTACTCAATTACCTTCGAATACCTCAAGTTGTACCCAATCACCGTCTTATGAGCGACCTCTGCAAGGCAAAAGGAATGGAGTCAAAGCATATAATTAGTATCCTTGAGTACCTCAAGTCTAAAGATACTTGCACCATTGTCATGATAAGATTATCACTAACATTAGAATAAGACATCTATGTGATGATCTCATGGTAGGTCATCCAATGTACTTACTACCTCTAGTAAGCATCCACATCTCAACTTTAAATATCTCATGTTTACAATTTCTAAGAGATTATGTCTTATGTAACTCAAGACAAGAAAACAAGGACCATTTGTTTTTTGAGTGTCATTTCTCTTGGGACATTTGGTCTTAGATCAGACACAAATGTCAAGCTCACATCAATACACGAGGGTACTGTAATGGTTTATCAGACTAAAGTCGATATCCCATTATAATACTATTATATGCCTTATTTCCTTTATAACTTGCATTAAAGATATATGGGAAGAAAGGATCCTAAGAAGGTTCCATGACATCCCTAGAAGTCAACAACAGGTAATAGAGTAGGTTTATACTAAAGTTAGAAAGGAAATAATTTCCTCGAGCTCTATTAAGGAATGTTCATCCCAATTAGCTAGCTTATAGAGAATATAGAGAATTTTTGTATATCAGTAGTAGCAAGGGAAAATCAAAGCAAATTATCAGAAGAAATGAAAAGATTTAGATGTGATACTTAACTCATAGGGACAGAGGATGAAGCGATTTTGGTATGGGGGTTTGGCTGTGAATCCCATCCATTTGATACACTTAGCTGATGTTCTGGTAAAAGAAGAGATATGAGAAAAATTGTAGTACCTCACTCTCACAGGACACGTACTCGACATCCATGGTGATATCTGAATACGTACCTCGCAAGGATGCTAGAACGATCATTTAGACAAAATTCATTACAAAACTTTTGTTTCTTTAAAACAAGGTGCACGTAAGCGGAAATCACTAATCCAATCGGGGCCATGTCCTTTAAAAACATTTCCATTTATAAGTTACAATTACTACAAACATTAGTATTTAACAATAACTTGGGCCATTTCAGATACAAAACACTTGGAACCATAAAGTCATGTCATTACCAAATCGTTTACATATACTTTGTACAATTTTTGCTGAACATAATTCAAAAATAAAATCAAAGAAGACATATGCAGGTGTAAACTGATCTCGACCCCTAATCCATATCAAACCTCAGTGGCTATATTCCATTTAGCCTAGCTGAATAATTCCTCAGAACCTGAAAAATCACATTGCAATTTTTGATGAGTTTTGTAACTCAATGAGTGAACCATCATTGATGATTTTACCGGATTACACACAAACATCACATATATCACAGATATTCATTCAGAACATATAATTATTTTTCAGACACTCACATAACATGGCATAACATATGATCACTCATTACAGCTTTGCAAATCATTCAAGGAATTTCAGTCTTATATGAATGCTATATGCATGAGACTCATATTCGTTTTTATTGTTGTGACTGAGTGCCTATCACATACTTATACAAATACTGGCCCATAGGGCTCAGTCGGAACAGAATCACGA
>JAOTAX010000008.1:19738625-19754922 GCA_025629825.1 Erythroxylum guanchezii
CTCTTTGGTCAAACCAGCAAAGTCACCGTCGTGCTTAAGCACTACGGTGCTTTCCAACCAATTTCAGCAATGTCACCATCATGCGTAAGCACTAGGGTGACTTCTTAACCCACCAAGCAATGTCACCATCGTGCTTAAGCACTACGACGACTTCTACTCAACTACAAATTGCATCTTCTTCTTCTCTTCCATTTTCTCCAGCTCTTTCCAAAACAGAATTTCGGGTCACTTTTACCCGATCATTTTGATAATGAAAACAAAGGATTTGGGCCAAACTTTCTTCTAAACAATTATTCCTTTATGTCCTAAATTTCAAATGAAACCAGTTTCATGCAATTTGGTTCTATATTTTGCAAGTTGTATCAAAAAACCTACAGACTGTTCCAAACCACGACAGAATCCACAACTCAACTTCCAAATTCCATAACCCTTGATCCAGAACTCCAAAATTTACAAACTTTATATTAATGGAAAGATAAAAGAAGGATCTACAACTTTCATGAGGACCATTTTATCAAAATCTCTCTATATATTACAAAAAAATCACAGAAGTTTCAGATCGAAAATCCAACTCTCCACTGTTCTTCCTCTCTCTCTCTACTGTAACTTTTCCATAAACTCGATCTCCAACAATTAACTCCAATAGCTTGCAAACCATTCCTCTACCTCATTTTTAGCTCATCATTACTCACAAAATTCCAAAAAAAAAAATCCAAGATTCACTTTAAACATCAAAATCCAACCATCATACATGCAACTTTAAATTTCCAGCATTTTTCCCACATTCACAATTTCAAATCCTCATATGAATCTTATAAGACACTACTATACCTTCACATGCATACAATCATCACTAACTTTAGCCATCATCAAAATCATGGTTTAACAAAATTTTCAGCACATTTAAACGACTCTTCAAATTCACGCATGTCAACAGTGAATCCAACATACAAGTTTTCTCCAAAACAAAACAGAGTATCTCAATCCAATGCATGCAGTATCAAAATACCATTAAAACATCATCAAAATCACTTGCTTGGTTCAATTCAAATTCCAGCCAAATTTCCAGCAATGACATTAAAGACCAAATTTCGGGGGATGAGCAAGGAAACAATTATAAAACACCGTGTTCTTTCAGTGAAGAAAACAATAAACGAAGGAAAGAAAGCAACAGATAATTTTCCTTCTCTAAAACACTTACTATGTGTCCACTTTGCATGTATTTCACGTGTCATCTAGTTAAGACCAACACATGTCACCACACATGCAAGCCATTTGTCAAAATTCAATCCGTCCACGTGTCACTATATAATTGGCCCATAAATCATTTTTTTTTCTAATTTCACCAAAAATTCCAAAATATCCTGAATAATACCAAAATTGTCAAAACACATTTTAATCACATTTACTAACTCAATTTTACTTGGAAATGTCAATGAATGCATATATAATCATATGAATGTGCAAAAATGTGCATGTCACAATCAATTTATGCATGATGTGCATTTTCCTAATTTCTCAGAAATTCTCATAATTCAAAATTCTAGCCCTAACATGGGTAACGGGATGTTACAAAAATCCTCATCACTTTGCATCGAAAAGTTTCTCTATTGTGAAACATGAAATATGAAGAATAAAAACTTGCTTATGAAGGACTGGTCTTACCTCTTCTTCTCACTTCATAATCTGTGATCCTCCTTCATGTCTCACCTATATGTTTCCCTCAAAATGTTAGTGATCTCTGGAACTCCCAACCCTAATCGGGTAAAATAGAAGGAGTGGCTTCATATTTTGGGGATTTCTTTACCTCTTTTACTCAATGATGGGGGTTATAGAGATGCTAACCTGAAACGTCATTGTGTGACTTGAGCTTTTGATGTTTTCGTAAACGTTGTTGTTTTAAATTATTTGACTCTTTATGTATTTTACAAGTTGTCACCTTTCTGGTCTTATTTCTATATGTAGGAGAGTGTTTATGAGACTCCAAACTTTGTTCTCCTATCTTCTTCTTATTATTAACCAATTTTAATTTTTTCAAAAAAATTAAACAAAAGGATTAAAAGATAAAAGATAAATAATAATGAAAATAACTAAAGGACATGGAAATAACATAACATGAAATAAGTGATATCCTAAATTAAAAAATGGAAACAACATGAAATAAAAATGAAACCTATCCTAATTATTGGGATGCCTCTTATAAGTAGCACTTATTTAATGTTATTATCTTGACATCCTTTCATGCTCAAGGCTGTTTATAAAGATTTCTTTTATGTAGTCCTATTGTAGGTGCCATAACCTCTAAGTAAGCTACCTATTATTTCCTATTATTGCATTTTCCCTTTTGTTTAATGCCTTGAACTTGCAAAAGATCCGGTGGAACGTTAAAAGAGGAGTCCTACGAAATATTCAGAAGTGAATCATTACATAATTCACTTTAGTCATTTATATTAATAAATTCAAGGTCAACATTCATGACATTAGACATTTTAAATTCAACCTTACCCCCCACCTTTAGTATTAACTTGCCTCCACTAACATTAATAATCAACTTAGCAGTCATTAAGCAAGGACTAGAGGTACCTCTACATCTTTCTCTATGTCAAGAATCACAAAGTTTACTAGGAAGATAAACTTATCAACCTTAATAAGAATATCCTCTATAATGCCTTTAGGATATTTTACTGATATGTCTACCAGCTTTAGACTTATCCTAATAAGTTTTAGATCACCTAATTCCAGTTTCTTAAATAACGAGTAAGGCATTATGTTAATACTGGCCCTTAGGTTACATAAAGCCTTATTTATTTTTAAACTACCAATTTAATAAGGGATTGGAGTTTCTCTTATTTGATCGCGTCTCCAAAACTTTCAAATACTACAACATTTACATATGAGCTTCAACAAGGGATAAGTTAATTTGGAGTTGCTTAAACAGTTCAAATAACTTACCAAATTGTGCATCTATTTTTATATTTCTTCACTTTAGCAAGATAAGGGATGGAAAGTAGAAATTCCTAGGAAATACATGCTCTAACACACGATCATGTACTAGATTGTGTATAACCCAAAATATTAGAATTCACAATTCTACACGGATGTGTATCCCTTTTATGCTTCAAATCTTTGTTTTATGTCATGTTTTCATCCAAATTCTTCTCCTTTAAGTATGTGAAGGTGATTATAACCTATAAACACACTTGGAGTGAATTATGTACCAAATATATTATAGAAGTATAACATATCAAGCAAAAATACATCAAATATGTGGTATAAAAATGATCGATTATGCATCTATCAACTATCAAAAGAACTATAAATGGGATTTTCATCATCAATTGCCTTTAATCTTTTGATTTTCATGTGCAGTTTGTTCAATGGATTAAGTAATGCATCACCTCAGTCAATTTTAGCATCCTAATCAATAGGAATCCAACCAATTACTTTAAAAGCCACAAAGGAATTAGTTAGGGGGGCCTCTTTACCCTACGAATTCTCTTTAGCTGTTGAAGTTCTTTCCAGGCTACTGTTAGCTCTTACTAATGAAAGTACTAGATTCATGTACCACTATAAATGTAAAGATATGAAATTAAACGATTTACGATTTGCTAATGTTCTTACGCTTTTTTGTGGAGCTGATGCCTACTCTCTTTAACTCATTATGAGAATTCTAAAAGAGTTCACAAGATTGTTAGGGTTGAAAGGCACCGACTCTCTTTAACTCATTATGAGAATTCTAAAAGAGTTCACAAGATTATTTGGGTTGAAAGGCAATTTTGAATAAAGTTGTATCTATATGTCCTCCAACATCAAGAATGGAGAAGAAATTAGTAGATTGACATGGCTTCATGTTTAATCTCCTCGATTCAAATACTTAGGAGTATTTATCATAACAAATAAAACAAAGTATGTTGATTGCATTCCATTACTTAAGAACTACAGAACCATACTAAATGCTTGATAGAATAGAAGCTTTTTAATTGCTTACAAATTATAATTGACTTCATCATTTTTTAGGAATGTTCATACACACTAGAGTGCCCACTTAGTACTACTAAAAGATAATTAAAGATATAGAAAGAAGCATTAAACAATTCCTGTGGTCTAGCAAGATAGGTAACTCCAAAGGAGCAAAAGTGAAGTGGGAAGAGCTTTGTCTTACTAAAGAAGAAGGGGGATTAGGTCTGGTTCCTCTGATGACTATGCAGAAGGTGCTAATAATTAAGACTGTTTGGAGGTTGTTCAAAGACAAAGAAATTTTATAGTTAAAATGGATTAATGAGTACTATCTGAAGAATTAAAGTTTTTAGCAGTTAGAGCAAAATAGGGAAAATTCCTAAAGCTTTGGACAACTACTCAACATGAGGGACCAAGTTTATCTATATATTAAGCAACAAATAAGTAATGGAGAGTCAACTTGGTTTTAGTTTGACAATTGGAATGAATTAATCCCTCTATATAATAGAAATGAAATGTAACACTTGACTACCAAGATTTTAATAAAAGCTAAAATCGGTAGCATCATTCAAAATAGGGTCTAGAGTTGTAATTATAGGGGTGTTGACTACTTATTAACTTATTTACTATACTGTCAACCAGTAGGTGAAGAGGATAAGCCTATGTAGCTAAAGAATAGCTCCACGGAATTTAGAAACTCTTCATGTTACAAGATCTTTAGAGCTAGCTACCCCAAAATTTCCTAGTATGAGTTAATTTGGAAGAGTACAAGAAAACAAAAAACAGATGGTATGGAAACACTGGCAACTTTGATATAGGGTGCTTACTATGTAAAAATGAGATAGAAATGCTACCTCACCTATTTTTCCAGTGTAGAGTATCCCATTGCATTTGGCTTAAAATTCAAAGCATAATGCAGATATTTTTTCCACAGAAAGAATGAACAAACACAATTCAATAGGCCACAACAATGATTAAAACACTGAAGAATGATGGGATTGTCCTTAAAACTACTTTCGGTTGTACCATATACATAATACGGAGGGAGAGACACAAATGTCTATATAGAGGAATAAAGCTGGAAAATCAAATCCTAGGAGACTCAATTCTTAATTAGATTAGTAAACTATTAATGAAACATGATGCTCATTCCAAAGTCAAACAAAGAATGAAGGTACTTTGGAAACTATAAAGTTAGTATTGTATATTGAATTGGGACCACAATCCTAAAATCTATATTTTGCTTTGAGCGTTGAGCTTAATTTCCTTGACTTTGTAATTTTTGTCTACTTGAGTCAATACAAATTTTATAACATTTACTTAAATTTTAGGCATTTCATTTCTTAATTTTAAAACGATTAAAAATTTACACACTTAATTTACTTCTCTTTTGAGTGTCACATAACAATCAATAATCTTTGTAATTTGTTTGTCAATATATTATTTATTTATTAGCTATATAAATTACATGTCTTTTCTACTTCAATAGCAATACATATTTTAAATTATAAATAAATATAATTTGTATAGAATAATTGAAAATATTTCTCAATTATTTGAGAAAAATATACAATCAAAGCTAATTGAGAAAGATTGACCATTATAATTGCTATACTTTATTGTTTATTTTAAAATTTATTTAATTGATTATAAGTGAAAGTTCTTTTATATTATGATTAAATCATAGTATTTCATTTATTTCTTATAATTATATACACTTAAAAAATATAAAATGAAAATATAAATATTTTTATCATGTTTAAAGATATATATTTTCAAATATTCTTTAAAGAGTAAAATTGATACAAATAAATGGTACTTTTAAAGTTTGTGGTAAAAGAATGGAATATCCCTCCTTTTTTTAATTGCATCGCATGCTATAATAAGAGTTAAACTTTACCATATTCGTTTTTCCCCTCCTCTCTCTATTAGGGTAAATCCATAACTGAAATTTATACTACAAATTGTAAATAATTTTTTTTAATTTCTATTTTTAGTTTTTAATAACTAATTAGTTTCCTTAAAATTAAAAATTTTCTAATTACCAAGAGTAAAAATAAATAAAAAGTTTATTACATGGATTAATTAAACATAAATAATAGATGGAGGCGGAAAAAGTTGAAATGGAAAAGGACTCAAGGTAATTTTCCTTACATGCATAATTTAATTTGCAAATCCAGCATTGATTTTCTTTGGATATTTTTGGCAATAATGGTTAAATGAACTTCACAATTTTCAAATCCTACGTTTGGATAATAAATACACTCTATCTATGATGAATATGATACAAGAAAAGAAAAGAACTATATTAACGTTAAAGTTGGAGAAAAGAGAAAAAAATCGCCCGTTGGAATTTAAAAAAGAAGAGCAAACGAGGAAAACTTGAACGGACGGTCCAGATTCTTACATGTCTAGATCTGGGCCGTCAACATCAACCTAAGATGCTCGAACTTTAACCATAGGGTTTGAAACTCCAAAGTCCGCCCCTTTATGTTTGAATAAACTCTCTTGACCGTTTTACTCTCTCTCTTCCTCTCCAATACTCTGTGGCCGTACTTTTTATTTTGTAGAGTGCATTTTGCAGATCTCTCTCTCATACTGACTTTATTTGGATCTGCAAATGCGCATCGTATCTGTTTCTTCGCTGATTCTCCTTCTCAAGTTCCGTTCGGTGGGTGCTTTTCGTTTTTTCTTTTATTAATTGTTTTCGGTTTTTACTCGTTCCATTTTTTTTGTGAAATTTGAAATTTTGATTTTGACACTTCAAAAGAAGTGCTTCGATCGTACTTCTCGAAAATTTTCATTCTATTCAGTTCGATTTTGACGAAGTAGTGATTTTGACAAAGTCTCATATACTGATTCGAATTAATGCCTCGATTCTTTATGTTTTTTCTTACAGAATTCTAGGTTTTGAAGTTTAATTCCTATGTAGGACTGTAACTTGAGAACTTGTTTTTTTTTTGGAATAATTTGTAAGATGACGCAATATCTGTATTCAAGTGAGGCAAACTCCACAATTCCTGATCCTAAATTTTAGTATGGCCGATGATTATCCATGTTGACATAGCTTTTAATTGAAAGAATAATTCAAAAGGTGCGGCTCCCTAGTACCTTATTCCCTTGAAGGCTTCAATCGAAGCTTATGGAAATTTATCCTTGTTACTTGAAACTTCTTTTGTCGTTCTTTGTCTTTGGATTTTGATATGATTTTTTAAAATTCTTTTTCATATGCTAGCCTGTGATCTCTTTTGGAAAGAGGGGAGTACTGACCACTCCCTAGGGTTGATTATAATGATTTGGAGAACATCCTCCAGAGACAACTGCCGACGAGTTGGTATTGGGGTATGCAGTTTTATTTTTCTATCAAAGAACAATGGAAAGTGACAGGCCTATTTCTGCTCTCCCAGATGGGCTTGGTGATAGTGTTCAGAGAATACGGCCTATGCATGGGTAATTCTTCAAAAGCATTCATAAATATTTTGTTGCATCTATTGCATGCTTTTATGTAAAAAAATGCCAAAATTTTACTTTGAATTTTTCATTGCTTTATGAGTGTGGTTTACAAAATATTTATTAGGAAATGAAAAGCTGTTAAGGAAGTATCTTGGTGCCTCTTGAATTAGAATGATTTCCCCTCAATACATTCTTCTTCATCTTTTGAACTGTATAATTTTGCTTCTAGGTTTGCTGCAATTGAATGCTCAGGCTGTTTTGTTGGTCTTTAGTAGTAATACTTGTTCTTGCTGTTTCCATCTTTTGCTATTTGCTTTGGCCTGTTGTGAATCATGGACAAGATCAATTGATACCATGAATCTTTTCTAGGAGGACTAGTGGGCCAACAAGGCGTTCAACAAAGGGACAATGGACAGCTGAAGAGGTAGTGGTACATTCTTAGCTTTTAAAGCATTTTTTACTAGACCCTAGGGATTGATGTGGTGGTGATGAGGGGGAATTGCCTTTCCATCACAAAGGCTAAGATCCTGTGAAGAGTTGGTTTGAGGTTTGGAAAATATGGAAGGGCAATACCTTTCCTGTAACCCAATCTAATCCAAGGGATTTCTGATAGAAATTTTTTTAAAACTACCTAGTTCAGCAATTGTCTCTTGTGCTTCAAATTTGAAAAAGAAAATGATTAAGAAGCTTTCCTTTGGTAATGCAGTTTGAGACCTCACCACAGAAAAAGGTTTCATATTAGTCATGCACTACTGTACTAAACATGTTTGGTCCTCAAGTTTTCACATTTAACAGTACAATGTTGAACACTCACCCATTTTTGGATTGTTCATTAACTCTTTGCATTTAGGATGAGATTTTGCGCAAGGCTGTTCAACGTTTCAAAGGGAAGAACTGGAAAAAAATTGGTATGTTGATCTCTTTATTTCCTGACATTTTTTTCATTTTGCAAAGCTAGTTCTATCCTTATCTTCAGGATTGCTGTTTACTAAAGGACTTTGGTGATGGTGATGGTGATGGTGATGTCATAGGGAAAATGTTTTGCTTGAGAGTCAATTTGTATAACTTCTAATTAACAAATTCTGGGGAGGCTATAAGTTTAAACGTCAAATCCTCTTTGGCCCATATTCTGTTATCATTCTCTGGGTTCTACATACTTTTAGAAGGAGCTCTTATATTTTTTCTTTATGTATCATTAGTTTAAGACCTATTTGCCTTTCGTTGCCTTCATAGGTGTTTGTTGCATATCAATAAATCAATGTTACTAAACTTTTCTATGCTGTTATAGTACACTGCTTGCATTGTTTGATTGTATCATTTTGTTACCTGTAGCTGAGTGTTTCAAGGACCGCACTGATGTACAATGCCTACATAGGTGGCAGAAGGTTTTAAATCCAGAACTTGTTAAAGGCCCATGGTCAAAGGAGGTAACATGTGATTGTTCTTATCTTGTCAATTCCCTCTGCTTGAATAGTGAATATGAAATTAACTTTTTTTCTTGCTAAGTATAAACAGGAGGATGAGATAATTGCTGAATTGGTGAAGAAGTATGGGCCAAAGAAGTGGTCCACAATAGCACAACATCTACCTGGACGTATTGGGAAGCAATGTCGGGAAAGGTAAAGTTAAATATTGAATGATTGTGTTTGTAAAACATTACAAACCTTTAGTCTTCGATGTATACTGTAATTTTCATCACCAGTTACTTGTGTTATACTGCTGCATTGGCAGCTGCTGTAGCTCTTATCTGTTAATTGTTTTAGGTGGCATAATCATCTTAATCCTGCAATCAACAAAGAGGCATGGACTCAACAGGAGGAGCTGACTTTGATTCGTGCTCATCAGATTTATGGGAATAGATGGGCGGAGCTGACAAAATTCTTGCCTGGAAGGTTTGGTTATTTTTTTTCTTTGAAGAAAAGACACAATTTAATGATTTTATCTTAATATATTGTGTTCTCTCTTCAATTATTTTTCTATTTATGCCTTATATGGTTCTATATTTAGTCTCTTTGAAATTGTGTTTCTATCTATTTCATGTTTGGTGTACGTAATTTTGATTTGTTTGTCTGAATGTTGTGTTGAAGTTGAAGTTAACCAGTCTGAGTTGTCATATCTGGGCATGTTTGATAAACAGGACAGACAATGCCATAAAGAATCATTGGAACAGCTCTGTGAAAAAGAAACTGGACTCATACTTGGCCTCTGGTCTGTTAGAACAGTTTACAGCCCTACCTCTTGCTGGACATCAAAATCAATCCATGCTGTCTTCTTCAAGGATTCAGAGCAGTGGAGAGGAAAGTGGTAAAGTTGGTGCAGAGGCAGAAGAAATATCAGAATGCAGTCAAGAGTCAATGGTTGCTGGTTGCTCTCAATCTGCAAGTGACATGGGCAACACAGCTTTGCATACAAGAGAAGATTTTCAGCTGCCTGATGAATCTAGTACTGGAAAAGAGCAGATTTCTAGTCCAGAACAATATTACATACCTACAGCTGATGGGGCATTTTCTATACCAGAAATACCTTGTGAAGTGGATTGCCCATCTAACCTATTCCAGCAAGATGTCTTGCTTAACAGCATAAATTCTGTACACAAGGATTATCAATTCAGTTTGCAGAAGGTGCCCAACATATCATCAGTAGAAGTAACTTCATCAGGGTTACCAATTGATTGTATAACTGCCAATGAAAACCGTGCACTGGTGAATATTGCTGCAAATGTGGCTAAATCAGATAGAATTCTAATATCTGATGATGAATGCTGTAAGTTCTTATTTTCAGAGGCCATGAACACTATGGACTTTCCCTCTGTACAGCTTACTACAGGTCCAACTATGGCTGCATCCAATGGATCCACAGATTCTTTCCTGCTGAACATCCCAATGTCTGAAACAGAGAAAACTACGGTCTTACAATCATTTTGTCCTTCAAGGTGTGGTGTATTACTTCAGTGAGTCTATCAGTTTTCTCTAATCCTTTAGTAGTTTCAGTTGATGATGGTGAATTTATGTATGGCAGGGAACCCAATCAGTTAATTGGTCACTCTCTTGGAGCTCATGAACAAGTGGTTCTTACAAGTGCAAATGATAGGTTTATTTGCACCAGTGAGGCTGCCAATTCCCCCTGTGATGCGACACAATACACAGACATGCAAGTGCAATCATATCTGCAGGAACCTTCAAATTTAGTACCTGTGAATACCTTCACTTCATCTTCAGATGCACAATCCTGTGCTGTGGATGAAAAAACAGAGGTGGATTTGGAACAGCAAGATGCTGGAACTCTATGCTATGAGCCTCCTCGTTTCCCATGTTTGGATATTCCCTTTCTCAGCTGTGATCTTATACAATCTGGAAGCGATATGCATCAAGAATACAGTCCTCTTGGCATCCGACAGTTGATGATGTCCTCCATGAACTGCATCTCTCCATTTAGGTTATGGAGTTCCCCGTCTCGGGATGATAGTCCTGAGGCTATGTTAAAAACTGCTGCTAAGACTTTCACTTGTACGCCATCCATTTTGAAAAAAAGAAACCGTGACTTACTGTCGCCTTTGTCTGACAGAAGAGGTGATAAAAAGCTTGAGATTGATACATCGGGTTTGACTAAAGAGTTTTCACGTTTGGATGTTGTTTTTGATGAGAGTGAGGCCAACAGAATATCTCCATCATCTAATAAGCAAGTTCCCAGTGGATCTTTGATCGAAGATAAAGAAAATCTTGATCCTGCTCTTGTTAGAGTGCAGGAAAAGGGAAGACGTTTTTCTGCATCAGACACTAAAATTTCAGAGACAGGTCTAGATAGCAGTAAATATGAAGAAAGTAGGCAAGAACTTGTTAGCAATGATGCTGCTAAGACCAAGGTTTGTGGTGATTCCAGTACTCAAATTGTAAGTTTTTCTTTGCACTGTTATATCAGATCATTTTATATCTGGTCATCCTCATGCTAATTGGTGAAGCGCTGGTGAGGATATTGGGTGGCTTTGATTCATTCAAGGTTTTTGCCTGCTTTATGTTTCGTTTAGAAAAGACAGATTGGGTATTAAGTTTGAACTTTTTAACAAAATATGCAATTTTAATTCATGTTTATTACTACTTACAAGAAATCTGAAGACGTGTATCTTAATGTGAGACGATCTTAACTTCTCCTATTTATTTCCCTTGCTTTAAATCCAAAAGTAAGAATGTGTTAATCTCTTTATTCTCTTCCATTCCTCCTCTCTCTCCCCTTCTTTTTCTGTGAACAGATGCAAGAGCCTTTTGGAAGCCTTGTTGAAGACAATTTGAATGACCTATTATTATTTTCTCCTGATCAAGTTGGATTTAAAGTTGACAGAGCATTTGGTCCGAGTTCTTGTACTCCAAGGAATCTGTATCGTAGAATATTGGGCACTTTGTCAGAGCAAGCCGTTGATTCGGAGCCTTCTTCATCCGGAAATCCAGGTTCAGTCATCTCCCCCTCTGTTCAATGGAAGAATCCTGCAAATTGTTCAGCTGGGACTACAGCAGTATTATCTGTTCCTTCATCAGCACCACTAGATATAGTAGTTTCTACTTCTGGAAATGCTGGTGGTGAAAATTTTAGCATGTAAGTTCTATTCCTTCCAAGATCCTTTACTAGCTACTACTGATCACATGTAACTTAAAGTCACCAACATAATGATTTAACTGCAATAACAAGTTCTTTTTCGTCGCATCTGATTATTAGAGGGAATTTATATGTAGGTTTGGTGATACTCCTTTCAAAAGGAGCTTTGAATCCCCTTCAGCGTGGAAGTCCCCTTGGTTCATTAACTCTTTCCTGCCTGGTTCAAGGGTTGATACAGATATATCAATTGAGGTACTGTGATATGCATCCTTTTCTCACCCTCTTATCTCTCTCTCTTTCCCTTTTCTCCTTTGATTACATTGCACTGAATGCATGTCAATAATTTTCCTTAACAGGATATTGGTTATCTGCTGAGTCCTGATGATAGAAGCTACGATGCCCTTGCACTCATGAAACAACTAAGCGAGCACACTGCCCCCGCATATGCTGATGCCATGGAAGTTTTGGGAAATGAAACCCCTGACTCAATTATGAAAGCAAGACGGTCCAGCAAGCAGCATGTGGACCAAGAGAACAATAATGGACCAAACCAGGCTGAGAATCGTGCCTCTTTGGGTTCAAACAATATGGTATGACGGGATGATATCATTTTACCTGTTCTAGTGTACTTGAGGACTTGGAAATCATCGTATTTTGTCATTTTTCTCTCCCCTGTTGAAAAATGTTAAGGCGCTGAAAACTTTCTTGCAGACTGAGTGCCGCATTCTTGACTTCAGCGAATGTGGGACACCAGGGAGGGGAAAGGGAACAGAGAATGCCAAATCCTCATCTGCCTTGGGCGTCTCAAGTCCTTATCTACTGAAGGGTTGCAGATAACCGGTTCTCATCTGCCTTGGGCGTCTCAAGTCCTTATCTACTGAAGGGTTGCAGATAACCGGTTCTCAAATCTAAAAGCCATGACAAATATGTAGCTGTAATATATATATTTATATGTAAACTTAATTTGTTCATGTCTGGATCTTAATTCAATTGGTGAAAGAATCTTCCAAAAAAATAAAATTCAATTGGTGAAAGAATACTGTTCGAGCGCATAAATGTATAAATTTCCGCAAGTTACAAGTAGCATTTACATACGTATGGAACAGTCAAGGAAATGGCTAATGCTGTGGGCTAAAGGCAAGATAATTAGGCGGGACATGGACCTGGAGATGTACGTCAATGGATGAAAGTATAATTTTGTCTTGGAAGCAAGTTCCTGCCTTCCAAGTAAAGATTGTTGAGCTTTTCTGTGCCTACTTTAGAACAAACATAACACTGGCTATCCTTGGGGCTTTAGGATTTGATTATTACAATTCTTGCAGAGTTTTATCAAGGAGTCGGTCAATTGTAGAGTTTTGACACTCAAATTGGTCCATTAGAGTATCATTGGCTTCAACCTAGAGATTTTAAGACAATTTCCATGGGATATTCCCCGGACAGAAGGCAATTGAGTTGTATAACCTTCATATTCATCCAGCCTTTACCTTAGAGATGTTTTCCATGAACACATCTGTCCTTGCTACCATAAAGCTAATTCTTCAACCACTGCTTTACCTTTCATACCTTTTGTCTCCGGCATTGCTTCCTACCTAGTTTATTCTTCTTCTTTTTTCCACCTGTTGCTACCTAAGAAGGTTTTCAGAAGGACAAACTATGGTTTAACTCCTTTATTTTGGACTTTTGTTTGTCACTGTTGTGAGGCAGCAAATCATCTGGGCAGTGTAGTGATACGATTTAAACTGTGATAATAGGATTATGAACTCTGGGATGAAATAGTTATCAAATTGCAAGAATTCTAATTGTCGAACAAGAAGGTGAATAGAGAGATGAGCAGAAGAAAAGACAGTTAATTTCGTTCTCGAGTTTATTACAGGTAAAGCAACGACTATTACGCTATGTTTGGTTATTGTCCTCATGAGTGGGACAGATGACAAGGACAAAAAATTTTATACTTTGCAGCGTTTGTTTGCTTTCTTCACCAATTTCCATTCCATCTTCAGAGTACAAGGACAGAAATTTTTTATACTTTTCTAACTGTGGCACGATTTTTCTCGTCTGGGGAATGGAATCAAAACACAAATGAAAATTACCACTTTACCCTCCTTTCTAGCGCATCCATCGACACCTACCTCCACTTTTTCCTATCCCTCCGTTGTATTCTCTCCACTGTATCGCGTTTCTCCCAACTCTCTCTCGCACAAACTCCTTCGTCTCTCTTGTTCGTGGCGGCATTGAGAGGTAATTTGTTTCCCGTTCATTTTTTCTTCCTTCTTTGTTTCTGGGTTCGGTCTCCTTCTTTGGGTTTACTCGATTAATGCCGATCTCTTTTATGCGTCTCCGTGCATTTGTCTTCCCATATACGTATACGATTTCTGGGGTTTCTGGGATTGTTTGCAGTTGGGGTTTTGGTGTTATGACGTTATGGGTTTTCTGGCATTTGGGGTTTTAAAAATGCTCATAACATCATTCCAGGTTTCTGGATTTAACAAAACCCCCAAATGCACTCTTTTTATAACATTGTCGTATATGATAAAGTTGTAACAATCTCTGGTTTTTCCAAGGGTTTGCACTGACGCCAATTTGCAATTTCAGTTCAACAACGATTCCCCTTCTCCTCTTTTTCGTATAGCCGTATAACTTTAGGATTGGGAACATTGTCGTTAGTTTACTTTGCTTCTTATCCCTTAAATGGTAGTTTACTTTGTTATCAGGTGGGTGAGGAGATAAACACAAAAGCAAAGGTTTAAAATTAATTCTTATCAGGTATGATGATTGCTCTGTTATCGTTTGCCTTCATTTGTCGTTATGGTGTTGTTGCTGCTGCTTCTGCTTTTGGCCTGAATGTGTTTGGGTTTGGATAATATGTGTATAATTTGCTCAGATTAGTTGTGCTAGTTGTAACAATCTTCATGCTTCCATGCTCAATTTGAACTTGGCTGTGGATTTGTCCATACTCGAAGGAATGCCATTTATTTAAGATTCTGTGAGCTAATGCTAGAATATATATTTTGTACAAATATGCACCTATGTGATTGCATACCTAGTATACTTTATTCATAGCTAGAAATGTTGTTTAAAGGACAACATTTTCAACAATCCTCGTACAGTCTATAATTATAATCGGCAAAATTGGAACTATAACCTTTCCTCTAAGAGCCAGATTCACTGTTAACTATCACGAACTTTTTCATTGGAATAATATCTGTAGATGACAAGAAATTTGATTAAAAAGATAGATAATTTGTATTTGGGGCGGTGAAACAAAATAATACCAACTTAAGGTTATTGTTCATATTAATGCATTATACACTAGATGAAAAAGAATAATCAATCCCATGTAACTTGTGGCGCTATATCTTGGTAGATGGTTGTGTATTTAAAAAGCAGTGCAGAATTGACCTCTTCCTCATAAGTGTACTCCTGCTAAGTTACTGTTTTTGACTTTTGAAGAATTACTTCATTTCTTCATACGAATCTCAAGTGGCCATAGAAAATGGACAGGGTAAGTTGGTCATGAACAAGAACTAGTTGCATCTAATGTGTTATTCCTTCAGCATATCTTTTTTCTTAAATATTACACTTCAAAAAATTACAATTACTTATTTGTAACCTTTAAGGCTTCTTTTGTAGGATTAAATCTATACACTGTAATTTACTTGCATTCTATTATCATAATTCTTCCTCTCTAAATCTTTTCTCTGTTTATTCCTTTACTCTTTCTTTTTCTATATTTTCATATCTGATTAATTCAATTCAATAATTCAAACCAGTAACATATTTCATTCACATTTATCCATTTAGGATTGCCATATTCGCTATTGAATAAAAAATATAATTGATTTTTTAACATGTAAGGACTTCTATTTTGAATATTGAACAGAACAAGGGGAAAGAAACAAACTTTAACAGAATCTTGGTTGCAAATATCATAACTTTGAACAAATAAAATGGGAAAAAAATAATAAGAGTTAACTTTTCCACTTTGAAAGCCCCAAAAAAAAAAAAACCCTCAACTGGGAACTTCTTACCGGCATTTCTCCAAACAGTTAATAAAAAGTTTTTTCTTTATCATTTTCTTTGAGAACTCATAGTAACTCCGAAGAAGAGGGGCATGCATCCAACACAACTTTCTAAAAGCAACATGTTACCTGTATATGCTAAAGAACGAGACATAAGCATTAAAAGAAAAAAAAGAAGAGGAAAAGCATGGAATCATGGGCTTGAAAGTGGTTGATTCTTCAATACTGCCATTTTAAAGTGAAAGTGGCAAGCAGGAACTAAGGTGCTTGAAGAAGATAAG
>JAOTAX010000008.1:19762275-19795258 GCA_025629825.1 Erythroxylum guanchezii
TGTAACAATGATACTTCAGTTTGGTTTGGATTTTTCAGCGAGTTTGTGTTAAGTACTATGTAATTTAATGTATGTTTATCGGGATTATTTACTGGAAGTTTTCGTATGCTTTGTTTGTTGTACTGTTTTGTGTGGCATTCATATATCCTTTCAGGGGATATGTGGGTGTTACACCTCCTGTCTAGCATTTATACAAAGACTTATTTGTAGCACTTTGACAAGTCAATAAAGGACTCACCCAGCTACAAAAAACTGGAGTAGGTTCATTCTCAAATATCCAATCATTTATTGTGTACTTTGGATCATAAGGGTAAATCAATCTGAAATATAATAATTGCATCTTTGTATATGTGTTTGTAGAAAATTTTATGCATTGCAGATTTGACTAGGAACAGACTAAAATTGGTGTTCCACCACTTAATGTGGAACCAACCAAGCTTTTTCGTATAAACATTAAAGATTAGACAACAATACTACAGCTAAGCACTAGGAAAACTAGAAGAAGCCTATTGCTCATTCTCCCAATCCCAATACTTCTTTGACGCCAGAGTCTAAGATCTTGTTTTCACGGAGAAGAGCCTCACAGTCTTCAATTGGTCCGTCGCATTTCCACCATGCAAAAGCTACACATTACATCATGATCGTATGTAAATTTATAACTAGTCAACTAAATGCTAAATAATGGGATTTTCATGTAGTATTCATTCATTTATGTTTACCTGGTTGAGTCCCGAAGAGTTTGGACTTAATTCCTTCATATTGGTTCAAAATTTTCATCACTCGTACATTATCGTCCAATGTCCTAAAGTTGATAAATATGTGTTGAGTGTTCTACGCGACAGAATGTCGTTTGATTAAAGAAGCAACAATAAGCCAACGTTAAGAGGAGAAGCAGCAGCACAGAGAAACAGCAGCGAGCTAGCGACAGAAAAGTAGCAACAAAACAAAATCGTGTAATGGAGAAGCTCAGAAGCAACATGTCCCATCGAAGAACCAAAAGGAGTGATTGATGAAGAAGCAGCATATCGAAGAAGGCACGACAGTAAAAGAGAGGAAGAAAACACTGAAAAGCAACGATGAGGTTTGATCTGTGTCTCTATGAGTGAGTGAAGTACAAGATAAGCGGTACGAACGTGTTTAATAGATATATTAGTTTTTTTGTGGTAATTTACCAGTAGTCTTGGTACTAAGCGAAATTGTGAGTATTCAATAAGTAAAAGAAGTTAATGTTCATTGTAGGCGGACATGTTTCTATCATCAGATGCAGACAGAGACATTCACAAAATCCAGTTATCTACTCCTTATTCATCTCTTTTTGAATCTCCAAAAACCCAATCACTCATTCACGTCAAACTTTTAAGGAGAAAGATCATACTAGGTAGAAAGCTCACACTACTAGAAGGCGGATAGGAGATGATGTGTGAAGGAATTGAAGTGATTAGAAAACTGAGAGAAACATGGTGGAAATTTGGGAAATAAAAATTGATTTAAGGTTTTTGGTCAAAATTTAAAGAATTTTATTTATTTATTTAAAGCTACTTGTGTTTTTAAGGTGACATTTAAAGATCAATTAGCTTGTACATAACGGAGAACTTTATTTATTTTTTTAAAGCTACATGTGTTTTTAAGGGGACATTTAAAGATCAATTAGCTTGTACATAACGAAGCGTGTATGACACTTCATAATTTTCGTCCAAAATAACATAACATTGAGCAGATTTGTGAACTATTAGACTTTTATTGAGCAACTTAAAAGGTTTGGTCTTAAATTGATCAACCCAAAAAAGTTTCGCACCAATTTGGGCTTTTAGCTTTCGCGACTTTTGATTAATAAAACTCTTCTTATCCTTTTAGGTAAATGAGTAACTTTTGACTCTAATTTTTTCTCCAATCTACAAGTTTAACTCTAACATTTCAGAGTGAACATTTAACTTATCTCTTAAATGTCAGGTCAATATTGATATGATAATTTTTTAATATTTTTTATTTTTTTAAGCCTCAAGTGCTAAGTCATTGCTGACGTGGCAAGGTGAAAGCTACTTTTTTTAAATATAAAAACTTTATTTTATTTACAAGTGTAGGACATATTCTTTTTAATTAATCCTTAAACATGTCTTAAGTAGACTAATTAAAGTTATTAATTATTTTCTTAAGTTAACAGATTAATTAACCCTAAAAAGATTTAACCTAATAATTAGCTGAATAAAACACAAATTAAGTAAATAACTATACAACAATGTTTCATGTTTCATTATATTGTTTGATGTAAATATGGTAGTGTTTCATGTGTATGCTACATTATAACATTGTCTTCGTTCTCCATCATTGTTAATCAATTATTGGTCTCCATCGTTATTGGTTATCGACAATAAAGTTGGTCAACGAAAGTAGCATTTGCGCAACGTAGTCATCAGCAAACATCGAGAGAATTCATCACCATTGAAGTGTGTTGAGTTTATTAAGGTTTGTTAGATTTTATTCTTGTTTATTAGATATTCTTATATGTTTTGGATGTTCCTTCATGTGGGTTGCACATGCGTTTACTATTTCTGTCTATTAGTTCATTGTTGGTGTGTGTTAGATATTGGATTTTATCGTTAGTTTATTGTTGGTTTGCTTCAAGTGTAGTCCCAACTGTGGTCCGGTAATGTTTCTACTTTCTTTTTATGTTTTGTCCACTTTGTTCCCTTAATAAAAATGCATTTTGTGGCCTGCACATGTTTGCATATTTGGCTACTCTCTTGTGTCTTGCACAGGCTCGCATTTTTGGTTATATTCTTGTCCCTTGTAGTTTGCACCAAAAATGGACTTCATACATGCTTCAGACTATTTTATAATTTTTTTTTTGGAATGTAGTTTCCTTGCAAAGTTCTTTCTTGTATTGGTTTCTTAGTATATCAATTGATTTCTTTATAAATTTTGCAAGCTTTTGGATTTCTTAGCATCTTTATAGCCTAGATTGAGCAATACATTTCTAAAGCCTCTTATGCATTGATTTATTAAGTAGAATGTTCTACTCTCCTTTCACTTTTTCTCAACTTTCTCACTTCATTTTTTCACTTTGTGGTGTATCATATGGCTTACTGTCAATAATAGGCTAAACACGTTAGATAGAATTAGAGGCCTCACAAGACAATAGAAACATTTTTATTAGTAAAAATAACTTAAAGATTGTAAGCATGTTAAGAAGATAGAGAATTGAGTGAAGTTTAGAATACTGTAAGCAAGTTAAGAAGATGGAGAATTGAGTGAAGATAAATGTTGATAATAAGACATATAGAGACTTCATAATGTAAGTTATGAAGATAAATGTTCCACCTTCTTATCATTTCATTGCTTAATTCTATAAAGGGAATCTTGGTAAGGAGAATTTCTCTAGTGCTATTGAAGAATGTCTGTATAGTTGTTTGAGTGTCATAACTATCCCAATTGAATATTCTTATATTACTTTCTTACCATGTGATATAAACTAAGAATCAAAATGCCATTTTGAATATTAATCTCTATATACCTTTTTGTTACTTTTCCCCTACCCTGCGCACTATCTCCTTCTAGTTAATATAATGGCATAAAAGATTACAAAGTCTCTATATTCGTATCCATATAGAGTTAGTGAAACAAAAATTGAGGAAAAACTAAGCTTTCAATCTCAACTTTATAAATCTTCAAAGGGGTTTCAAGTTTAGGATAATCATTTATAGCCTATTCAATATTCTAAGCCTTCTTTTAATGGCTAACCATAATATCAAGTTTGTTTTAGGGTACTTTAGGCGCTAAACATAAAAATATCCAAGCAAGTTTCATTGGTGAAATTCATTTAAGATTTCTTTAACCACGCCACTAGTTCCTTTCACTTTTTCTTAACTTGCTCATTTCACTTTTTCACTTTATATCACATTTTGTTTTATCTGCCTGCCTAATCAGAAGCTGGGAATGATGATATATATGAATCCTTGCAAGCTTTTTACTTTTTCTTGCCTATGAATGTAAACTGAGGTGAAATCAGTTTTCAACCATACAAAATGCCTCCTTCAAGTTACAAGAACCCAATATAGTTTTGTTATTAGGGCATCAAGGATCTTAGCATATGATTGGATGGAACTAATTCCTATTTAAACCTAAAGCACTAACTTTCTTTTATTGATTGAGTTTTAGAAAGGAATAACTAACTACTTATATAGCTGTTGATATATTCTAACATTTGGAACAATTTCCTACTTCTTACTTTTTCCACACCATGTGCACTACACATGCTTCTAATAAACATTTTCCTACTTCTTACTTTTTCTACACCAAAATTGCATGGAATCATTGCATTGGTTTTATATTTTATGATAATCAACATATTGTTTTTGATAATCATTGCATTGCTTTTTTAATTTTAACTTGCATGTATGCTTATATTTGTAGGTTTTAATGGCCCAATAAAGAAGTATAAGGCCTTTTCACGGTGGAAATTTCATGTTAGAGCATTAATTCTAATATGTTGGTGGGGATATTGCTACATTTGATAATGCTTATATGGACTTTATTAGTAACAGAAAAATAAATGAGATAAGATTGGAATTAGGGTATGATCAAATTGATAAGGCATATTATAAGAACCTAGCTTAAACTTTCAGGACTCATTGAAAATTATAGACTCAAATGAAAGTTGTATAAGGCTAGCAAACCTATTGCAAATACATGGACTTGTTGATGTATATGTAACTCATCTTATAGACACACATATCCATGCTATTGATGATGATGAGAATATAGAGGGATAGGGTGCACAAACGGATGATGATATGGAGGGATAAGGTGCACAAATGGATGATAATTTGGAGGGAGAAGGTGAAAAATCGGATGGGAATTTGGATGAAAAGAGAACACAATTTCAATCAAACTTTTATGTAGACATTCCAAATGACCAATATGCAATTGAAATTCAATCATCAGATTATGTTAGTCCTATTAGCATTGATGAATATCCTAGTGGAGAGGAGGTAGGTGAAGCTTTATGTAGACCTAACTCAACAATTAGGGATAATCTTACAGAGGTTACACTTGAGTGGAGGTTGGGAATGGAGTACGGGACTATAAAAGAATTTAAAGATACTATTGTCAATTACGCAATATGTATTGGATACAATGTTAGGTTGAAAAAGTGTGAGAGTAATTGGATTAGGTATGTGTGTGTTGATGGAAGCCCATGGGTTTTGTATGCTGTATATGATAAGAATGAGAGATGTTTTAGGGTGAAAACATATAATCCTAATCACATTTGTTTCACTACAAACAAACTAAAATTGTTTTTTGCAAAATTGTTGAATGGATACTTAAAGGATAGAATTTTGTAGAAGTTTAATATCACAACCAAAAATCGGTAGAAAAATATAGAGAGAAGCTCAATATTTTTATTAATTCAAGTATGTGTAGAAGAGCAAAAGAGAGATTGAGGAAAGAGAGAGCAATATATTTTATTGCTGAATATAGAAGGTTGCAATGCTATATACACAAGCTGAGGTAAGCAATCTTGGATCAACAATTGAGTTACAATTATCGATAAATCAAGAGATTGCTACATTATGTTATATTATAAAGTTTATGATGTAATTCATTATGTTTGTTATGTAGTATATTAATACTTCTTTATATTTTGTTGCAGGTTAACAATTGTATGTTTGCCATGAAAAGAGAGTGGAAGCATTCAAGAACAAATTTTTGGATAGATGGATGCTTCCTAAAGATAGAATTCTAAGGATAATTGTTAAGCGCAATTGGTATGAATGGGCATGGAGGAATGTTTCCATTTGGCTTGGGCAATTGTAGAGGTGGAAAATACAGATTCATGCACTCGGTTCATGAATCTGTTGTCATCTGATTTGAAATTGGAAGATGCCGAAGGAATTACAGTTATATCTAATATGTAGAAGGTATGTTATCATACTTAGAATTGAAATCATTATATGAAATATTATCTGATATCTTTGTAATTTATTGTATGGATTAGTCAGGTTGTTCAGGACACTTTACTCAGTGTAGATCACAGAATGTGTCAGACATAAATATCATAATTAGTTTGCCAATTGGAAGGGAAAGGACCTTATAAAGTAGTTTTGAAATTGCGCTTGGTCAACGTATGTTCAAGATTTCAACGAGCAACTAAAGAGGCTTGACAAAATAAGCCTTGGATGCGTTTCAGTGTTACTTGAATATCCTAAAGAGAGATGGGCCAGATGTTATCAATCATTTGAAAGTAAATGTCCAAT
Organism: Erythroxylum guanchezii; assembly: GCA_025629825.1. Classification (NCBI taxonomy): domain Eukaryota; kingdom Viridiplantae; phylum Streptophyta; class Magnoliopsida; order Malpighiales; family Erythroxylaceae; genus Erythroxylum; species Erythroxylum guanchezii. The sequence continues at coordinate 19,768,530 of JAOTAX010000008.1, forward strand.
TGTTGACAAAAACATGAATGAAACTTTCAATGTGTGGATTCTACCAGCAAAAGAGAGGCCAGTGATTAGCATGCCTAAGACTATTAGAATGGTTATGATGAGGCAAGTTGAGAGGAGACATTTTATACCTAGGTGGAAGTCAAATATAGCACCAAATATAATGAAGAAATTGGAGAAGAACAAAAAAGAAGTAATGCAGTGGAGAATTGTATGGAATGGAGATAGTGGTTAAGAAGTTTCAATGGGTGATGGGAAGCACATTGTCAAGAACGGTAGACAACACACATGTAGTTGTTGGGTATGGGACCTATGTGGATATCTTGCAAGCAAGCAATTAGTATAATCCCTCATTCGAGCGAAAGGGTTGAGACATTTGTTGATTCGTGCTATTGAAAGGATTGATTCATGAGTTTGTATGAACATTTGTTACAACCAATTAGAGGTGAAATTTTCTAGCCTTCAAGTGATGCAGAGTTGATACATCCTCCACCCAAAAGAGTTAGACCAAAAATTGAAAGAAAAAAACAACAAGATGAGCTAAAGAAAATGAAAAATCTAAGCAAAACGAGTCAAAAAGGGCAAGTGCATAAATGCTGAAAATGTGGTTTTCAAGGTCATAACTCTAGAAAATGCAAGAACAATACCTCAAGTCAACATGTCGAGGCTTCTTCGTAGGTGTGTACACCTTGCTTCAATCATATGAATATATTTTTATAAACATATAGTTACTAATGTTTATCATTATGTTGATCAGGTTAGAACAGAGGCAACTTCACATGTATAGTAGTTTTCAGTTTTATATTACTTATTATTGGTTGTAATGACTAACAAAGTTATTTTCGTTATAACTACAGTTAAGTGATGCAAATTTGGTTGATGATTATTCTGTACTGAGTCAACAAAGCGATATTGTAAGCAATGTGTTTTTTATCAATTAATCTAAGTTTAAATAATTACAAAATGTGTTTCTAATATTTTATCTTCCACTTTCTAAGTTGGTACATCTAGAGATGGCAATAAAAGAAATTTTGGAGTTGTTAACCTATACACATTTCAATTATCATTTCAGCCAAGGGGTTTATGATTCAGAGGACGTTCCAGTCTTACTTCACAACAATTACAAGCTGAAGCAAGTAGAAGGAGAACGTTGATCTTACGCAATCAAGTACAAATGAAGCAAACATTGATTAGTTATATACATACAATGTATATATTTGTGTTGTATACATATGAATATTTGTGTTGTTTACATACAATATAAATATTGTCAAATTCAATATGAGATGTTACACAACCTCCTCTCTCTCTCTCTCTCTCTCTCTCTATCTTTATCTCTATTTTACATTACTTTTTTTTCATATTTGACAACGAGTTAATTATTCATTTTCTATTGGTTATATATAGTAGTATTGTTTTTGCTTCGTTACATAATTCATATACAAATTTCAAAATCAAAATTTTCATAATATACTTGAAATTAATATTAACCATTACATTGTTGAAATTCAATACAATATCCCCATAACATAATTACAAATAAAAAGTATTATAACCATAATAAATCATATTACAATGTTCATTAACATACATTTAATTTCTTTTTGCTCTTTTCTCAATAAATTTATGTCCTCCTTCAGAAGCTTCATTTTTTTTTCAAACTCCTTAGTTGTGCTTCTTTTAACCTCTTTCTTTAACATTGATAATTCACTCCTTAAATTTTGAATCACTTTAACGACTCTCTCAGTAAATTCTTCATTGCAGTATTTAAAAAACTTGCATCTCCCAACCTAAAACATTCAATTTCATTAAAAAAAATACCTAAAACACAAGTTTAACGTTCAAATTCAATAATAAAATAACAATAAATTCTCACCGAATAATTGGGTCATCCATAAAATCTCTAGCTAGGATTACGATCACTCCATAAAGTCCTTAATGGGGCCTTTAGCCCACAATAGCAAACGATATTTCCTGACTTTGAACTCACTGTTGTATTAATATATGATAATGATTCCATCTGTATGTTTAAAATATGATAATAAGATAATATATGATTGGCTAAAAATGCATTCTACTAAGTATGTCATGTAAACACACATAAATTTCGAGAATAAAGTGTGATATGATTATTAAAAATCAATCTAAGAATTTCAATGCCTATATTAAAAAGGTTCAAGACAAACTTATTTTAATCATACTTGTGATGATGTAGAGGGTTATAATAAAGAGATTTCATAAAAAGGAGGGATGGAAAGTACATTGGTGACATTTGTCCAAAAATCATAACTAAATTAGAAAAATTAAGAAAAGGAGCATACTAAAAACTAGATTTATATTTCAATTGTGAAAGTATGAAAAGATTAGCAATAGAATTCATGAAGTCTTTTGATATTGATGCCCATAAGGTTTCTCCATCTAGACTCTGCATATTTACACAAAAGGTTCATTTCACAGAATAGTTCTATGGTTAAACAGAAAAGGAGGATAGTCCTTTTAAGAAAGCCAAGAAACCTTATGGTCCAATATATATTTCTAAAAACCTCTTTGCAAGGCCAAATTCTGAAGGAAAGGAGTTAAGCATTTTGTGCTTTTATAAAACAAGTGAATAGAAAGTAACAAGTGAAACGTTGCTGGTATTATTGCCAAGAAGAGTGAAATGCATTATGGAAGTGCTTTACCAACAAACAATGAAGGTAAAAGTCACAAAACAATCAGGAGAAGTCATCAGCTGTGGTCACACATTCCACACACACAAGGGAATCTAAATAAGGTATTTTGTCAACAAAATTCTCATCCTTTCAATTGCTAAGGGGTCATGCTTTGAGCCTCCAATTTAAAGAATTGCTATCTTAAAGAAGTGTTACTTAGATACCACAAGCAATCAATAAAAGGTGATAATTTGCATGTTTCAGTGCATAATAAGTCAGTATATTTGGGGCAATCACAGTGTTGGAGAAGCAAAGTACTAGATGAACAAATATCGCATAGGTATTCTTGTGCTGATAAAGCATTGATTTTACGTCTTCAATATGTAAACTTGGTACAAAATCTGCCATAAGTATGCCTGCTCCAAATATGATCAAATTATCAAATTACGTAACTTGACATACACTTCACATAATTGACTTCACTGTTACTGTCACATTCAAATTGCTTAATATCAAGCATTTTATAGAAAAACCAAGCAAATTTATGACCTATTTCATCACGACAAATGTAATTTAAACAATCAAAGCATAAATACACAATAAAAGTCTATTCTTTCATTTGTTTTGTAAGTAACACAATAGAACAAACGAAAGAACAAAATATATCATACCCATCTAATGTTAAACTAAATATCAAAGGCACTCACCTATGAGAGCGACTGTTAAACGACGATGCTTGCAACAAATACTCTTCCAATTCGGCGCCTCCAAACCTTGTAATGATAACAACGAATGAGAGCGACTGAGGGATATGAGAAGGTGAGGGATTCTAGACAGCGACGAATTCCAGATGATCAACAATTCTAAAAAGATAAGAAAGAATTTACTTATCTTTTTTTATTATAAATAAGAATATTCGTTCAGCTAACACATGAAAATTAGTTAATATAAAGATGCAGTAATTTGCATGTTTTTGAATCAGTTTATCTTCTCAAACGATCAACAATGACATAGTTTTTAAAATTCACAAAAAAAATTGTAATTGTATTTCAAATCAGATACTAAAATCATATTTTGTTTAATTTGTTATAATCTTCAAGAACAAATTTACCACAAAAGATCACATTAATTTGATATCCACTGAGCTCTTGTCTATTTTTGCCGGCAATATAACTGTAGTGACAGTATCTTTCATACTATACAGCACGAAGCAATAGGAGGATCCAAATGGACGCCTTAGTTTCTACCAGAAGTTGTTGTCACCAAAAAAAAATGACAGAACCACTAAGTCGTTGTTTGTGTATTTGAAAGTTAGGTGAGCACAATTCAGACTTCAACCAGTGGACTCCTTGAATCTCCCAGCCACTTTCAACGCTACCTCAACGCATCTAACTTTCAACGGGATGTACGATTCTTTTTTTCTTTATTAATCATAAACAAAAAGTTCACGTTTCAATGCTCTACTTTCTCTATATTAATAATAAATATTGTTGGAGCGGACCACTCAAACACCCCCTGCCCATCTTCATAACAACCCCATGTTTCAAAGCTCCAAGTGACTAAAAACCAGAACAGTTTCAAGCTTGAGCGTGATCAAAGTTTGGAAGGAACGTCAATAATTACCATTTATAGCGATGGCTTAGGAGAGGTAACGACTGGATAAGCAATGACAAGGTGTGCTAGATGTTGCCTACACAGGTCAACGAGGATAATGAATCTTATAATGCTCATCTTTGGAACTGCAATGATTGTCTACTCGCTTTGGCTGCAAAAGAGATGGAGTGAAAGCCTTGCTCTTTTGCCTTCTGGCTCCAGTCTTCCAAGACCGTGGTATATTCTCTCTCCCCTCATTTCTTTCTTTCCCAGAATCATCGTGTTCTTTAGTATGTATAAAGCAGTTAATATAACTAGATTTATTATTTTTAGTTCTGATTCATGCTGTTTTTGACTACAAAAGTGTGCAAGTGGCAACTCCTTTTACATTATGATATATCCTATGGTCCCTCCGTTTTGGGAAGTCTTCGTGGCGATAGGTCACTGTAATACGATTCTAATGAAAAAGATCAATTTCTGCTTATTGGCTTGCTTTTCTTTAATTGGATATTTACGTGCAGCGCGAAGCGTATTAATTAAACAAAAAGAACATATTGTTATGTTTTCTTGTGACACATGCCAATCGTGTCCTTAAACATTCGGTTGGAAAACATTTGTCGGTGCTCTGTACGTAATTGGTTCCTGTCCTTTTCTTTTGCCTACATACACAAGTATTGCGGTGACGAAAGGAGAACGAGCATTATTTATGTTTTTTCAGGTTTATATTCGGAATTTTAGGAGTGGGAATTGCTGTCTGCTTGAGCACCATCTATGGCCATATGGTAGCTAATTGTACGAGCAACTCCATTCTCTGTACAGTATCCTTTCTTTTTCAGCTTCAGTCTCATTCCTGACCTGGAGCTACTGATCTCTTCATTGAAATGCTCCCGGAACAAGATGATTTTGATCTCAGAGAAATTTATTAATTTGCATGTTGTGCTTAAGCAGTAATTAATTACATCTCTTACAATAACCAAAGAATGAGCTCTAGACCCCTTTCCTTGGATTTTATACTTGATTATCTATGTATACAGATTGGTCTTTATGTTACTCCTTGACCTTGTTTTTAGTACATTATTGTCATCTGCTGCCTTCTGATCCTTGAAATTGCTGCCGTCATCTCAATTTTCTTCAAGATAGACTGGGAAGCGGTATGCTTGCCTGACTTTTTCCTGCTGCATTTCTGTAAGTGTCAAGTGGTGAAGTTCTTAAGAATACGTCAATCTATTAATGATTCCTTAGTGGGAGGTAATCACTAAAAGGAGGACACGTAATTCATTGGAACTTTGCCTAGTTATGCTTCCATGTCCACTGATACATTACTGCACCTGTATCAGTTGTCTGAAGTTGCCTAATTCTAGCTAACACAGCTTTCAACTATAAAAAGGTAACATTGTCGTCTGACGGAAGTGTAACTCCTTAAAGCAGAACATTTTATGGATGCTTCAATTAAATTGGCACTATATTATGGTTATTGAAAATCACCGTTAAGAATCTGTAGATTTCTAAATCTCCACGTAACTTCGTCGCATATGGAAGTTGAAACCTGTCCTAATAGACTGATGCACAATCTCCGTTTGGTGTTATATTATTGGCCTGCTACCTTGGTTCCGGGAGATCACTTTAGGTTGCTAGTTGATGGAGATATTCTTTTAATCCTCCAATATTTCTGTTCAAGGTTTGTTCATATTACACACCGTTGTTGTGACAGGAAATAACAGCATATATTGACAAGAACAAGAAGGATATTGAGAGCTTTGTGATGTTCCAGGTAAAGATGTGTTGCTGGATTTCCCTGTTGATATTGGCCGCACAGGTAAGCAAAATTTTCATTAGCCAACACATTGGATTATCATTTTTCAGAAAAATGCCATGAAATATATAGTTAATTACGTTACAAATAATAGATCTTCACAAAACACACCCATCACAAGTTTTTTTCTCTGCTTTTGAGTTGGCAAATAATTTGCGTGAGGTTTCTATTTAGAAGATTGGGATTATATCGTATGTTATAGACAAGAAACATGAACTGGAAAAGCATACACATCATGTTAAATATTGTGATAAGAGATGGGTCTGATATATGTAAGGATGCGAGCATTACCTTACTTTTCTCTTTTCTTTCCTGGAAAAGAAAATTGAAACTAACAGGGATCAAATGTTCGCAGATCTATACTGTTATCCTTGCCATCACTCTTTGCGTTGTAGGCTTGGAGCCAAGAGGTCATTGTGAGCAGCCTCTTGTGCCCAGTTTTACTCAGTCCTTTCTGGTGCCTAACTTCCCTGGACCTGCTAGCTCAGTACATGATTGTAGAAGATATGAAAATCCAGTAAGAAGCTTTTTGGAAAATGTTAAGCGTATTCTCAGAGAACAAGTTCAAAGGAGATACGTAGTTTATTAATTTGCGTTCTTGGATCATTTTGGAGTGTATATATTAGCCACAGAATACTAGAGATGAGTGGATTTTGTTGATTTTTTAGAAGTGAATCTTTGCAGATTTCGAAGAAAGTCCAGCAAGTTACAAAATTCTGTAAATTTGTGATACTTTTGCCTGGAGCCTTGTTGGTCTCGAGGATAATAATTTATTGTCTGAGGGGGCCAGAAACTTTTTTGGACATGGCATTATCTGAAAAATGGATAAGATTTAAGTGAGCATATATACAGTTAGGATATTATATCTTAACTTAAAATTTTATTTAAAAAAAAGTTTGTTTGTTTTTTTTAAAGTAATAAATTCATTTAAAAAGTTAAAATTACATAATGATTCATGTTACACCTCCAAGGGCGGAGCTAATACAAAATTGAAAATTATACTAACTACAATGTGAGGTAAATCTAATAACCATATTTTCTATAAATTTAGATAATATGATTGAAAATGAGTTTTTGATAAGTATTAACCATGGTTGCTTTTTTTTTTTTTTTTTTGGCTTGAGGTAGAATTGCATCCACCCATATTCTTTGAACTCTTTTGCTTGTCCAAAGATTTTAGTATTTCTCATCTTCCGTATAAAATGCACTAACATAACAAAGCCAATTTTGAAGACCTTATGATTCCCTTGCTAGTCCATCTGAAATCATTGATTCATCCAGCTAAGATTTCAGTTTTGTAGTTTAAAGAGGTTGAGAAATGCACAATATATATGTTTAGGATAAAAGCACGTGAAGAATATGTAATCTAGTGTTTCATTATCTCTAAAGCATAACTCGCTTCATTTTTGTCTCTTTTTTACGTGGGATTAGTTCACTTGTAAATGTTTAGATTTAACATCTCTCTCTCACAAGTGGATCTAAATATTTTTAACTCAACTCTGACGCCAATGAAAGGTTTTGAGAGAATTTGGAGAGAAATTATATCAAGCATAAGAGATGTCATATACAATTAGGATATCGTATCTCAAAACCAAAACTTTGAGGCAATAATTTATGAGTTCTATCTTTATATATAACTCTTTTCATCCTTATGTTTCTTTCTTCTAACGTGAAATTACTTTACTTTTGAATTTTTAACAACTCTGTGTTTGACAACATCATTAACAATCCCCAATGTTTGTCTTTATGCAATATCTAATTGATTTTTTGAGATATTTTTACTCATCTAGGTTGTATTTGACATACTATTCTTCCCCTTGCTCCTTTTTATTTATTTCTTTTTCTTTTCTAGTAATTACTCTCTATACTCGAGCAGTGAATATAGAGAAGTCATGGCCCTTCCTATTCATCCAATTTTCGACAATCCTTGACCTCAACAAATTACTGAAATTTAATAAATTTTTAATTCAAAATATGGAAGATGATATTTGAAGTACTCAAATAAGATTAATGGCCATCAGGTGGAGGCATCGTCACGATGTCAAAGACCTATGTATTAAGTCAAAGTGTGATCATTTATTAGGATAGTATCACATTAGACCAAAATAGGATTGGTGGTTCGAACCGCGATTGAAGTTTAATCAAGCTTAAGTTATGAGACTTAAATCCACTAAAACTATCTAAAATAACGTCGTTTTGAAGATACTACCCAAAATAATATCTTTTTTTAGGAGTTTTTCAAAGTGAAGTAATTTAGGATTGGGGTTCAGGCCGTTTAGGCTGCTCAAGTCAAACACCTAACCTGAACCTGTCTTAAAATTCAGTCAATTGAAATTAGCCTGATGGCTATGGACAGGCTAGTCCGAGTTAGAACTTAAACTGCCAACCCATATAACTTAAAGCGCATGTTTGGTTTCATTTGTATTTTTAAATTTCTGTTTTTATTTTTAAATTCTACTTACAAATATGTTTGTTTGAATTTTGTGGTTTTAATTTTAATTTTTAGTTTCTTTTTATTTTCGTAACTTATAAAACTATAAAACTTTTTTTAGTTTTATGTTTTCATTTTATCATAATGTAATTTTATTATTAATTAAATTTATATTATTTAATTATTCAATATTAATTACTAAAAATTATGAAAAATATAATTTAAATATTCAATTTATTTTATTAATTAATTTAAGATTTAATAAATATATTTTAAATTTAAAATATTATTAAAATACATAAAATTTTATAATTTTCAAATATTTTATGAAATATTGTAAATTTATAATTTATAATTTATAAATACATATTTACTTATTTACATATGTATTTTAATAAAATATGATAAAAATTTTACTTAATTAATTAATACAATTTAGATCTAAATTTTACTTAAATGACTAGCTTTTTGTGAAGGAATTATTAGTCAAGTTTATGTGACAAAATATTAGGTTGTCGTTACCAAATAAAGCTTGTCATTTGTTGTAATTTTCTAATGTTTTGGTGTTGACATGTAGCACTAGTAGTGGTTATATAAACTATTAAGTCGATTAGAGAGAACCACGAATAACATATTTCATTCTTCTCTGTAGAACGTTTGAATTGTCTCATCTCTTTCTTTATCTTATTGAAGTCGAACACTAAATTCCTAATTTTAAGTTAACTTCAATATGGTATCAGAACAGTTATAACTTCAATATGGTATCAAAATAGTTAATTCTTCTTGAAATTGAAACTATAGCTAAAAGGTTCACATAAACAGAGGATAATTCAGGAAGTTATAAGAAATAAACTTAACGAATTTGAGATTATGCTAAAGAGTTTGAACTTATGCATGATATGATACGGAAGAATTGAAAGCACACATGATGTAATCACAATAGTATGAGAACTAATAAGTTAAACCAGGTACTGAATCTTCTAATCATCATATGATTTTTTTTTTTTTTTTGAAAAAAATCATCACATGATTGTAAATAGCTATATTTCTCCCACTAAATTTAGCAAGATTGAATTTCAATAATTTTGTGTCATGAAATTATGAGAAATAAATTTTAAGTGTGAGAAATTTTTCTTTATCGGTGGCACCTATTCTAGATTAAAGGTTAAAAAAAAGTTGCATTTTATTTGACCAAATAAGTATTTAGGACCTATTCTAGATTAAAGGTAAAAAGTTGCATTTTATTTGACCAAATAAGCTTTAATGTGGCATCAATTATATATTAAGCACACTTTGATTATAGAAGCACTTACTTGAAGAAAGTATATTTTGCTTTAGAGAAATGATTTGAAAATGGGGCCTTTGAAGACCCAATTGGAGACCTTAAAAATTGGAGGAAAGGTGAATTAATTATAAATTACTATACATGTTTAAAATTTATCTCTTATAATTTCATGATTTTGAAGCTTTTTGTTTTGAGTTCATTTGTTAAAGAGCTTACGAGTGAGATATGTTGGTGTATATATGGTTGTGATATTGTTATGATTTCTTCCCTTGCTAATTCGGTCTCCTACTCATCAGTTAGGCTAGTTGTTTGTATCACGGGATGTAAGCCTAACTTCTAGGAATAGATTTTCCTAACTAAGCTTAACTTCCTTTGTAAGCTAACCTATGTATATGTACATATTAGCTAACGAGTTAATGAATCTATGTACTTGATTTTCCCCAAAACTCTTTCTTATCATGTTATCAGAGCAGGTATTGATACGTTCAACCTAAATCCTAGAGCAATCGACCAACGACAAAGCTACCTATGACTGACAGAAAGAGATCATCTACACAATCAGTCTTTTCAATTCTCCAAGGACCGATTCCTCCTCCCCATACTATCTCAATCCATCTAATCATCCATGTGCTACCTTGTTCAATTGTCTACTTAATGGAGAAAACTATGGAATGTGGAGACAGACCATGAAGGTGGCGCTTCGAGCCAAAAGCAAGTTTGGTTTCATAAATGGAACCATTGTCAAATTGATCGATGATCCAGCTTTTCTACAAGCTTAGCACAATTGCAACTCTATGGTGATATCCTATATTTTTAATTCATTTGATGTTGATCTCCTCTCTGGTGTTGCATATACAAATTTCACGAAGGAGATTTGGGACAATTTCCAAGAGAGATTTGCAATTGGCAACGACCCTTAGATTAATGAGTTAAGGTGTGAATTGGCCTTGATTCAACAATGAGATCTTTTTGTAGCTGCCTATTACACAAAGTTAAAAGCTTTGTAAGATGAAATTGCTAACCATTCAAGTATCCCAAAGTGTATATGCGGTATAGCTAAGGAACTGTTGGCAGAACGTGAAGGTGAGAAACTCCATAATTTTCTTATGGGACTAATTGATCACTTTAGTGTCATCAAGTCATAGATATTGAACATGGAATCCCTACTAAGCATCAACAAATCCTATGTGTTAGTTAGTGAAAAAGAAAAACAACTAAATGTTGATATTGCTAAGGCCCCTAAAGCTACGGCCTTTGCAACAAAATTTACTTATGTAGAACAGCATGTCAAGGACCCTAAACGAGCGAACATGCTTTGAACATACTGTGGCAAAATCGGACATCCCTATCTTATCTTAAAAACTTTCTCAAGACTGTTAACAACTAACCCTTAGTTGATTAACTAAAATCTCTTTCTAGTTAAAATCCTTAAGATTGCATTATCAATTTGTGAATTTTATTATTATATTTGACTCTAATCTAAAGGATTTATGTCAACCTATTTCTAGGTTTGCATACCTCCTTTCAATTATAATAAATCTATCTATACAAAAGAATTTTTTAATCTCAATAATATGAATGATTTGACTAATATTCCATATATATTAGTTCAAAAACTATAACCCATAATCGAATCACAATAAATCAATCAATAAAATTGCATTAAATAAAAGATCAAATCATATTGTTATCGCAACTTAGGGTTCATCACACCTAGGCACTATAAATTTTAGTTTCTATCTATAGAAATCAAAATTAATAACACATATTCAGAAGAAGAAATAGAAACAAAGAAATCATATTCTAAATCTCCTTTTTGTCTTTAATGAATCTTCTTGCAATTTTGATTGAATGAAGCTATCTATCGGATCTTGTGATGTAATCTTTGTGTTTTCCTTATCCTTTGCTTAGAACTGTTGCTTCTCTATGTTTCTTGTGACTAAAAAAATGCTCTAAAACGTGCATCTTCTTGTTTTGCCTCTAGTAACATCCTTTTGTAGTAAAAACTAGGGTTTATAGGATAAACACAGTCTCTTTCACAGTTATATAGGTGACTGTGTATCTCCAAAAATGCATGAATTCATGATTTTACATAGAAAAAATAAAAGGAAAGGAACAATATTTTCCAATCTCCACACATTTATAGAGATCACTATACAAGATTGTGTATCTATAAGTTGCTTCAAATCTTCTTTTTTATGCCACGATTTCCATTAAATTCTTCTCCTTTTGGTTTATAAAGGCAATTATCACCTACAAACAAACTTGAAGCAAATTACGTGTCAAAAATACTATAAAACTATTAAATAGCAAGCTAAACACATTAAATATAGGTATAGAAATATAGTTAAATAATCATTTATTAGATAGCAAGCCTCCTAAGTTATCTTCAACTCCATCTCATCTTCATTAAGATTAACAGAGGTAGTGAACTAATCAGCTTTATAAAAAATCTTAAGCTTGCTCTTGAGAATCTGAAGCTTTCTTATAAGTTGGTAAGCGTTTCAACTTGGGATTCTGAAGCTCCACACTTCATGCACTAGTTCTATAAACCCAACCTTATTTATAAGAAAGTTGAAGAATTTGACGAGGCCTTATAGCAGGTTGAAGAGATGAAATTTAAAACCTCCATACTAGAGTGATTAGACAATAGGGATTCCAAAAAGGGCATACGAATAAGGGAATTGATTCAACCAAAGATGATTAACAAGAATTATGTCCAATTTCTTCCTAATGAGGAAATTTCCTAGTTGTTTGTTGCTCCAAGTGAAGAAGCTCCATATTGATCTAAGATCAATCACCTCTAGCTTAGTGACAGCATTCTCCAACTCCTTACTAAGATTTGAAACATTAATCTCCTCTCCCTAAGCCGCTGAGGGATGGAAAACACAATTAAGATCTCCTGCCATCAACCAAGGCTTATTTATAGTGTTTTAAATAGAGTACAAATCTTCTTATAGCTTTGCTCTCTGAAATTTAAATTTAGTAGGACACATAATTGTAATTTCAATATCAATCCTTCTTAATAAACTTTCAACTAAGATGGATAAATTGATAAGAAGATCTTATCACTGATACCTGTATTTTCTAAACATTATAGGCAAATAAGATTTCACCATTGAAGTGATGATCATGATTGGAGTCATATTTTTAGTTTTTCCCAAGATTTTACTAACATTGTAGAGCTTATGAGCTTTCATTCTAGTTTCAAGAAATTTCAACAAAATCAGATTCCTTTCCAGCAAAAGATACTTGTTAGCTTATCCCTTATGAGGTTCAATAAAGTTTCTAATATTCTAAAAAATGACAAGAACATGGAAGTTGAGACTACCAACCCCTTTTAAGCTTCCCGTTTTTCCTCCCTGATATTCTGGTGGATGTAGGAGTGAATTAGTCATTCAGCTTTTGTCTCACATCAGAAGAATCTTGATGAGGTGTCTCCTTTTCATATTCACTATTAGGAAGCTCAACACTAACTTTCCCATTTGGAGAAATGTCTTGGCTATTATTTTAAGCCTTACCTCCTTATGATAAGGCATTATGGTCTTTAGAGATAACTTCAATGGAGTTTATTTCAGAGTTCTGAGATGTTTGATACTCCACTATCCCAATTAACTCATTGTAGTTCCCTATAAAGAACAATCTTCTTATAGGTTTCTATACTTGTTTCCCCATCTATAGTTTTCAATTGTAAGATAATTGTATTTAAGCTCTTACAAGTTCCCTAGCAGGACTAAGTTTCATAATTGGTAGAGTTTCAAAAAAATATTTTTGGGATTAATCTCCACACAAATTAATCCATAACATACTTTCTTCAAATTAGCAGTAGCTGAATCAAATGCAACATGTTTCCTCGCTAAATTGACTAGGAAACTTAAGCCATCTAAGGTCCAATATTCAAGAGAAATGTTATGAAAATTAAATCCATAAAGGGATGGTTTCTAGGCTACTTTTGCCAAATTCCAAACCTGGAACCTCTAGATGAGCATGGGTTATCCTCCAATATGCTAAGGGCTTGATTCTATAATCTTGTACATGGTATCACAATCTGTGAATTTAAATAGGAAGGTGTCCTGCTCAGTGAGTAAGATTTTGTCTAATCATTTGTTACCCCATTTGGTTTGATCCCAATTCTGGATGAAAGGGAAAGTTGGTCTTTTACTGAAAAAGGCCCACCAATCTGTTACTATGATGTTTAGCACCTTCTTAGAGAAGTTGGAGGGGAGGAGAGACAATGCCATCAACTAAGGTGGATGAGGAATGTTTTGGCTTTTTATAAGAGGTTTATATTAGAACTACATTTCTCTAAGATTTTCTAACACCATTCAAATCTTCAGCCTTCTACTTGCTTAGTTTCACAAAGTTAACATCAAAAGACTTTTGAAGGGTGGAGAAAAGGTTATGCACCATACCTGTGGGAGAGGAGCCTCCATCTAACTTCCTAAAGAAGAAAGTTACTTGTCATCAGCTTGGAGCCCGCCAGAATGCTTCTACAGGGGAAAATTTACTATGCTGGGGGGGGGGGGGGTAGAGTTACTCTTCATCCGAGCCTTATTTGTAGGTGTAACTTTGTAATTTGCAAAAGCATAGTTGTGCTTTCAATTATAAAATATTTTTAATGTTATGTGTATTATATATTTATTATAAACAAAGATTATGATGAATTCATTATAATAGAAATATATTAAACACTTAGGTTGATTACGTTAAGAAAATTGATAAAATATTAGTTTAAACTTTAAATTAGAGTTTAAATAGTACAATTGTAAATTTACATTAAAGTTGAACAAATTATAATATAAAGGATAATGAATTTGAAATTTTTAATGTTAAAGGTGTAAAATATATAACCAAAATAAAAACAGTAATTGACTTACTTTTGTAATCTAATTTAAAATTTCAATATAAATGCAACTAATAACATTATATAAGGTTGAAAGTATATTTTGACCTTTAACATTTAAGTCAAAATCTAAATTACACTCTTAACATTTAATAACATACAAAAAAACCTAACATTTAGGAGCACATTTAAAATAACCCTCTAAAAAAGACCCTAACATTAGGAGTCTATCAACTGCACTATGGTAGACATTTTGCTATTTTAAAAGGCCTACATTTGCACTTGAATAATTGACATGGACAAAAAAAGATGGAGCCTCTCACTTCAAAGACAATCCACTAAAGACTCCAGTTTAAAGAACCCTACTTTTGATCAAAATCTCACTATCCTTAACATTTTGGTCCAATTTAGCCAAAATATAACCAATATCACTTTGTAATGAGCTTCCCTTCAATCAAGTTTGCATCTTTACACTTTCTAGCTAGTAAAAGAGCTTCATTTAATGAAAATTAAAAATAATGAAGCAAATCAAAGGATAAAGAATTGGAACCAGAAGTTAGGAAAGTAGTAAAAATAAACGATTTAGGTTTGGACTCATCAATTTTAACCATAATGCCACCCCTTTTCGCTTTGAAACTTTTCAAATATGGAATTTCATCGAGAAAAAATCATATGATTTTGGTTGAGATATTAATGAGATTGTTTTTAGGTACTTTCATAGTGTTTCTCAAAAACCGTTTGTGTAGTTTATGAAACCTTAAATTACCAAATCTATCTCTCATATCTACCGCGTTATGCTTTTCACCATCTATGCTTAGAATTTAAAACATAAAGAAAATTTCTTCTATTATTTTCTCTACACGAAAAGTTAGTTTCAAAAAGTTAGTTTTTTGTTTGGTGAAATTAAACAGGATAACAAATTAAACCATGTTTAAACTTTTAGGATTTTTTAATTTAGTGCTAAACTTTTTAATTTAGTGAATAACCTTTTGAAGCTTGTATAAATTAGGTTAAAAGGTTGTTTTTGTTGATGTGACGTGTCCACTAAATGTCACATAGATTTCCATCTATTAGTCACATTAGCAAAAACAATGCTTTGAACAAATTTATGTGAATTT
Organism: Erythroxylum guanchezii; assembly: GCA_025629825.1. Classification (NCBI taxonomy): domain Eukaryota; kingdom Viridiplantae; phylum Streptophyta; class Magnoliopsida; order Malpighiales; family Erythroxylaceae; genus Erythroxylum; species Erythroxylum guanchezii. The sequence continues at coordinate 19,784,261 of JAOTAX010000008.1, forward strand.
TAAAAGATTAATTACTATGTTGAAAGCTTTAAAATGTTTTCACAAAATTGAAAAAAAATATATAAAAGGTTAGATACTTTTGAATTTTGAATCTGAGCATGAATTGATTAGGTTCTTTCTCTTTATGTTTTAGAGTTGGCATTTCCTTAGAAATCTACCTGTCTTTTTGGAAGATGTTCTTTTAGTATTCAAAGGATATTGATTTTAGTTGAAGTTTTGGCTTTTGGGTGTCTGAATCAAGTTTGTAAATTTGAGCTTTAACAAACTTCGAATACAACATTGATAAAGAACTTCCCTTAAATGATGGGAAGAGGCAATTCCTTCTATGATTAAATAATTACATACATGTATATCAATTTTTGTGTTATGTTGAATTCCTACCAAGTTTTTGATATATGCCATTCTATGAAGTTTATTTTTTGTGGATAAGAATTGAAAGTGAAGTTTTTTAGTTACACAACATAAATATCATCATTCGTATCATTTAAGGGTTTTTGGTAAGGAACATTTGTTGTTAGTTAAGGCTCGTTGAGGAGAAAAGGAGAGTTTGATAGCTTGCCAATTAAAGGAATCTTAAATTAGGCACCTTAATCGAGAGAGATGAGAGTTATGGCACCTAAATCTTGTTAAGTTTTTCTAGTTTCACATTAACTACTAATATGGTAAACTTAGGTTCTTAAAAATAAACAAAAAAGTCAACATTAATATATTTGATGGAACCCTGAGGATTATATTCATTGGATGATTATTTTAAATATTTTTCCAAAATATTAAGGTCTTTTCATATTTTGTTAAATGTCATATTTCAGTTTAAATTTTGGCTCCCAATATATAAAATGCTTTAGAAGTTATTTACTCATCCAAAATTATTTAATATTACGTATGACCTAATTACAATTTCTAATTTATTTATTTATATGGTGATTAATTTTAAAAGATGTGTTATATTTGTCAAACTTAATCTGCTCTATATATTTGTTTCATAGAACTTGGAGTTGGTTTCATTAAGATTTGTCAAGTTTTTTTAATGTTTTTACAAGTTTCTTAAAGAATAAATATTATTCCTCCTCATTTTGTCTTTGTTGCCATAGCCTTAACTCTCTTGTCTCGATTGCATCGTCGGTCTCTTTAACAAGAAGTGGAACCATCACTATTATGTATCTCATCGAAGTCTCTCCATCTTAGAACTTAAATCTGACTTCTTTAAGCTCAATTCAACCATCAAGTCTCATATCACGCCTAATAATGTGAAATTTAAAACTGTTTGTTATGTTATTAGCAATCATTACTTGTTAAATCTCTTATATATTTCACTGTTCAACCTCCAAGTGGCAGCATCAGATTGATGTCTTTTCATTTACTTGTAGGGATATTTCCTTGCAACATCTCAAGAATTGACTATCTTCTCTCCATTACTCAATCATTAAGTTATCCATCATTTTTCAGAGAGTATTGTGAAAGTTATAAAAAGTCAAGCATTTAGAAAGAAGGATAATTTCTCTAACGAAAGTGTTAACCGAGTTAATGCCAATTTGTGAAAAGAATTCCATCACAATGGATTAAATGAGAGCTTAGGTTTTTAACTAGAATAGATAGGGATCTTAATCATATGCTTGTTACCTAGTAGTGTTATAAGGCCAAGTATTACGTACTATCACATTATTACCTAAAGAACATAACAATTTTTTATGAGTCAAATATTATGTTTTTTCTAGGACAGGTATGGACAAAAACAAATTCACATATTAAGTTGATATGAAGAAGGCCAAAATTAAAATTTATAAGGAAAAAAACTCAAAAGAAAGAAAATTCCTTTTTAGCTAATAATGAACATTTTTTAAAACCTAACAAACGTATATAATTGCAAGTCAGAAACATGTCTTGGTTTTTGGTAATATAAGCAATTTGAGATTACAACAACAATAATAACTCAATGAAAGTCCTACTGATATGTGTGGTTTAGGCTAAATACAAGGCATAAGATCCGAAGGAAAATTTTTAAAAGATCTATGAGAAAGAGAAGGACCTCTTTATGTGAGATCATTTACCTATATCGTAATATGTCAAAGTTTTCTATTAAGAGTCATGTCATCAATAAATTCCAGCAGAGTTATGTCATTTTTGATTACCTCCCTCTAGTTTTTTTTAGACCTTCATTTTTTTCACTTAGAGTGTTTAAATGCAATCTTCTCACATCTTCTCCTTAAAGCATCATGGTGTCTCTTTTTAACATATTCGAACCACCTAACCCTTATCTCTCTTAATTTTCCATTAATATTGTTACCTTTAATTTGTCTCTTAATATTACATTTCTAATATTATCTCTTATAATAAGGTGGCACATCCAATAGAGCATCCCCATCTCCACTGCTATTAACTTATAACTATGCATCTATTTGATGAGCCGACACTCTGTCCCATAACGTATGGCCAGCCTAATCAATAAATGATATAATTTATTGTTGAGCTTGAGTTGTATCTTCTTGTCATATAAAACTCTTAATACACTTCTCAATTCAAGGCAACCTGATTTGATACTGTGAAATATTTCTTCATCGATCTCTCTATTGCTTTGGATGATAAATCTTAGATACTTAAAGCATTATTTTTGTGGTATAACTTCTGAATTAATATTTACCTCTACATCAGAAGCAACTCCATGTTTCGAAAAGTTACACTCTAAGTACTCAGTCTTAGTCTTACTTAATTTAAAATCTTTCGACTTTAAGGTATCCCTTAATTTAAAGACACATAAATATTTTTTGGAGGCAGATAGCACATAAAACTAGAGAGAGAATGTGTGTGTGAGAGAGAGATGTTAGATCATTTAATGGCCCATGTGACTTATAGATTTGAGTCCTATAAAAAGCACCCAAGATAATAGTTATTGGGTATTAAATAATAGATCTCAAATGGGTCAAAGACCCTTTCCCTCTCTCTTTTAAAATGAAAGAACATGATGGTTGGTGAAAGACTATATAAGTTTGAGAAACTTATTGAAAGGTTATCTGAACCATTATCTTAACCATTGAAGATACAAATCAAGGAAAAAAGAAGAGAGAGAATAAATCAGTACAAAACCCATCATGGATTCAGGTATGTTTACATAAATTGATCCATAAACGTCTTATAATTGGTATCAGAGCCACGGTGTTGCATTGTTATTTTCGTTTCTGGAATGCAAACCAATATAATGTGTTGATAAGTGTAATGTGTTACAAAAACAAAATCAAACATGAAATTGTGTTGAGTTTGCTGTGTTTTATTTGCGATAAAGTTCCTGTTTCTATAACGATGTGTTTATGCTTGTTGAGTAGAAACAAAAATGTATGGTTCTTGAAACTAAAGGTTGAATATTACAGTGATTTTCTTGAACCATTATTGTTGAGAAAGAATCGAAAAGGTTTGCTTCATGTTTTTTAGGGTTATAACATTAGGAAGGGATAGCTTGTGGTATGAAAGAAAACCCATTATAGAATTTATTAAAAAAAAGAGAGAGAGAGAGAATGAAACCAGCGGTTGAAGAAGATGGCCTGACATCAGAAGGCATGCATTGCTGGTGACATGCCAACATTGCCGCTTATGTAATTTTTATTTTTTTTAATTTTATTAAAAATAATTTATAAGTTTGAATATTGATCCTACTTAAGGTATTTTAATTTTGGGTCATAACTCATAATTATTAATTAATTATTAATTTAATTAATTAATTTAGATTTATATTCATAAATGTTGCGCATATAGTTACTATGCATAATATAATTTTTTGTGTCATATTATGTTTTACTCGATACTTTGACCATTTATATTATGTAATGCTTGGAATTAAATTTTCCTATTATATGTTGAGTGTAATACATGACATTATGGCAATTCAGAATAATTTGTTAGTCACCAAAGTGACCAGACTAATTAAATTAAATTTTGTCATGTATGATAATTGTCCAATTAAATGTTTATTGAATAGAAAGCTTGTTAGTTACCAAAGTGGCATAGCTTGAAAAATTAATCATTTAATTGTGATTGTTTCAATTGTTCATATGATATGATGCTAAAATGACATCAATGTTGAACTGAACAATTAAGATTATTAATTATGACGTTAGGAGGTCACCCAAAGGTGGATCATTGCTTATAATTAATGACATTAAAGGAACTTCATCCACATATTTGGTTAATATGATTGTATATCCAAAGATAACATGCATGTTAACTAGAATATGATTGATAGTCTATTATAGTGAACTGTATATATGCATCATAATAAGTTACAACTATGTATTTAAATTCACCCAAAGGAGAATTTAAATGCATAACCAAAGTGAATTATTAGTTTGAATCTATTTAGGTCTACTCAAAGCATTAATGTGTGGGCTATATGTTGTATGTGTAGCATCTACTAATTTGTTCGCCTTAGGCAATGACTTGATCAAGTTCAATAGTCTGAACAAATCTAGTTCCAACTGGGTGTAATGGACTTAGATTTGGTCATAGTTTTAGACATAAGGCCCACAACCATAACTGAAACTAGTTCTGAAGTTGACAAGTCTTATTTTGAGGCTTGGGAATGGTCTAATAGGCTAAGTTTGAATTTGATGTGAATGACAATCACAGAAAATGTGAAGCCATCAATACCTAAGACGGATAATGCAAATGAGTTCATGTTAAAGCTTAAGGAATACTCCCAATCTGATATAGATGACAAGTCCATAGTAGGGACTTTAATGAGTGAGCTAACGACCAAGAAGTTTGACTGGTCACAACCCATTCATGATCATGTAACTCGTATGTCAAACCTAGCTGCAAAGTTGAAATCTATGGGTATAGATGTGAGTGAGTCCTTTCTAGTATAGTTTATTATCAAATCACATCCTCTAGAATTTGGCCAGTTTCAAGTGAATTATAACACTATTAAAGAAAAATGGAACATTTAAGAAATTAAGGTCATATTAGCTCAGAAGGAAGGGAGATTAAAGAAAATGAAGGAGCACTCCGTTCATCTCACTTTTCATCCAGGTGCTAGTATTAGCAAGCACACACTGGGAAAGAAATGTAAAGATAAGGACAAAGCTCTCACCAAAGTTAATGAGGGCTCAATCAATAAAGATAAGAGGTGTTACTTCTGTAAGAAGCCTGGTCACTTCAAGAAAAAAGAAAGGTACATACTATGTCTCAATATGTTTTGAATAAAATTTTATTGAAGTACCTAATAATACCTGGTGGTTAGATTTTGGTGCAACTACTCATGTGTCACATGTTAAACAAGGATTCCTTTCAATCCAAACCATAAACGGGATTGAAAAGTTCTTATATATGGGGAATAGAATGAAGGCACGGATAAAGGGCATTAGGACGTATAGATTGATCTTGGACACTAGGTGTTATCTAGATCTAGAAAAGTGTCTTTATGTTCCTAAATGTATTAGGAATTTAGTTTCTGTTACAAAATTGGATGATGTAGGATTTCAATTTAGGATTGGAAATGATGTTTTTTTCATTGTATAAACATAAGTACTATCATGATTCTGGTACTTTAATTGATTGTTTATATCATTTCAATCTTGATGTTGATTTTGCTGCATCTCTATTTCATGTTGGCCATATTATAGGAAGTAAACATAGTGCACAAAATGAATGTTCTGCTTTTTGTGGCATAAAAGATTAGGTCATATATCTAAGGAAAGGGTACAAAGGTTAGTTAAAAATGACATCTTACTTCCATTGGATTTTATTGACTGGGATATATGTGTGGATTGCATTAAAGGCAAGCAAACCAAACATATATCAAAGCATCCAGCCATAAGAAGTAACGCATTACTGGAATTAATACATACTAACATATGTGGTCCTTTCGATGTTCCTTCTTGGGCGGCGAAAAATATATAATTACCTTTATTGATGACTTCTCACGATATGGTTATATTTATCTGTTACATGAGAAGTCTCAGTCTATGGAAATCCTATAGGTGTTCGTTAATGAGATAGAAAGGCAGTTAGATAGAAAAGTAAAGATAGTGAGGTCTAATAGAGGTTATGAATATTATGAAAAATTTGATGAAAATGAACAATGTTCAGGTCCATTTGCAAAGTTTCTTACAAGTCGAGGCATATGCCCGCAATACACAATACCTGGTACACCGTAACAAAATGATGTAGCTAAAAGGCGAAATCGTACTTTTATGGATATGGTTAAGAGTATGTTAAGTTATAGTACTATACCTTCATCATTGTGGATGCATGCATTAAAGACTGTTGTATATCTGCTTAATAGGATTCCTAGTAAGGCAGTTCCTTAGATACCTTATGAATTGTGGACAAGAAGGAAACCTAGTTTACGACACCTTTACATTTGGGGCTATCTGGCAGAAGTAAGGCTGTATAATCCATATGAAAAGAAGCTTGATGCAAGAACCGTTAGTGGTTATTTCATTGGCTATCCTGAAAAGTCAAAGGGGGTATAGATTTTATTGTCTTAATCATAGTACGAGAATAGTTGAGTCTGGTAACGCTCGGTTCATTGAGAATGGTTCAATCAATGGGAGTGGAGAACTACAAAAAGTGGATTATGAAGGTTTGTAAGGCAAGTTACAAATGATCAAGTAATGTCACTAGACGTAGCATTATGAAGGTTTGTAAGGCAGAGAAGATCAGATATTTCAAGTGACTTTGAAATTTACTCCCTTGAGCATGAATGTGACTTGAGCATTGATAAAGATCCAGGCTCATTCAAACAAACCATAGAATGTAACAATTCTGAAAAATGGTTCAATTCTATGAAAGAAGAGTTGAAATCAATGGATAACAACAATGTCTGGGAATTAGTTAAGTTATTGAAGGTGCAAAGCAAGTGGGTTGTAAATGGGTCTTTAAGACCAAACGTGATTCAAAAGGTAACATTGAAAGGTATAAAGCTAGACTTGTTGCCAAATGATGCACTCAAAAGGATGGTATTGACTATAAAGAGACCTTCTCTTCAGTTTCAAAAAAAGGACTCTTTAAGAATTTTTATGGCTCTGGTGGCTCATTATGATTTAGAGTTTCACCAAATTGATATAAAGACTGTTTTTTCTAAATGGTGACTTGAAAAAAGAAGTTTATATGGATCACCCGAAAGATTTCGTGACCAGAGGAAAGGAACAATTAGTGTGTAAATTAAAGAAATCAATATATGGACTGAAGCAAGCTTCCCAACAATGGTATCTTAAGTTTAATGATATCATTACGTCTAACAGTTTTGTAAAGAACACTGCTGATCGGTGTATCTATATGAAGGTTAGTGGGAGCAACTTTATTATCTTAGTCCTATATGTTGACGATATCCTTCTTGCTGCGGATAATATGGTTTTGTTACATGTGTTACATGATGTCAAGAATTTTCTTTCTAATAATTTCGAAACAAAAAATATGAGTGAGGCATCCTATATGATAGGAATAGAAATATTCCGTGATAGATCACAAGGATTGTCTCAAAAAGGTTATATCAAGAAAGTATTAGAAATATTTCAAATGAAAAAATGCTCCATAGGGATAGTTCCAATTTAGAAAGAGGACAAATTTAGTCAAATGCAATGTCTACAAAACGATTTGGAACGTAAGGAAATGAAGTCTATTCCTTATGCGTTAGTAGTTGGGAGCTTAATGTATGCTCAAACATGCCCTCGGCTAGATATCAGTTTTTCTGTTGGAATGCTAGGCCGATATTAAAGCAATCCTAGAATGGACCACTGGAAAGCTGCAAAGAAAGTCCTTACATATTTACAAGGCACCAAGGACTATATGCTCACATATAGATAATCAACCCATCTCGAAGTGATAGCTTACTCAGATTCAGACTATGCCGGTTGTGCAGACTTACAAAAACCTACATTCGGTTTTATGTTTCTTTTAGCTGAAGGAACAGTTTCATTGGGAAAAGTGGAAAGCAGTCTGTCATTGATACTTCCATTATGGAGGCTGACTTTGTGGCGTGCTTTGAGGCCACGATTCATGGATTGTGGTTACGGAACTTTATCTTAGGTCTTCGTATTGTCGACAGTATTCATAAACCATTAAGAATTTATTGTAATAATTCCACAGTTGTTTTCTTCTCTAAGAATGACAAATATTCAAAGGGTACGAAACACATAGATTTGAAGTATTTGTCTATAAAAGAAGAAGTACAAAAACATAAAGTGTCAATTGAGCATATTGGTGTTGATCTCATGATAGCTGATCCGTTAACTAAAGGCTTACCGCCAAAACATATATTGGTCATGTTAAACGGATGGGCCTTATAGATAAGTCCTTATTAGCATAGCGTTTTGATATGTATATAGACATATAAGTGTTTTACTTGAATTGTTATGATGCTTGTGAATTCAATTACAGTCATATGTTTTTGCTCACTTACTTGTTATCCATATTATGTTGTATATAATAATTATTATTTGTGAGATAACAATTACAGAATTACCCATTTAAAGTTTGTTTAATTGAGTTGATTATGTGATACATGGAAGGAATCATGTTATATAACTTGTGACCACCATGATCCCATCATCTTAGTTCAATTAAGGATGACTTTAATCGATTCCATGTATTGTGTGTACTTAAAGTTTTATTGTTGAATCACTAAGTCGTAACATAGGCTAAGTGGGAGATTGTTAGATTATTTGATGGCCCATGTGACTTATAAATTTGAGTCCCATAAAAAGCTCCCAAGATAATAATTATTGGGTATTAAATAATGGATCTCAAATGGGTCAAAGATCCTTTCCCTCTCTCTTTTAAAATGAAAGAACGTGATGATTGGTGAAAGACTATATAAGTTTCAGAAACTTATTGAAAGGTCATCTGAACCATTATCTAAACCATTGAAGATACAAATCAAATGAAGATACAAATCAAAGAAAGAAGAAGAGAGAGAATAAATCAGTACAAAACTTATGATGGATTCAAGTATGCTTACATAAATCGATCCATAAATGTCTTATAAGAGCAAAAAATATAAGCTGAAAGAGATTTGATAAAAAGTTGAAAAGGAAGCAATAGAGAAATAAGGTGGTCGATTCTGGGAACAATAATTACATAAAAGAATCAAGGTGAAAAGTGAGCACAAAAAATTTAACAAAGAATAAAGAGGTAGAAGAATTGATGGAGATCAGACAGAAAGTTGAAAGGGAAGCAACAAAGAAATGAATTCGAGTTTGGTAGATTTCGTAAACGAGAATTACACAAAAGAATTATAGAGAAAGACAGAGAAAATGAACTTGTTTCTTTTTCTAATTATTTTGAATGTCACGTGTGTGTTGATTTGTAAAGTAACCAATCCATTACGGTGAGCTACTTTTATAATAGTTTTAGAATTTAATTACTATTTTGTATAATTGTGACTATTATTAAAAATTAAATAAAATTTGAAATTTAAGATACGATTTATCTTAAGTTTAGTGTCAGTCATTAAGAATTATAATATTAATTAAAATGATGGATTATAGTAGTTAAAATTATAATGAATATGATAAATATAAGAGATGGTTGTTAAATAATATTTAAAGATTGAAATATGGGAATATTCTAATATAATTTATTGATTAAAAAAAAGTCATTTGAAATAAAATTGTTAGCAAGTTAATATATAACAATAATAATTAACAAAATATTTTCCAAATATTTAGTATAAATAATAATAATAATAAAGTTAGTTGTCAACATTTGATAAACGTAAAACTCTAGTTTATGTATTATTTGATAAATATTGAAATTATAATAAATATGATAAATATAAGTGTATCGCTTAAATATTCATAATTGGCATATTAATAGATAAATATTTTAATAGTAAATGTAATAAACATTATCTTCTACGTGCCGGTTCTCTGAATGTCACTTGTTAACACAGGGTCTCAGTGCATAACATCTACGTCCTTCTGGAAAGATTAATTATTGGGAACGACGCCTGTTAAGGATAAGAAGCTTTGAAGAGTCGTCACATCACCCTAGGCAAGCGTGCCACCGCATCGTCTCCTTACGTCGTAACGGAACAAAAAGATATTCCTTGTATAAACATAATTTTTATGAGTATACAAAGTTTTAAAAGAAAAACATAACTACGTCAACAAATTGCTTATCGAAATTGGTACCAGTTAGTTTGTATTGTTTTCAACAGTGAAATACTGGATTAGTTTGTATTTTTTTTCAATTTTGATATACTGAAACACCGATAAATCTCATATAACAATTTACTACATTTTGATATTGCAAGTTAGATCTTCTTTCAGAAAAGGTTAGTGGTTGGGTCGGTCGTGTTAAGCTCAAGCCCAATCTTAGAGCGGCACACGGGCCGATCGGCCCACTCCCAGATGTTGACCTAATTCTTGCAGGTATTTACTATATAAATTCGTTACTTCATTATGAAAAAGGTACAACTTTAGAAATCTAGCATTCTCTATTCTCAGCCACCAAAAACCCTCACAAAAAGACTAACTTGAGTGTCAGAGGGGCCTACCGGCAGTCAACCCCCAGTATGCCTTTCACTGTTTTGCAGGTATTTTCTAACTCAAGTCAACCAAGCTCATGGATCTAAGCAACGGCGCCCAGCCTCACCAAAATCAGATAGAACCAGTTGGCGCCCACCGTGGGGCCGGACGTCAGGACACCACGTCCAGAATCACTCAGATAAGTCAGGCGGCAGCAAGAAATCCTGATTTAGCCGCTATCGCGGCACTTGCACTACAACAAATGGGCTTGCGACTACCTGCTGCCCTTCCACCGATCCATCATGATTCCCAGATCCGTCCTCCACCCATCACCCAAAATCCTAGCACAGATGAGCTACCTCCATTACACCCAAATAACCAAACATAATCTTCACACTCGAATGATCAACCATAACCCCAAAACCGAGATCAAGAAGAGCAGAGCGTAGCCCTGGAGGATAACGCTGGAAATAATTCACACCCCCTAAACACAAACCCTCCTGCACCACAACAAATCTCCCTCACCCAAAGACAAATAGAG
>JAOTAX010000008.1:19820620-19835784 GCA_025629825.1 Erythroxylum guanchezii
TGCATTAATTGTATGAACTTGTGTTTGGTGGATATGGGTAGGTGATGTTCTTGATTAATTTAAGAAGGATGAAAGATAAATGAGATAGCATGTGTAATAGGTAAATGAAGTGTGATGGATTGATTTTCATGATGTTAGATGAGTGGAAATTTAAGAAAGGCAATTGCGTGTGTGTGTGCTGCCATTTTATGGCTAAGTGGTTAAGTGAAGATCTTAACGAAATTTTGGCTAATTACTTGACTAATTGGGATGCTTATTGGTTTGGAAAAAATATGGAAGTGATCGGATTTAGTTTAGGTGTAAAAGCTGGAAATTTAACTTTATGTATGTTTAGTGTTTTGATCATAACTTGTGACATGGTTGAGCAATTGAGGAGATTGTTGGCTTAAATTAAACTTAAAAAGTTTGGCTAAAATTTTTATGAAGCAAGTGCTGTCAAATTGTGGCTTGAAGGGGTTTAAATTTTACCTTGAAAATGAGTTATGTGTGTAGTATGAACAGGAACCGAGAAATTAGACCTGAAACTTTGATGAATTTTTCTAGATTGATTTAGGGTGAATTTGTGAAATTAGTCTTATTGAAAGTTGAAGATGTTCTTGTTATCTTTCTATTGCCACTAAGTATGCAATTTTTCGATATCTAGGTTGAGAGGACTGACCTGTTAACTTTTAGATGATAATGTGATTGGTGCTGGAAAATATGCTAAGTGTAGGTTCTGTGGTGATTGTACATTGAAGCTAAATTCTGGACTGTTTTGATATCAATTAGGCTAAATGGTCTTATGGAAAGTTGTAGAGGAATGTTTCAGATTTAGAATGAGGTATAATATGCTAATTTTGGATGTAGGAATTATAAGTTATGACTTTGTGAAGTTTTGATGTGGTTTAGGTTATATGTTGACTTAATACCTTTAAACAGGGCAGCCAATAAATGGAGTTTTTGAGCTAGTTAGAGATGGAATTTGCTTCTAAGTCCTTCATGAGGATTGTAGTAGGTTTTCTGATCTTTTCATGGCTATAAAATATAGAATTTTTGGACAAGGGAGTAGAAAGCTATGAGTGTTAGAAGTTTGAAGGTCGGATTAGGTTGGCCGATCGACCGAGCGAGCGCTGGCCAATCGACCGAGCGAGAGCTGGCCGATCGAACGAGCGAGAGAAGGTCGACCGACCTTTATTGGTCGATCAATCTCTGATAGCCGACCGACCTTTATTGGTCGATTGATCTCTGAAGGTCGACCTATCTTTGTTGGCCGACCGACCTCTGAAGGTCGACCTACCTTTGTTGGTCGACCGACTTCTGATCATTTGATCGATCCGACCCCTCTCCACTCTTTTACTTATAACTTTTCCGTCCGACTTCTGATTGACTTAATTTTTAAGGCGTCGGATTCGTAAGACTTTTTTCTACCTCTTCATGGGAATTAGTGAATTTTGAAATCTGTTTGAAAAAGATGGATTAAATCAAAGTGAGCGAATCAATTAAAAGAATATGAATTGGTTATTTTCTACACATACTTCATTATTTTAGCCGGGACTGTCACGAACCTGCATTGTACACATTTTAATCGCTACGTGTGCATTGTTACATATTTTTGATTGTACAAATTGTGATATATGTGTATTTGAATTGTATAGAGGCGCAGTTGGAACGTCGAGCCACAGACGTTGCCGAGACTTCCAGACATTAGCTTCGGAAGCTATTGGTGAGTAACCTAGATGGTTTCCCGCAATTATTGGTTGCTCTTGTTTATGCTTTGAATAATGAATGATTGAGATTTGATTGTGGATTCCGGACAGGAGGTCCGATGATTGTGTACTGGGAATTGCGATATTGAAGTGCTGCTTGAATGTGAATATGAGACCTATGTGCTTTATACTATGATGAATTGTGTTACATACATTCCAATCATGAATGCATAATCAGATAATAGCAGTTGTGACCCGAGTAGCCACCGATAGAGCTTAAAGCTCAATGAGCGGAACCGAGCCTCGAGCTCGAAAGTGATTCAGAGCCATAGGCTCAACGACTAATGAGCTTGCTATCCAATTGGATACGGGATAGTTCAGGCACTCAGTCAAAACAACGTAATAATTGGAAAGGGTCTCATAAGCATTTCATATGCATTATTGTGTGATCGATTTAATTGAGTAATTTGCTTATGCTGAGTGAAAATGTAATACTTATGTAAAGTGCAGCATGTGATTATGTGTTATGTGAAATGTTGTGTTACATGAATTGAGTGAACCATCGATGATGGTTACCTCACTGAGTTCACAAAACTCACCAAAATTGCAACGTTGTCTTTTCAGGATCGAGAGTAAATTCCTAGCTCCAGAGAGACTTTTCCTATCGTGTAGATCGTGTTGGAAAAAGAAGTTATGGCTCACAGGTCGGTCAGCTAGGACTTTTGGGATGACCTAGTTAGGACTGATGTGTTGTCCTTGATTTAGTAGCATATTGTATGAGGTTTGTTGGGTTGCTGTATAGACAGTGAAGAACTGACAGTTGTAAATTACTGATTTTGATGAAATGAAATGGAAAAAAGTTTGGTTTTAAAAAGTTGTGATTTTTATATTGATGTTTTATTATTATGATGCCATGTGGAGTATAGAAGTGTTTGTTCGTAGTTCTTTCTTATCGTAGGATATGTGCCGGAATGACTTGCGGGTATCCCGGTATGTACCCTACGGTAAGGGGGCGCTACAAAGGCATTTGATTAGATTGATTAATTTTATAAATTATGTCCTAATGATTATCTCGCAATAGGTGGCTTATTTATAGACTACAAAACTGCTTTGTGGAGAAACAGGTGGAAGCCATTTATCATAGGCCCAAGATGATGGTAAACAGGCAAGATACGTTGAGTTAACGACATTAAACAAGCATTGCAAAGGAGGCAACCTATGAATTATGATAGTTTTATTTCAAATTTTATGTTATTTTATTTTCTTTTTTCTTTTTCTTTTTATTTGTTTTTATCGCTTTTTCTTTATATCTTGCAAGGATGTAATCTCATATTAGATGGATCAGAATTTAGAAAAATTGTCTTACTCAGGAAAGTGCACAAATCTTCTTACTTATTATATATACTTATATTGTATATATTAAGGACAATGTACAACTTTAAGTGTGGGGAAGGGGTTAACAATGTGTAATGATTTCTTAAGCTTATTATAATCTTGGTTATAAAATTTTATGAACTGATATCTCGACTTAATTAAAGTTTCTCCATTAATATCATATTTCATTATTGAATTTTGATTTGAATTAGTATGCAAAAGGATGAGAGTTAGAATAAAATTGCTTTATATGTCACATTTTTATTAATCATTGAGATAGTTGAGTAAAATGAAAATTACATCCTATTTACACACATATGCTTATCTTTTTTGTGAGCTTTTGAGCCTAGGAGAAAAATTTTAAAATTTTTAAACTCTTTTATTTCTTTCATGTGTTCTTTTGAAAAATTAAATCTTTCATGTGTTCTTTTGAAAAATTAAAACTCTTTTATCGTGTATAGTTAAACAATTCTAGAACTTGCTTTTATTATACATATGGAGACCATATTTGTTAAATTAGAAGCATTAAAGTGACAAAGGCACTTAGATTTAACAATTTGTATGAGCCTTTTTTTATAATTACCTTATCTTAAATTTACCTTTAGGAATAACCAAGTTGAGCCATAGCCTTTTTCATTTGATTATACCCAATTAATAACTTTTATCTTATTTTTCTTTGAAGCCTTTTTATTGTTTTGAATCATAAAGGTTATTTACATTATTTGGTTGTTTAAAACTTGTAAATCTTGAAAGGTTCATTATCTCTTTAATTATGGTACTAATTAATGCTCGAAAAAATGTTTTAAAAAATGAGTATAAGAAAAATTGTGAATAATTATAGGGTACCAATTGAGTTGCACTAAAAGGACCTGTGTATTTATTAACAAGTTTCTTGTAATGTCCCTTTAGTAAATATTTTTCAAATGAACATTTTTATTATCCCAAGCATACCTTACCTAAGCCTCATTGTAACCTTATAAATGCCTTTTGAATTTTTTTTTCTAGTTTATACATAAGTGGTGGAGATGTGATAATATTCAAAACTTATGGTGAGAGTTCTACTATGCATTGATTTAAGAATTTGATACTTTCCACCTTAAACACTTGAGTGCATTGGTTTATGCTTTTGATTTCAATGTGATTATTGATATGATTAATATTAATATTGCTTAGGAAGTTAATTTTGGGACTACTAGTTTCTAATTGCATGTTAATTCGATTCAATATGACATGATGATTTATAGTGTGAATGGACAAGTGAAGATAATTGATAGGTAGATGTTGTAAAATTTATATTTTTTATTATGCTTTGTTTGAGGACAAGTAAAACTAAGTGTGGGGATGTTTGATAGATGCATATTTGTTTATATTTATACCTCATAATTGATGAATTTTTACTTGATATTGTATACTTTTATTGTATATTTGGTATTTAATTTGCTCCAGTGTATTTATAGGTTATAATTGTCTTCATGGACTAAAAGAAAAAGAATTCAGATGAAAACACATCATAAAGAGAAGATTTGAAGCAATTAAGGGATACTCAACCGTGTCTATAGCAGTGTAAGTCTCTTAGCTCATGCAAAATCGCGAATTTTAGAGATTTTGGGTTATACATGGTCCAATACATGCTCGTGTATTAGATTGTGCATCTTCTAGAAATCCTAAAATTTACTATAAAAGGACATGAGCAAAAACAAAATTGGAGAGCAGACTTTTGGAGATGATTCCAGACATGGAGAATATCCAGAAATGATGACATAGATCCAGAGATGTGAAAAATGTGAAGAAATCATCGATAGATCTAATAGAATACATCATTAAACCTCTATCTTGTAAGAGCATTCGATAGGAAATAAAAGGAGGTTTGGAATTATGAACTTTTTTTTCTGTTCATTTTTCTTTCAATTTATGTTTGATTTTGTTTTTTATTATGTGTAACTAGATACTTTATTAGTGTCTACGTGTGATGAACCCTATTTAAGATATAACATGTTTTGATTCTTTTCCCTAATACATTATCTTTGGAAGAAGAGGAATGTTTTTTTCTAGAAGTACTTAGTTCGGAAGCATAAACTTGTTTTTGCCACTATCTAGACCATAAAAGAGCAACTTTTTCCACACAATGTACAAACCACAGGTGGAAAAGCTATGAGAAGAAATTGGAGACTTTCCTAAAGAATCATTAACATCTTTTATGCTTACAAGACAGGTTATGAATTAGAAACTTACTGCATAAGCTGTTTCCTCATAAACAACCAGCTCATTTTATAGTCGGGGTTATATCCTCTTTATAAGTTGAAGTTGGTCTTCTAGTAGTTTTAATGCAAGAAACATGTTTGACACATGTTTTCCTTGCTCGCTGATTTGTATGTAATTTCCCATCATCAATACAAATTTATTTTTTTCAAAAAACAAAAAATGTATATATATTATAGAGGTTTAAAGAAAGTATTTTATAAACTAATACAAATTAATATGAGAACATTTATCAAAATTTGTGACCAATTAAGAACTTTATCACAAGAATTTCAAATAAAAGCTCTATTTCTCGTCTTGGAAAAAAATTAGTAAAAAGATAATATGATACAATCCTAAAAAAAGCACTTCTCAGAAAAGTTCTACTGACAAAAGCTCTACTAATAAAAGCTCAACCAAATGGGCCCATATAAAAAAGCTATTTTTTTAATTGACAGCCAAATAGTCAACTGGCTTTTAAAAAAAAGACTTCTCAGAAATGCTCTACTGACAAAAGCTTTACTAATAAAAACTCAACCAAACCTTAGTCACTTGTTAGACAATCTCATTTTCTTCTTATCATTCTGAATTTTAGGATCCATCTAATAAAAAAATAATTTTTGTGATCGAAAAAGTATGTATCGGCAGTATGTTGCTATCTTTTAATACAACAATAAAATGTTCAAGGTAACTTTGCAATTGCAAATGAGTAAAATAATCAACATATCTGCAACTAGCCGCTGTCCCTTATTATTGAAATTCAACGGACAGACAGTAGCATCAACTTTTCATTGCGCCAAATGCTCGGCGCAAATGGATCCTAGAAATTGATTTCTAGTAGACCGATTTGTATTATTTCATTTGTTACAAAAGTTGAATTTAGACCATTTAATGTAACCCGAGAGAAAGACGTTTAATTATGAGAAAAGAAAAATATAAGACCCCGATCAATTTCTAGCTAAATTTAATTTCCAAACACTACAGCTTTAATCCTTTGCTAACATGTACGAGGGTGTGAATTAACGTTGTTATTGGGAAAAAAGACGGGAATTGGATATTTGCAAAAAAAATTTAATCAATTTAAGAATGAATCTAAATATAATTTAAAGACCCAATAAATAAAAAAGGGATCACAAAGATTAAGACTGAAAATATTTAGTTAATCCCCTATTCAGAATATTTTATCAGGTCCATTTCAAAAGTAGGACTTATTGGAGAACATGTATTGATAAGTCGCACAGTATTACATGACTCTCAATGTGATCACGTAGAGTCTGATAATATCACATATTAAACTATGCATAATCTAATAATATCACATATTATGTGTTGAGTGTCCTTCATAGTTATCCTGGTAGTTTTGTTTTATTAAATATATTGATTTTAATTTCTAAAAGTAACAGAAATTATAAAATTTAACATTATTGCAGCTGTAATTTTATACTATTAATAATACAATAATATTATATAAATTAATTAAATGATTAATTTTATTTTAATCTTTTATTTATGAATAAATATCAATAATATATATCATATGTTTATTAGAATGAATACATAATAAATCTATTAAATGTAATTTTAAATAAAATATAATCAACTTAGTTTAAACTTCTTTTTATTAAAAACATCTTTATTTATCAAATAATAAAAATTGAATTAAAAAGAGAGAGAGACATAGATGGCCCCATGAAGCAGACACCTCACGAACCCAAGCGTCATGGCATTGATAACGAGCATGTGAACGTCGCTCCTGCCTACCTCCCTCCCTCCCCACTTAGCTGCCATTTTGTAAACAGTCATTCAATACAAACCAAAAGATGCCCGACTATATATGTATTTATATATGTACGTGCGTAGGAATGCATTTAACCAACTAGACCCCAAAGGCAAATGCTTAGAATGCATTTAACCAACATGACTCCAAAAGCATATGCTTGGACAATTCTATTAAGGCGCTGGTCAAAGGCCTTCTCCTGAAGGAGAATAAACGACAGAATGAAACATGATCCTGCAAAGTAAAACATTCATTCATTCTAAACCAAACGAAAGTTAGAAAATCCACGAGACAACATAAAAGAATAAAATAAGTACTTCCCCAGGAATAAAGCCAATTATCAAAAATTCAATCTAACTTAAAACAGCGTGTCGATTCTCTCTCTTTGGCTCTACATGAAATGTACAAGAATGCCAAACAAACACCACACAATTAGACACCATAACAAGAAATATATATATATATATATATATATATATTTTGAACTACTAAAAATGAAAAAGCAGAAAATGTTAACAAACAAAAAGGAATTAAAAAAAAGAATAAGAAAGTTGCAAACAATCATGCTTTCACATGCTACCAGCTCTTTCAGGATTGGGTTTTTCAGGTTTGAGTTTGGCAAAGTCAACCAAGTCTCCAAATAACTTGTCTTCTGGCTTGGAAGGTTTACTAGATGGCACAAGCGATGCCGTGGAAACATTGTAGGAAGCATTTCTCAAGCTATTATCATCTCTAATGGATAGACCATGCATATGCTGCTCAAGGTACCGTCTTCCTTGTTGCTGACCATATCCATATCCTGCCATTTGGTCACCATACATCTGTTGAGGATATGCATAAGCCATCTGTCCACCTTGCATTCCATGCGGTAGCATACCCATATATTGTCCTCCCTGCATTCCTTGCGGTTGCAAACCTACAAATTGATTAGCTTGTGTAGCCGGATTGTTAAATGCTGACAACTGGCCTGTCGTGATTGGTTGGATATACATTCCAACAACATGGTTGTTCCCCATAGGTCCTTGCGGATGCATACCACTTGGCACTGCTTGTGAGTGTGTGACAACTACCTGAGTAAACTGCATTGGTTGGGAATATTGAGGGCTTGCCACTGGGCTACTGTCTGCTGGCTGAGCTTCCCACGGAGGTGGAGGTAGTGACCCACTGCTTTGAGCTCCTATTCAAGATACGCAAACAACAGCTCAATTAGTTCCTACAATTCTATTCCTTCTCTATCAACATCTAAGAGAGCATCAAAAACTGAATTGGACATATGCATACCATAAACTGGCGAAGCTGGCTGTTGAGGATGGGTAAGATGTCCATTCCAAGCAGGAGCAGCAGCTGGCATGTATACTGGCTGTTCATATCTAGGAGACCCCATATTTGGGCCATTTCCATTCAGGTGAATACCACCTTCTGGGGATTGGAAACTCTGCTGATGTTGGAGTTGTGGTGACAAAGAATTAGTTTGTCCAGAAAGATGGGTAGGCTGTTCATTGACAGCATTTAGGGGGCCGTTCCCACCAGAAAACATGTCAAAAAGAACAAGTGCATTCTGCTGAGATGGAGGAGTGGTTGGCTGTGGTTCTCCCACAGGAACCAGCGCCAATGAATTGTCAGCCTTTGGAGAGTTATAATCGTCACCACTCAACAGGTCAATTTTGCGATTGGTAGATGCTGGAGTATTTGGACCTGGACCAGGAGGTGCAGGGAGCAGTAACTGGTTGAATGGTTGAGCTCCTGCACCAGAACCTGAAGTAGATCTGCACAAAAATCCTCGTCACCTATATATCACAAGAAAAAAGCTGTCTTTTTTCTACAATGAACTTGAATTCACAATTCAACTATAAGCCACGGAAAGGCAACTCTTCAACCAAACATACAACATAATATTCCTAACCATAGGGAATTCACAATTCAACTATAAGCCACGGAAAGGCAACTCTTCAACCAAACATACAACATAATATTCCTAACCATAGGGTCACTATGAAAGTGAAACATGTTAAAGATCCATAACCAATTTCAAATAAACATTGACTTGGAAAATAAAATTAAGAGTCTTGATCCTACTCAGAAGTACCACAATTAAATGGCTACATACATAGGAGTGGATAAGTCTGCCAAGAAGCCAACAAATGACTAGCAGCCTATAAAAATGCCTTTACGCAAATTCCCAACAGCTAATAACAGTAATTGATTAGTCCATCCATCTTCACCAAAAGATGATGTTATGTTCTCTCCCTCATTTTCTTGGATCCATATGTTCAACTTATAAATGTTATTTCTTGATTCCCATCAACACAATAATCACTATCTTTTAAGCATACATGATGCAGCACATGTAAACCAGTGAACAAAATTTACATACCCTCCAACTTGTTTGTTATTATCACCAGTATCAACAAGAGGAGCATCAACATCAAGAAGTGCTCCACTAGATTCAGGTTTTGGTTTCCCAGCTGCAACAGAAGTTCCTGAAGCTATGGCTTCATGCTTGGCTAGTACACGCTGCAAGTCATCATTCAAAGCTAATCCTTGACATAGCAGAGATTCATCCCTGAACCATATAGAAGAGGGTGGGAAAAAAAAGGGCAATTTTTAAGTTGCATATGAAACATACAAGAACTAGATCATCATTCCATTTCACAAATACTTCATAACTTAGCTTCACATTATGCAACTAACTAGTCTTATCAACATGCACAATCATTACCCTTTTTGCAGGCATTATCTATGATAGTATCATGGGGCAAGTAAAAAGTCATGGATAAGGCAAGCATAAAGCCAAAGTTGTGAAAAGATACGTGTTAACAACTGAAACGTTAAACAAAGCCATCACCCTTACAAATTTGATCACCAGAATTAATCCACCTCAATTAGTTTTTCATATGGTAGCAATCCGTTGCAAGCCCATCAAAATGGTAATACGGCAACACAACAGTAATATCCCCAGACCCAGAACAGACCTTCTTCAAAACAGATTTTCTTAGAAGTATAGGCAATAAACTTAACACACTAAGTACAAATTGCAAACAGAGTTAAGACCCTAGTAGAAGCATATAGAAACAGTAGAAAATTGAATAAACCAAATAGAATATTTTAAGCATCAGAAGCACAAACATACAAGCCTCCACACCACATAAATGAGCAGGTAGAAGAAGACAAAATAGAATGCATCTGAAATCAAATACAAGATCAGTTAAAAAGGTGGAAAGATAACAGCTTTCAAATGTATAATATTTTGAAAAAAGGGTAGGTGAAAATTAGAACTCACGAAGTTGAATTAACAAGATGTACCACTCGTTGCTTATATGTGCGACACTGGTCAACAAGATCAACTATAACCTCCTGCCTCAGCCCCTACAAATTTTGAGTAAAGAATTACCCAACGCAATAGCGGAAAATGATAAGGACAAGAAAGTTAACATCAGCATTGTCCTGATATCAAAAGAAAACTCACCATGAAAGAATGTTGTAAAAAGAGAGAACATAATATATTCTGATCATAAACTCTTATATGCACCAAAAAACTGATTAGAAGTAATATACCTCTTTATTTACTGGATCTAAAGCATTTAGCATCTCAGCAAGGACGTCCATGAGGCCCCGTGCATTCTGAATTTCCGTCAAGCTAAAGAAGAAAGTTTTGAATTAAAACAAGATCCGGTAAATGTTTGCTATTGTCACAGGCAAAGGAGGGTGCTTGAAGTATGTTAAGTGACAATCATGAATACAAGAGAATGAACAATTCAGTTTCTTCTGGAATGTGACATGGTACTACTCAAGCTTAATACAATCACTGTACAGTACTTGGATGGGACATACAAAAATTAGACGTATAGTTACATAAGAAGATTCAGTTCATTCAAGTACCACACGTACCTCAAGGTTGGAAACTCAGACTCTGCAGAAGACTCTGTTGCCTCTTGCCTGAAGTCATTATTTCGCAGATTTTGTGGATAAGAAGTAAGAGGTTGTGTTTGTGGAGGTGTGAATACAGGTGCAGAACTATCAGATCTCTGAGGAAATACTGCCCCGGCCCGCTGAAATAGCCAGTAATGTTACTCAAACAAAGATAAATGGCAGTATTAAGTTCATAAGGGCTACTTCTCTAACAAGATATAGAACTCATTAACAGTTCAAAGTGAGTTGACCAAAAAATGGCGTAGTTTAGAAAGGCTAGGGAGGATTCCAAAGAACTGTAGAAGATTCATACCAACAATTCTTGGTATGCAGCATAATACTGTGGATATCTAGCCCTTGGACCACCAAAAGCTTCTTGCCAAGTATCTATCAGGGTCAATATCTTTTCCTTGACATGCAAGTCCGGCTACAGTTAAGCATTATAAAGACTGAATAAATTTTATGAACAAAATGAAATTGGAAGTCGGACAGAATCTTACTTCACAGGAACATTCCTCACCTTTTTCTTCACTATTTTAATCATATCATGCAGAAGATCCTTTTCTGCCACATGCATATGAACTATGTCCCCACAATTCTTGATGATAGTCTCCAGCAGCTAGAAGACAGTGTCCATATCAAAAATGAACTAAATCATACGAAGGAAAAAATAATTAAAAATGACGAGATATGCAACACAGTTGCAAGCAAATTGTTCACTTTCTACGCTTTATCAGTCAGGTAAACTCTCTGGAGAAAAGTTTATGCCCCAAACTTGGTTCATAAATTGGTGCTCAAGCACAATTTCAACAAACAAACAAAAATTAAGTGGAACCAATCCCAAACCACCACAACAGAATACAGCCAGACTTCTGAATTTTGCACATAAGATGTATGTATATAAAACCCCGCAAATACTAAGTTGACTTGACAAATTTATCATATATTTAAGCATATCACAATGATAGTTCTTTGCTCACCAATCAAATTAGCTATGAGAATTAAAATCACGGCTTATATGAATCGTGCTAATACATGTATTAGGAAAAAGATTCACTATACAAATAATTCTAGGAGTAAGTATGAAAAATTAAAAGCTATCCATAAAATATATCATGAGATATAAAAATCACGTAATAATAACAAAATTATTAGCTAAGGTTTGAGAATATAATGCTATATCAACAATAAACATAGCTAATTAAAAGAGGGAAAAAGATTGTGAAGGTTACTGTCAGAGCAAGAAGTTGAACTTTTGAGTTTTTACTTCCAAGGCGCTTCTTTATCCCTTTAACAACATCTTTTGCTTGCCTGATAACCAAAGTTGAACAATGATTTCAGAACTGAAAAAAGTCAACGAATACTAGCATTTTATAAGTCTGTATCCATGAAGAAGTGCAGACTTACCAATACATTGATTTCAAATTCTATGCAAAATAAAACGATACAATTACAGATTAATAGAGTTAATCAAAAGCTCTTGCAGTAATCTCAGTATCCCAATTTCCCATATTAAAATTCTTAATATATAATCAACAACTCCTGCACTAAGTTCAGTACCCCAATTTCCCACATAACATTCATAATATAGCGGTTCAAATTTCCAATTTAAATCCTGGAAGTTTAATTTATGAGCAGGTAAATAGTAAAAGTCATATTCTCTTGGGCTCATTGCTGATCAAATTAAAAACGCGTAGGCATATGGCGGAGAAGGGCCCCAACATTATAACTTCATTATAAACATTGAAGGTAAAATTAATCTAGAGCAACAAATTCATAAACCCAGAAACCAAACAACAAAAACAAAAGATATCGACTTTGTCCAACGGAACATACTGTTTCCTCAATTTTTACTCAACTGTTTGATAAAGTAAAATTCATATGAAGGCACGGAAATGAATAAATCAAAACATTTAAAAAACAAAAGGAAAGGGAAAAAGGAAGAGATTTAAGAATGAAGTGGTGGCGCGTACCCAGGATCATGATTGCATATGTCGCAGATCTCGATGTTCATGGCCCAATCAGGCCCGATCAGCATGTCGCTCGTGGCACGTTCCACCATAGAATTCACCATCTCTTCGCTTCTCAATCAATCAAACCTTGCCCGGCGAGATCTTCCGCTAGTTCCGGCAGTTCCAGGTGGAACAAAGAGATTATCCGCCAAATCAATTAGTTGGTCCTTTTTGCTCTCGATTAACACTTCTTCCAAAAGTTCCTCTCCTATCTTCTCTTCCGTTCGTTACATAAAATTTCAATTTGGTTTCTTTACTTTTTCCGTCGAGAAAAAAGGGAATTTGTTTTTTCTGTTTTTAGGTTTTAGATTACTTTTGGGAGGTCGGATTAGGAAAGAACAGACCAATCATAGGGTGACACGAACGCAACTTGTGATGTTCTCAGTCCCCTCTACCCCACCCTCTCGCTTCCACTGTGTTATCTTCGATACCGTTGTTTGACCGACCTACCATTTTTCTATCCGATGGCCATTGCTCATACCACAAATGACTAATCAAACTCCGAGACCACGTCGTTTTGGCAAGGATGTCATCAGAATCACTGACCTCGCAAAATTAAAACTTGAAAATAAGGTTTTCAACCTAGTGAATTGCACCAATTTACCTTAGTGCAGTGTCTATCAGTATAAGCTGACACCTATTTTAAATTGTGTATGAAAATCCTTAACAAAATTTGCCTATTTTACACTCATGTCAATTTGGAAGCCACTACTATATATAAATGATTGTATGTATATATGTACGTGTGTGTATACATATTTCTATTTTTTAAGCATAATTCAAACTGTTTTGTTAATTTTTTTCATAATTTAGAATTTATAGATATATATGTGTGTGTGTATGTGTGTGTGTATATATATATATATTTATGTATGTATGTATGTATATATGTATTTTCATTTTTTAAAGCATAATTCATATTGTTTTGTTAATTTTTTTTCCATAATTTAGTATTTATATGTTGTTTTTCTATTTATTTTGTAGGAATTTGGTTACTTGATTTCTCAAGAAGAAAATAGCAAGTATTTTCCTAAGAACTTAAAATTAAAGAATGCATAGAGGGAGGCCAAATTGGTCAACTCTCCTTTTAAAGCTTCGTTAACCTATTCAAATTAGCCCTAATAGGGATATAAATAGAAAGGTAAGTTGGATAAGCAAAGTAAGAGGCCACATTAGAAGAGAAAAAAAGTAAATTAGGATAGTTATTAATTGAGAGTTAGGATATCTTACATTTCTAGATACAAAAATAATAATTGGTTGGGACGATCGTGCTAGGCCCAGACTCAGACCCAGGCGCAGATGGCCCATTCACAGATAGTGACCTCCCATGCTTAAGTGAAGACCTAAACCTAGCAGGTATCTCTCTATATATAAGGTGCTACCTCATCATGAGATAGGTACGACATTAGAACCTTGTTGTTTTCTGTTCATAGCTACCAAAACCCACACAAAAAGACTAACTTGAGCGTCGGAGGGGCCTACCGGAAATCAACCATCGGTGAGCCTTCTATTATTTTGCAGGTATTCCTTAGCTAAGATCATCGAACTCATGGATCCAAACAATGGCGTCCAGCCCCAGCAGATTCAGATAGAACCAGTTGGCACCCACCGTGGGGCCCGGCGTCATGGCACCACGTCTAGAACTACTCAGATAAGTCAGGCGGCAGCGACCAACCCTGATGTAGCCGCCGTCGCGGCACTTGCGTTGCAACGAATAAGTTTGCGATTACCCACTGCCCTTTCGTTGACGTCGCCTCAACCTGTTACCCGAAACCCTAGTGCAGATGAGCTATCAACGGATAACCACATACAATATTCACACCTAGATGATCAACCACAACTTCAAGACCGAGATCAAGAAGCGCAGAGCGTGGCCCTGGAGGATAACGCTGAGACTAATTCACATCCTCACAACCATAACCCTCCTGCACCACAACTAACCTCCCTTACCCAGAAACAAATAGAAGAAGCGACCGATCTACTGATCCGCCAAATTTTGTAGCCTCAACCGTCACAGCAGCAAACTCCTGCTCGATAGATAGGTGTGACAGCTGGTCGGCACGCTGCTGAAGCCCTAGAAAAAATTGTGGATGATCGAATTAACATGGTCATGAATCCCCGTCCGGCTCATCCATCAACGCAGTACAACTCTCCTTTCATCCCGGCGAT
>JAOTAX010000008.1:19835884-19863908 GCA_025629825.1 Erythroxylum guanchezii
GAATAACCGCAGTTCATAGCATTTAGGAGCACACTCACTGTACCCATCCCACTCTTTTCACTCAATCTTTCTCCATTCAATTCAGATAGTTATGATTCTTGGTGAAGATGTATATCAATGTCTTACAAAACCAATGGTTCAAGAATCAGATCATTTGGAGGTCTAGAGAAGAAGTTATAGTCAAAAGAAGCAACCATGTTTATGATCTCAATCAAAACGAACCTATTTTGGAGCGATTTTCATAACTTTCACAAAAAATGTCGGATTGATCTCGTTTTGAGACCATTAGAAAGAGGACTTCAAGATCTACAACTTTCATGAAGACATAGAAGACTAATTCTATGTCCTTACTTCTGTATCATCTCACTTTTGCATCGTCTCTCTTTCACTTCGTCTTACTTTCAATTAGTCTTACTTTTCCGTCTTACTTTTACGTCTTACTTTTGCGTCTTACAATGTCTTAATGCCAACTTTTAAGATTCTTAGAGACAGAATTAATGCCAACTTTTAAGATTCTTAGAGACATAATTGAAATTCAATGTCTTCATACGAAATGTAGCCATATATCTCTAGTTTAATGAAATTCAAGAATCATCTCGTTTGAACAACTAGAGAAAACGTTGTGGCTAAAAGACTGAAGCATACTCAGTGAATATTTTCCAGATTTTCAAACTTTCAACACTTTACATCTATCTCATCTTCTACCTAAATTATCTCTTCCATTCAACTCCAAAAATCATTTTTTTACAACACTTAATCACTAATAATCTTTCTAAACACTGAATTAACACCATAACAAGATTTTTCATCCCCCAAACAACACAGTATTTATGAACACACACGAAAATGTCATTTTCTATGCAAATGATGGTAACTTATCAAATTTATTGCATAAATTCCCAACTCTAAAGGATTTATTCACTACTTACCCGCTGAATCTCCAAAATCTTCAAACCTTGAACTCCACACAATTTTTGTACTTCACTGAGTACAATGACTAGCTTCTGGTTTTTCTTAAAGTAGAGGACACAAATGACGAAGTGCGTTTGGTGTAGGAAAAGAAGAGCATAGAAATCTCTTAGAAGTGTTTTATGGAAAACTCCGTGTTTCCAAAGAAAGTTTGAAGAAGATGATAATGAATAAGGGGTCTAGACAAGACTTAACCTGTCAACTCTCAAAGAATAGCAACCTACTTCTAGCAAGAGTATAAGAGCCTAAGTGACACTTGTCACTTTCCCGCCACCTAAGCTCTAACTTAGTTTCTTTTGAAACTAACTCCCTTAACTTTCATCTTTACAATCCAACTATCTCCAAATATCTTTTGATTTCTTGTTCCCTATCTTATACATACATACATACATACATACATACATACATACATATATATATCACAATACTCCATAAATGTCAAAGGTAACTCCTAAGTTCACCAACCTATACAAATACGATATTTCCACTAATCACTAATATTTCCAATGTAAAAACATTCATAACTCTCAAAGATTCATAAATCAATTCAATTATACCCGGAATTATTCATGAGTGCATGTACAATTATTTTCATGTGCTGATAATTTCACTATTCATATATGTGTATGTCATATTATGCTTGAACATGGAAGTGCATCTCTAACTCTCATTGATCATTCACATTTACCATTTTAACCCTCCCATAAGTAATAGGATGTTACAAAGAAGATGGAGAAGCATTTCTGCAAAGAAAATCTGGAAGATTAACGTGTAAAAATCATGATTCTATTGTAGAAGGTGGCAATGCGTAATCAAGCTTTCTGATACTAAACAGTTCTGACTCTTTTTTCTATAACTTTGTCATCTGATCTCCAAATGACTTGAAACTTGAACCAATAGACTCCTAAGACATTGTTCTTTCTCTCCATAAAAATTTAGAGCCATCTAAATTGATTAGAAAAAGATTGATTGACTCAAAGTGAGGATTTGTACTGGAATTTTATAAACGGGAGCTATTATAGTGAACATGCTTCGGTATTATAATTATATTTTTATCTATAGATTTCCAAATGAGGTTATTCTTAATTCATATTAAACTTGAGACATATTCCTAAAACTTTCTTGATGAAGTCAAATTTTAATTCTGTTTCTAATACTTTCAAAATTGGCATGAAATTGAGTCTTGGATTAGGCTATAGCACTATCAGGGACAGAAATCATGTCTCGTGGTTACTAAATAAACTGTATTGATGTATGCCTACTTAAACTAAGACGTCTTCACCAAAGTTGTAGCTTATTCTCTTAGATTTAAATTGGTTTAAAGTTTGTAATTTTTGGATATTGGAATTAAGAGATATGAGTTGTAAAGCTTGAATGCATGATCATGCTTTAGCCAAAATTTCAAATGTGCACAGTCTGTGGTATTTTGAGCATAACTCATTGAATAATAAACCAAATTGTATGATCTTGGTATCATTAGAAACTCAAGACACAGAGGAATAATTTTTTAGAAGAGAGTGTTACTGAAATACATCATTTTTTTGACCTTATTGATTATGCAAAGTTGACCCGAATGAGGTGCTTCCAACAAAAGCTGAAATAGTAATTGAATGTATGAATTTTGGAACTTTTGAAGTACAATTAATGTTTACATCGATTTAGTAAGAAAATATACCCGAGAATTTATCATGAACATGCAATATACATATTCAGTATACGTAAATGAATTCCTAATCATGCACAATAGTGATTCGTATATGTGTTAAATGTTATAGAGGAACGCATAGAGTGACCACTTCCAGATATTGTAGGGACTTCAAGGCAATAAGCAATAAGGGAGCTTTTGTGAGTATCGTAGATGGTCACACCTTACTTTTTTCTGCTTGTTGAATTTGATTTATGCTGATTGTGTTCTGAATACCAGACAATGATTGTCCAAGGCGTTTGATGCATGTTTATACTATTGGAAGTGCTACTTGCATGTGAATATGATTGACTACTTGCTTTGTACATGAAATGTCTGAAATGATTTTGTTTTGTTTTAAAACTGTTGAGTCCTAGTTATGGGTAAATAGGCATGCCTAGAAGGGTCTGCAGCTGCTTCTGTGACAATCGATGTCTTCTATTATTGACACTTCGGTATCGAGACTTCGGTCTCTTCTGTGACACTTCGGTATCAAGACTTTGGACTCTTCTGTATAAGTCCCGTTACCCGCTTCTGCAAATAGATTTAGCAGTCATCTGATTTTGTTTTCTGATATCTGTTTGATTATGACATGAGCTAAATTATGTTCTGATTCTGAAGGGTTTATAACCACCTGTGTTATACAGTTTTGTTAATTATAAAATCTGTTCTGAAATGCATTATGTCTAATTTATTGTTAAAGAAATCATTTAATGTAGATTAGTTATGACTCACTAAGCTATATGCTTAGCACGGTGGATTTGTCCCGTGTAGGTTCAGAGTGAAGATTATAAGGACTGGGACGAGTCAACCACAATGGCCAATAAAGTCTGAGTCTTATTTTGATAAAAATGTATTTGGAGTTTGTTTTGGGCTTGTATATAAAGTGTATGATTTTGAATTGTTGTAAGTTTTTGTAATAACTATGTTTCAGGATGGTTTCGATTTTTGGAACAAACTTGTATTAAGCTCTTATGATATAATGTATGTTTGTTTAAGATTTTGGAAATGCATGTATGAAATGTTTCGTATGTTTTGGAATGTTTATTTTTGAATGCTATGCTTCTGCGAAATGTTTTGTATTTTCTATGTTCTGTGTGTGGCACTCGTAATATCCTCTCAGGAGGTATTAGGGCGTCACAATATATATGAGGTGTCGTGATGAGTTTGTTAGTGTTTCAGGGCATTCGAAAGAGTTTTAGAGGAGACCCAACCAAAACACAGTCCCACGATCATGACAGGTAGGGCACGATCATGAAAGAAGCACCAATATAGGCCCACAATCATGGCAAATATGCCAAGATCGTGACAGAAGCTCGAGCACAGGGCCACGATCATGGGAAATCTGCCACGATCGTGATAGAGAGTAAATAAATCAGCCACGATCGTGGCTTGCACGTAGACAGATGCGGAGTCACTTTCGGATTTAAGTTTTAGAGGCATATTATGGACATTTTAGACCTCGGAAAGACACTAGGGTTACCTTAATTGGAAAAGACTATAAAAGTATCATGATGTAACCCTAGAAAGTAGTATACATTTAGCCGACATTAGGAAACCCAAAAGAGAGAGAGAAAGAAGAGAGAGAGAAAAGAAAGAGAGGAAACAGAGGAAGGTTCTGACACCGAAGCTTCGCGGAATAGGTGATCTCTCAATGTCACTGCTTTCCTTAATTATCCAACCTAAGTTTCATTTCCTCCCTATTAACCTTTTTATTCATTTAATGTGTAAGACTGAGATGAGATGTATGGTTATGGATTTTGAGTTGTTAATGACGTTCTACCTTTCCTTCGGGATTTTGCTTATATTTAATGTTAATTTAGTTGCATTGTGTTTACTTGATTTGGGTGTTATGATTGATTAATGTATTTGCATGTTTCGGTAACAAACCAAGAGGGTGAACCGTATAAAATTGATTAGATTGGATTAATAAGAGTTAGGCGATCTAATCGACCACTTAATCAATCTAGTTGGTAATTTTATAGAGAGAGATCCCGTGCGAGACCCAATTGTTTATTAGAGAGCTTTAGAACTAATTAGAATTGTGGTTAATTTGCGAATTGAGAGATTGTAAGTGTATAATTCGATTAGGGTTTACAATTTAAAGAATGGTTATAACTTGAGAGAGAGTAATCAACCCTACGATTGTCTAGAACCGACACCCCATAAACACATAAAAGGTTAGATTAGCATTAATGATAGGTAAAATTCCCTCTCCCATAACTTGATTAATTCCCTTGACGAATTTCCATTGTTACATTATTCGATTGTTGCTAGTTTGTTTAATTTAGTTAGTTTTCAGTTTATTATTCGAATTTGAGTCTTAAACAAAGTACAACTTGAATTAAGTGATGCCTAAGCACAATCTCTGTGAGACGATATATGCTTTTTACTATAAATAACGACCCATATACTTGCGGTTTTTAACGTAAAACAAGTAGTTTGTTTTTGCAATCAATAGCTGTTAAATTGTCTTTTTAAGTTGTCGATCTCAACTTGCATTGTTTTCATTGAATCAATAGCAAAGACCTTCTTTTGGTCTCAGAAAGTAGCTTATTATTTGCTTCTATTTGATGTCTAATGACATCTGTTATTTGCCATCTCCTCTAGCAAGTCTTGTGCTTTCTCAGTTGTCTTCTTCATTAGAGATCCTCCAGAAGCCGCATCTATGGTGCCCCTCATGGTTGGATTAACTCCATTGTAGAAGGTTTGCAATAGGAGTTCTTTGGGTAAGTTATGGTGAGGACATCTCCTCTATAATTCCTTGTAACATTCCCACGCTTCATATAATGACTCCTGTGATTTTGTTGGAAATTTGTAATCTCCTTTATCAATCTTATTGTCTTTCTTAGGGGCAAGTACTTGTTTAAGAATCCACGCGCCTGTTGCTCCTATGTTGTGATGTTTGTTTGGTTTAAAGAATGATACCATTCTGTTTGGTTTAAAGAAT
The DNA here is from genome assembly GCA_025629825.1 of Erythroxylum guanchezii. NCBI lineage: Eukaryota > Viridiplantae > Streptophyta > Magnoliopsida > Malpighiales > Erythroxylaceae > Erythroxylum > Erythroxylum guanchezii. Next base: position 19,841,488 of record JAOTAX010000008.1, read on the forward strand.
GATACCATGCTTTGGCTCTATCTCTTAGTGTGAAGGGAAAGAGCCTCATCCTAACGACATCTTTCGACATTCCATTATGTTAGAAGGTATTGCATATTTCTAGAAAGTTTACTAGATGGGCGTTAGGATCTTCATTAGCTAACTCATAGAACTTCATGTTGGTCTACAACATATTCAGCAATGCTGATTTGATCTCAAATGATGTTGCCTGTACCAGTGGTCCAATGATACCTTTATGTGCATCGTTGAACCCTGGTCTCATGAAATCAATTAGGGTTCACCGCTGGTCTCTTTACTTATATTCTTCTGCCATCGTTCTTTCAATCTCTTTTTGGCGTCTCGCTTTTCGAATTTCTCGTTCTTGTCTTGTGATGTTAAGTACTGGAGTGTCTTCAATCTTGCTTGAATTCTGAGTAATTCATGTATTCATACAGTTGCAAGGACATAAGAATGGCAAAAAATTACTTAGATTAAAGGAATTCAAATAGTCCTAAGCTAAATCCCGAGCAACGACACCAAAAATTTATTGACCAAGTTTTATATATAATAAACCCCTCAATATACTGCAAGTGTACAAATCGTATTTTGTACTATATAAGGTTATCGTTCCTACGGGGATTATACAAGAACAAGCTTGAACCTAGCTTTGTCTAAGGTAACATGAAATTGAATTTTTTTATAAAAGTAAATAATAGAAATTGAAACAAATAATAAAACAAAGCAAACACGCAAATAAGAAGTAAGCAACCAATTAATTTAGGGTTTGATCAAGGATGAATACTTAGGACTTATTCTTTCTTTATTTTGTTTCCTTAACTATTATTGACTCAATTATGTGTTGCTCCTAAATTTCCTAATGTATTGATTACTCTCTCTCAAAACCTAATCTATTAACCTTAGTTGAATATGAAAATTTCAAATTTGTAACCTCTTGATTCACAAAACTTTCCCTAACATTTTTAATTAGCTATGAAGTTATCTATTGGATAATAAATTTCTTACACAAGATCTCATTCAAAACATGACCCATCCCATTGTCGTGTCACAGGTTGTGCCCATTCAAAATCCTAATTTTAAAAATACAATAGATTTGGTTATTGATTCTTTATAATTGACGAGTCAATTTTTTTATACATCTGTTTGAACTTTTTGGATTTGATTTGAACTTTTTTCGTGGGTTCATTAGGGTATATTCTTAGGTGGGTTCATATCAAGCTCCCTTCTTGTTGACCTTATTGATCAATTTAATCATTCATATCTAAAACTATGAGAAGACATGATAAGTGGTTAGGGACTAAAAAATTCAGAAAAATAAAAGGTATAGAATTTCTTTATCCGAAACGTCAACTTCTAATAAAATTTCTCTTCTATCATCGCATCCTTGCGGCCTGTGGTAACTTTCCCAGCTCGTTCCCTGATAAAGAAGCAGAGGAACTCATCCGCATTAACGTAATCACATGACATCCCAATTAATTCACTTATGCCTCATGATGTCCATGCCCGACCTTGCCTTAAAGAAAGGAATGCATCCATTTGCTAGGTCATAATCATCCCGCATCTCCTATATAAAGCAGAGTTGCAATTAAATAGGGGTAAGTTAACTTTATTACACATCTACTTACAGGCCTATCTTTAATTTATCGTTGGAGTTTCTTCGTCAAAGAATACTCCGGCCCTGTTTGGCATTGTTTACAGGTCTAAGGAAAACATTCAAGAATTTGAGGAGTTTCCGCTATCAAGATAACTTGTCATCAAATTGGATTACAAATGCGAGATAATCTCGAAAACGCTATTTTCTTTACAAAGCTTCCATTGCATGGCGGCGTGGTAAGAAGCAGTTGAAGAATATCCTTTTCATGCCTGAAGGCCCACTTTGCAATAGTTGAGTTGAGTTAGGGAACTGGCATTCGGACTGTAGGGGTACCAGATTTCATGTCCTCCAATAGAAGATCCAAGAGATGTTTAGCTACGGGACCTTCTTTGCCTGCATAAAGAAAATCGTGACTATGATAAATCATCATTTGAAAAGTCTGACGTCCAGCATTTCTAAGAGAAAAAACTACAAGTAGATGAGATGGAATAAAGGTTCGGCCTGCAATTCAAGTCTCAGAGCATGCAACATATGGTAATCAGCTTATGATGTATCGAAGGGACAAGTTGCAGTGCATCAACTTGTTGGGAAAGCTCCCCAGAAACAACTAAAAGCAAAAGGGAGAAAGCATTTTGTTTCCCACATTCAATAAGCAAACTTAACTCTTCAGTTGCACTCTAATGAAATGAATGACACTCCATAGTTAACTCTTTAAGTCCTTGTTTCAAGAAACCATTCAAACTTAAGGGACCAAGGAAAGTTTATAAGAAACATTCTCTTTCTAAACGTGGAAGAATGCACAATATGTTAAAGAAAAGGTTCTTACCGTCACCAATGACCTGGTCATCCCATTGCGTCACAGGTCTAACAAGAATTCCGCTACCAATGAGCATCATCTCCTCTGCTTGCTTTCCTTCCTCTACAGTCACATTCCATATTCTTATACCATGAAGGTTGCCCCCCCGCACCATCCCCTCGGCCAGAGTCAAAACTCTCTTAGCTGTACACCCACTTAAAATTTGGTCAAATTGAGGCATCAGAAGGTATTTCTCCTTCGTAACAAAAGCCACATTCATGTTAGGCCCTTCAGCAACAAAGCCATAATTGTCCAGCCAAATGGCTGCAAATGCGCCACTGTCTTCGGCCTCCATCTTTGAAAGCACATTTGGAAGGTAATTTACACTCTTCACCGTAGCAAATAGAGGTGGCTTAATTGGGATAGACGAAGTTATTACCTTGATGCCTTTTGAAACAAATGGAGATTGGTCTTGGATTACTATGGCATAAAGAGCTGGGTCATGGCAGTCAGATGGAGACAGCTGGAAATCACCAGGTCCTGCAGAAAGCCAGTATCTAAGTGATCCTTTCTGACATTTAGCTACACTCACTGTTTGTACGAGTATTCTTTTTATGCTTTCGCGATCAAAAGGGAGATCAACTCTAGCCATAGATGCTGACCTCAAAATACGGTCAAGGTGTTGGTCCAACTCATACAGATGCCTAAGAAATAGAAAGACATAAATGAGGTTGATTATAATTGAGCAGATTGTGATAACATAACATTAAAAAGATAATACTGGATTGGACTGAAAAGGTTATGTTTTCTCACTGAATCAGCATCTCATATCCATTTTGTCAGAGAAAAAAATGTTGTGTTCTTGATCTTAGAGTAGAAAATAGTTCATTTCAAGGACAGGAAGTTCCGGCCCAATTCAAAGCAGGGGAAGCAGAAATAAGGTTCAGTACTTGGAAAAGCTCCAGATTACAGCAGTACTAAGTATTTCTACAGAAAATGAGAAAACTATTCAGATCCCCACTGTTACTGAGAGCTTTCCCCAAATAAATTGGGATTGAAACATAAGGTTAGCACCAAGCAACTAAACAAGCAAATCGAATACTCGTACTGCTCCCTATGAAATCGTGACACTCAAGAATTGAATCAGGCTTTCATGACAAACATAAGTAAATGAGCAAGGACACTCCTTTCCTCAACATTTGGAGGAGTAGCAACCACGTAATATCAAATTAATTCTGTTGTTGCAAATTATAATTGATTACGGTCAAGCGACATCAAAGAGTTGCCACAGTAGTTATGGTGTACAATTACTCTGTTAACCTTCTATTACAGTGTAAGGTCCTCTTTCTAATCCAGCTAAAGCCTTTGGAGTACAAGTGGATGTAGTTTTAACAACAAATTTGGTAACAAACAGCATGATCAAACTATGACATTGCATCTATATAAATACAACCAAATGGCTTCTTTCATTTTCTGAAGCAAATTTGACTAACCCATCCATTATTGCAGCAGTATCAAAGACCCCATGTCCCCTGTGTACCATGTGGTCATCCATGGGTATCACCATAGCTGCAGGATCTGTTGTTATACCCCCAAGTACGCTAGAATACATGGCCAGAAATTTCTGCTTTCCCTTTCGATTTTCTCGAAACGTTTTTAGCCTTTCAATAGCCTACAGCCAGATCCACACTAACGGTAAATTTTGATATCAGAATAATCATACAGAGGCTTGCATCTTAATTGTCGACAATCTTTGGGTCTTTTGGCATAGTACAAAGAAATGCATCATACAAGTATCAAAAGTCAACGAACATTTGCTTCAAAGACTTTTAGACTTCATTTGTCAAAACAGAAAAAACAAAACTATATCAACATGGGTTCCTGGTTACTCTCACCATAACACAAACAAAGCTTGTCAGCAAGACGGAATACATTAAGAAAGGATTTAGAAGACAAACCTCTGAGCAAGAAAAAACCGGGACTTGAGATGCTTCGTTGGGAGAATCTGCCACTAGGATGAAAAGTTTCAGAATTGAGAAACTGAAATTGGACAATTTAAAGTTGGAATGAAATTATAGTGAACTCTGAAACTTACCAACCAAAACATCAGGTTGGAAAGAGCTTCTGGTGATTCTGACTTCTCTGAACGAACCATGACGTAAAGAATGAATTCCAAGACCCTGAAATGAAACATTTCTTGGTATGGAAAATGAAGTAAACGCATGATCCTGAAGCTTTGTGGGTTGCAAAATGGGTTTAGAGACAGAAACCGACATAGATACCATGGAAACAGGAAATAGTAAAGGTTTTTTTCAAAAGAAAGCACTGGAGATCAAACTCTTGTCACCTTAATTGGGAGTTTAGTGGGCATGAAAGAGAAAAGGCTGCAAGATCAGCGTCTTTAAGTAGAACCAGATGATCGTATCCGATCAACAAAACAAACAAATGCCTTGGAATTGCAGTTCTGGTGCCCATAATTATTTTATTTTATTTTAAATTTACAGGGATTACACTTTAAATTCTACAAGTAAAAAGGGAGGTTCTATAAAATTTTATATACATATGGACAAAAAGAAAAAAAGATACAAGTAGCTGTACCGCATTCTACGCTGTCAAAGTTTTAAGTTATTAGCTTGAAAATGTTCTCTAAATAGTATTTAGGGTATGTTTAAATACTAGCGGAGGGATAGAAATGAATAGAATGGAATGATTCAAATGATTTTAGCTATTATTTAAGAGTCTATTTTGAAACAGGATGGAATGAAAATTAATGGTTTTGGAAGTCATTTTTTGCCATCCAAAATCTAATATTTTGTGACCTTCTAAATTGGGGATCAGGGATGGAATGACATAACTTTCCTTCCAAACTCTAATTTAATGACAAAAATATCCTAAAAAATTAATAAAATTACAACCCCAATATAGCAAATACCTACACAACTACGTGTTACTACGTCCATTATATTTCTCGTTCAATTGGCTTCTCTCATTGACGAATGTTTTCTTCCACATTTTTCATGCATCGGACCATCATTAATTTAGGCTTCAAACTTATCTGTTCACAAATCTATACAAAATTTTCTGTATGAATAAATGCCTAACGAAGAGTACAGTGCGATGAGGGTTAATGAAAAAGAACAAAAAAGTTGATTGCTTATATAGGAAAATGAAAAAATTATATTTCAGACATCCTACAATTTGAAATACTTTGAGGTTACTAAAATAGTTTCATAGCAGCTATGCATATTTTATTACAAGGGTAATTTTAAAAAAAATATTACAAATCATTTACTTTTATTCATTTTTAATATCAATTCTAAACAATGATTAAAAAAATTCCTCTCTTATTTTATTTAAGCTTTTAAATAATAAAATGACACGTTTTTTTTTTATTTTATTATATTCAATTCCGTTTCATTAATTACTATTCTATTTCATTTCATCCTAAACGCGATGTGTCGGGGAATACCTTGGGCAACTACTCCTTAACAATGGGATGGATAAATATTGAATTATTTTTCTTTAAAATGAAAAAATCCACCCCACTTGCGTAAGAACGAAGCGTAGATGTTGGAAACAAAAGGTTACACCCACTTGCCCCTTACCCAACCCAACCAGATTCCTCTTGCTATTCTCAGGAATCGGATGCAGTCACAAGTTTTGACTATTTTAGTTTATTGTACTGTAGACCACTTTCCATTCGAACAAGGTTCAGTTTTTGTTCTGTGTGTTGCTTTGAAGCCGTTAGGGTTCTTCACTTGTGAGGCTGTTATGCGCCTTAAAAATCAAACCCTAGTTGGATTTTAGCTGTTATAAAATACCCGTTTCCCTTTTATCTATCCCATGGCCATTATCGGCGACGCGCTGCGGCAAGCGTTCATGCCGAAGCGTGAATACGAGAGCCTCCGTGAAGAGGATAGAGCGTGGACCAAACTACAGAGGCCGCTTTTATTGTGCGCTGTGGCCGTCATTTGCCTATTCATTTTCGTATGCTCTGCGGTAAGCTTGAAGATCGTGTTTCCTGGGAAAGGCGGGAAGAGGCCGTTTTGTAGCCACCGGAGACTCCAACCTTTGCCCATTAACTTCAGGGGCAGCGGCAGCGGTGATTCCGATCTATTTCCGGGCGCATTCTACCTGACAGATCAGGAGACAGTGGACTATTACTGGATGGTTGTCTTCATTCCTTCCTTTATCATTTTCTTGGCCTCCCTTGCGTATCTTGTGGCCGGTAAGCTCGACTCCACTTATGTCTTCGCTGTCTTGCACGTATGGGGGGAGTTTGTTGGAGAATAAGAACTAAATTTGGGGCAGATGAACTCTTTGCTTGTCATATTAATTTCCTGACCCTTTTCTGCAGGAGTAAAACAGATGGGATCATAATCTACCACTTAACTGGCTTTAATCTTCTCTATTTTTTAAGATCCCATTATTGTGTTAATGATTCTCTTTTGGCAAATTCTTTTGTTTGTGGTTCAGGAATAGTTGTTGCTTATTCTGCTCCGTCAAGACATGGATGCTTAAAGGTGGTTGAAAACAATTACTGTGCCTCAAAAAGGGGTATGTTCATATTCTTTTTATTTTGAATCAGAAAAAAATGGTCGTCATTTGTTAGGCCAATATCCCATTTTGTTTTGCAATGGACCTACAAAAGTAAACTTCAGTGATTTTGATAGAACAGAGTATAATGCTAGTTCGAGGTTAGCAGCCTCCAGAAGAGAGAAGAAAAACAAAATTTTGTTTGATATTTTTTCTGTCCTTTATCTGAGCTGTCGTCAGCCTTTTTAAAAACAAAAGAAACAACTTCAAAACAAAAATCTAATAATAACCAACAAAGTTATAACTACCCAAAAGGAATCCAAAACAGAATTCAATCACTGGTTGTCAACTTCGTGAGTCACTCGATGCTTCGTTGTGTCCACATTTTCTATGGTCAGGTAGTCTTGGACCCATGCAAGAGGCTTGGTGACGCTTCTGGATTTAGGCCTCAGTTTTATACTCGTGCTCCTATCAATTGGCCCTTCCTTTTCGGCAACCTTGTCCTCAAGATTGAGTGTGCTCTTCATTCCATAAAAAGCTTCTATTTCTTCTGCATCCTCCCAAGAAGTCTCCTCAAGTGGTAGACCATTCCACTATATCAATACTTGCGTCTTCCATTTGTTATTCTTCAAAACTTGGCGGTTGTCGATCATAGCCATTAGAGATACTTGTGGTTGGCCATTATAAGCCAATGGTGGTAATGGTAATGTTCCCGTTTCTGGCAGTTGATCACAATGTTTGAGTAAGTTGACGTGAAACACTGGACGTATTTGAGAAGATTCCGGCATTTCCAATTTATAGGCCACCTCTCCAATCTTTTGCAACACCTTGAAAGGACCATAATAACTTCTTCCAAGCTTAGAACAAACAGTTCCTCTAATTGTCTTCTGGCGGTGAGGTTGCAGTTTAACATAGACCAAATCACCCTCCTTGAATTCACACTCCTATCTATGTTTATCATGCTGAATCTTCATAGCATTTCTAACTCGATTCAAATTGTCTTTCAATTGACGCAACATTGCATCTCGAGTTGTCAACTCACAATCAACAGCCTCATTTGTACTTGTCCTTGGTTGATATGGTGTCACATTTGGAGCTTCCCTGCCATATACAATAAAGAAAGGAGTAAAACCTATAGCTGTATGGTAAGATGAGTTATAGTAAAATTCGGCCCACAGCAGATAATCAAACTACCGGTCTGGATGATCCATTATAAAACATCTCAAATATTGTTCCAAAAAACAATTGACAACTTTCGTTTGACTGTCTGTTTGAGGGTGGTAAGTTGAACTGTGTTTGAGTGTGGTTCCACTTGCCTTGAATAGCTGCTGCTAGAATTGACTCACAAAAATTGGATCCCTATCGCTCACAATTGATTTTGGCATTCCATGTAAACGATACACCATAGTAATGAACATTGTTTGAACTTTGGTTGCAGTAAACCCAGCCTTCATAGCTCCAAAATGAGCATATTTCGATAGTCTATCAACCACAACGAAAATTACTGTATACCCTTCAGACCTTGGTAATCCCACAATAAAGTCCATAAATAATTCTTCCCAAACGTGGTTTGGTATAGCTAAAGGTTGTAACAACCCAGCCGGAACTCGAGTCTCATATTCATCTTGATTACAAGTGTGGCAATGTTTGATAAATCGTTTAACATCCTCTCTCGTTTTTGGCCAACTATACATACTAGCAATCCTAGCTATGGTCTTCTTGATCCCCCCCCTGTCCTCCTAAAGGTGTGGAGTGGAATTCACAAATTTCTATCCCTTAAATTGTTAACATTCGGCACCACTATCTTCCCACCCGTAAGTAACAACTCATCCTCGTAAGTATAATCAGTGTGGGAACCAGATAATACATTATCTAGCAGGTGCTTAAGTTCACCATCCCTAAGAATGGCATCTTTTATTTCTGCAAGGATATCAAATACTGGAATTGAAAGTGCCAAAAAAGAATTGGATGGTACCTCATTTTCCTCCACCTTACAAGACAATGCATTTGCAACCAAATTCTCCTTACCAGGTTTATAAACCACCTCAAAATCATAACCCAAAAGTTTGATGAGGTACACCTGTTGTTCTGGGGTTTGTATGACTTGTTGCATCAAGCTCTTAAGACTTTGTTGATCGATTCTAATCACAAATTTCTTTCCCAACAGGTACTGTCTCCATTTTTTAACTGCTTCTGTTACTGCAAACAATTCCCGGGAGTATGTTGAAGCACGTTGCATCCTAGGGCAGAGCTTTTTGCTAAAATATGCCACTGGATGGCATCTTTGAAGCAATACAGCACCTATCCCAATTCCAGAGGCATCCGTTTCAACGATGAATGTCTCTAAAAAATTAGGTAAAGCTAGTACCGGTGCATCAATGAGAGTTGACTTCAAGTTGATAAATGACTGTTTTGCAGAATCGTTCCAAGCAAAAGAGTTCTTGTGTAGCAATGATGTGAGTGGAGCTACAATCATTACATAGCCTTTAATAAACCTTCTATAGTATCCTGATAACCCTAGAAATCCCCTTAATTGCGAAACGTCATTGGTCTCGGCCATTCCTACACCGCCTTAATCTTAGATGGATCAGGTTCCACACCTATACTTGAGATAACATGACCCAAGTATTCTATACGCTCCTGTCCAAACGAACATTTCTCGAACTTGGCATACAAGGCATTAGTCTTTAGACAATGCAAAACTTCCAACAAATGCTCCACATGTTCAGAAATAGTTTGACTATAAACAAGAATATAATCGAAAAAATTACCACAAACTTACGAAGGAAAGGTTGAAAAATTGAGTTCATTAACATCTGAAAGGTCGATGGTGCATTTGTAAGCTCGAAGGGCATGATCAAGAATTCGAAATGTCCATTATGCGTTCTGAATGCAGTTTTATAGACATCTTCTTCAACCATTCGTACTTGGTGATAACCGGATCGTAAGTCGATTCTGGAAAAAATTGTTGCTCCGTGTAGCTCATCGAGTAGCTCATCAACCGTGGGAATTGGAAAATGGTCCTTTATGGTAATTTGGTTCAAGGCTCTATAATTAACACAAAACCTCCAAGAGCCATCCTTCTTTTTCACAAGTAAAACCGGAGAAGAAAATGGACTTTTGCTAGGTCTGATCACTCCTTTTTCCACCATCTCTTAAGCCAATTGCTCGATTTCCTATTTCTGATAGTGTGGGTAACGGTAGGGTCGAACATTTACTGGAGTTGCAGTGGGTAATAGATGTATTTGATGTTCGATGTCACGTAGTGGAGGTAATGTGTCCGGTGGTGTAAATGTTATAGAGGACTTGTCAAGGATTTGAGAAATTGGAGATGGCAGATTCGATGTTTTAGCTATGGGCACTGTAACACTGATAGTGTCATGGACCATTAATTGAAAGAAAGCCCCAACACCATCAGTACAGTGAAGACAGTCCAGCTGATTATGATAGATGGGCTCTAGTCCAAAACTCTGTTTACCTTGTACGACCACATGTTGTCCCTGCCAATAGAAGTTCATAGTTAATTCTTGGTAATCCATCATCACACGACCCAACAAAGAAAGCCACTGGGCGCCTAGCACCACGTCAGTCCCTTGAATTGGCAAAACAAAGAAGTCAATGTTGAAGCATATATTATTCAAATGCAGAGGAAGATTTGGGCACATCCCTTGACACTGCAACTCCTCGCCATTCCCAACCATCACCCGAAAGGCTGAAGAGGGAGTGATATATAAATTCAAAAACTTAGCCACACGTTCTTGAATAAAATTATGTGTTGAACCACCATCGATGAGGACCTGGACCTTGCAACATCCCTGTTAAACGGAAGGTGCTAGGGATTCGATGACCTACCAAAGCATGAAAACTAATCGTTGGAGTATCCAATGGTGGAGTGGACTCCATTGTGGTAACTGCTGTTGAGATCTCTATTTCATCATCCAGCAGTAGTAAGAATAACTTCGACTTGCAATGGTGGCCTGGCTGAAACTTTTCATTGTAATTAAAACAGAGGCCCTTCTCACGCTGTTCTTGCATTTGAGTGGCATTTAATTTTCGAATGGGAATAGAAGAAGTAGGAGATTGTCGTGGCCATGTGGTCATCTTTGGTGTCAGCAGTAATGGTGGAGCAGCCAGCATGGGATTTGTTTGTTTCAAATTGTCCCAAGGTTTTTATGAGTTGCGATTTGGCATGCGAGACTCAGATAGTTTATCTTCTTATAAGCGGGCAAGACCAATAGCCTGGGTAATATTTGGTGGGTGAAATGCTAAGACCTCACGACGAATTTTCGGACGAAGACCAGAAGTGAAACAGCTTAGGAGAAAAGAGTCAGGAAGGCCTGTGGTTTGATTTTAAAGGCTTTCGAATTTGGATTGGTATTCCAAAACTGAACCTGTTTGTGTGAACTTTGATAGTTGTCCTTGAAAATCTTCAAACGCTATAGGTCCAAATCGGAACTCCAAATCCTTGAGAAAGGAATCCCAAGAATGAATTTGATTGTTCTGCTTCGTCCATCGATACCAAGAGAGAGCTTCACCATCCATATGGAAGGAGGAAATGGTGAGTCGTTGGTCATTACTAGTCTTATGATAATCAAAGAATTGTTAAGCTTTGAAAATCCACCCATGCAGATTAGTACCGTCAAATTTGGGAGCGTCAAGGCGAAACGGTTTGAAAGGTAGATGTTGGTTATTTTGACGTCGGTTAGAGCTGTCACAACGAGCATCTGTGTTTGGGAGTGAAGACTCTTTGCCAACCAAAGATTGTTTATTGCGAACAGCTTGGTCGATTTTGACCTCCATGGTAGTGAGTTTCGTTGTGAGATCCTTTAAAAAAGATGAGAGGGAGGTCAACTGCCCACCTTGAGAAGTTTGGATTGAAGAGAGCTTCGACACTGCTTCATCCAGTGAACAGAGTCGAGTGCCTTCAGCTATGGAGTAGTCAATGAAAGCACCAATTGATAGAACAGAGTATAATGCTAATTCGAGGTTAGCAGCCTCCAGAAGAGAGAAGAAGAAGCAAAATTTTGTCTGATATTTTTCTGTCCTTTTTTTGAGCTGTCGTTAGCCTTTTTAAAAACAAAAGAAACAACTTCAAAATAGAAATCTAATAATAACCAACAAAGTTATAACCACCCAAAAGGAATCCAAAACAAAATTCAATCACTGGTCGTCAACTTCGTGAGTCACTCGGTGCTTCCAGTTGTGTCCACATTTTCTATGGTCAGGTAGTCTTGGACCCATGCAGGAGGCTTGGTGACCCTTTTGGATTTAGGCCTCAGTTTTATACTCTTGCTCCTATCAGATTTTATATCAGTGAATTAGGTAAACAATTCATGCAACAAATGCCTTTACACTTTTGGTGCTTTGGTCATTGTCCCGACGATCTATTCTGCTGTTATTGATCTTCAACATGGTTTTCCACATTATGGTGGTGATGTAAGACACTCAGAGAAACGTTATTAAACAGATGAAGGAGAAGAGTAAGATAGAGTCAACAGAGATAAGTGATGGAGTAAGAAATTTATGAAGAAATTAGGGTTTGGGAGGAGAACTAGAGGGAGGCAGTTAACAAAAACTATCTTTAGCTAGTGTCAGTTTTTGTTTGTAAAAGTATACAAGAAACTTGCATAGTTTCATGAAGAACTTATAATTGCCTTTGTTTTTAATCTTCCTACTTTTGGTTGTCTTGGATAGTTCTTGACCATGGAAGATAGATTTATAATTTGATATGTAAAAGCTAGTATTGGCATGCTGTTGCAAGCTCTTCCATTATTTGTTGTTGTTAGTTATAATATGCTTAATTTAAACAATCACAAAGTTAATGCAAATTAATTTAATTCTTGCGGTTCAATTGTGGACAATGCTTATTACTAGTTTTAGATGATAGTAAAGTGTCTTGCGATTTCTTATTTTGTGACATACAGGTGGAGTGCGTTGTCTTTCCATCTTGAATGTTGTCTTTGCAGTCATCTTTGGTCTTCTGGCAATTTTTCTTGGTTCAAGCCTACTAACACTAGGGAGTAATTGTTCATTACCCTTGTTTTGGTGCTATGAGATTGGGGCTTGGGGGCTTGTCATTTTGTATGGGGGAATAGCCTTCTTTCTGAGAAGGAAGGCAGCTGTTATTCTTGATGAGAGTGATTTTGGTGGTCAAAACCTTGGTGTGGAGATGTTGGAAGCAAATGTCTTAGAAGTCACACCAGAGGTCGAAAGGCGTGTTAATGAAGGTTTCAAGGCATGGATGGGGTCATCTCTACTATCTTCTGATGATGAAGATGAACCTGACGACTACTTGGAAGTTCCAAATCCATCTCATACTAGTTCTCTCAGGCAAAAGGTATGATCTTGAAATCTTGTGGTTGGGTGCAACAAAACTTCTTAGGGAAGGCCTTGTGCAAAGTAGAAATTGGTAGAGGAACTATTTCAGTTTTAGAACATTGATAACTTAGTTTAGGATGCGAATCAGTTAATTCCCTGATAGATGAACGATGTGCGTACTTTACATTTTAGGATGTCCCTTCAACTATAGGTATTATTTACAAGCTGTAAATAATTTGAAATGTGTCTTGTTATGTGTTATAAGCCATACTTTTGGAAAGTTAATTGCATATTGATAACAATCTAATCATTTCATATTTTGCGCTTGAGATTATTGACATTTCATGGCTAAGATATGCTTTGACTTGATATGTTGATGATATATCATCTTTACCTGTTAGAATAATTAAAAATTCAAGTATTTGGTAGAGTACTTCATCTGATTGATTTAGAGAGAGACCTTGAGTGTGAGATTTGAGAACAATGTTAATTTGAAAGAAAAGAAATGAAGTATATCATATAGGGAACATTAAAGGTTGAGATGTTTTTTCTAATTATTATGCATCTATACATTCCATAATTTTGTAAGGTGTGTCATCCAAATATTTAGAGTTTCCTCAAGCATTTGCAAGATGGTTGCAAAAGGTGGCTTGGCTACCCTCGAATTCTAACTACTAGAGATGATTCACCAAGGTTAAGTCAAGTTTTTTCATTATATGCCATTTGTCCTGTTGTTTGTTGCTCGAAGTATATAAATTGCTTTCAAATGTTAGATCAATAACTCCCAAGTTGTTGATGTATGATTTGAAATCTGCACAAGGACCCTTTAACCACATGTCTCCTTCAAATTCTAAGTCAAAAAGAGAGTTGCTGAACTCACCAAGAATAATCTAATGTGCATTCATGCTTAAGCACCTATCCTCCCTGTCTTTCAAAGAAAATATCTTTGAAAAGCTAAATTTGAAGCATAAACATTAGTGAAGCAGACTTTACATATGCTACCTTTTATTTCAAAGGCATTTATAAGGCTTGAGCATTGGATGTAAAGTCCAAAATTTCTAGTTTATCGGGATCATGAGCAGTAATGATCATGTCCTTGTAATAAGCATTGTGATTAGAGGTGATTTTTTTCAATTGCTTTTAATGAACTAGAGGCATTTGCAATGATTTTCTTTGTGTTTGGTATGAAAAGGCCAATTAACATTGGCTTTATTATATGAAGATGGTCTGAGACAACTTGTTTTTGGGTTAAGATCCTTTATATTCCATACTAGGACTAACGTTTAGGAGAAGTTAAGGAGCTTGAGGAGTTTTTAGTGTTGGCCTTCCTACTAGATTTTCTTTTTGTGTTGGAGTAAAAGGATCAAGGTTAGCATTAGCTTCCTTAACACTGACATGGGAAGTAGAAGTAGAACCCTCAAGGAGATCAGGGTACCTACTGGTAAATATTTGGCATAGCTACCTTGATCTTGGCCTCATCTATGCATATGCTGCCATTTCCTACTTTTGGTTCAAAATTGTAGCATGTCGTGTTGTGTGCTTCTCCAAAATTCTAAAATTGCTTCTTCACACTCAATTCTTCTCTAGATTAGCTTCTTGTCTTTTTTTTTTCGCCATAAATATGACCTAAAACGATAAGACATCTTAAATTAAGCACCAAATCCTTTAAATCCATCCACAACACATGCAATATGTTATAAAAATATTGATAAAAAAAATGTATGTCTAACATATATCTTCTCCAAACTTTAAGCAATTTCTTGTCCTCAAGCAAACCAATGCATTATTCAATCTTAAATAGACACGTTGGAAAAATTGCTTAACCTATAAAACACACTATTGAAAACTCTTTATCACTCTTTCAATCATAAATGATTATCAAAATGTTATGCAGCCAACTACTTGCATTAATTCACTAGATAGTTCGGTATATTTATGACTCTTTAAACTTCAACTTAAATCATAAAACCTACTCCCATTAATAGAATAAATATACATAAGATCCGGGCTTCAACTTTCAAACACATTCAAATCCTTTTTATTAACAAAAGATAAACAAAAGCACTAAAAGTTTATTTTAGAAGTTATCGAGTCTTTTTACGCGAGAGTAAACACCTTAGTATGAATACCTGCGATTATTCAATTAACTCACTATCTCAAATAGATAC
This sequence comes from Erythroxylum guanchezii, assembly GCA_025629825.1. NCBI lineage: Eukaryota > Viridiplantae > Streptophyta > Magnoliopsida > Malpighiales > Erythroxylaceae > Erythroxylum > Erythroxylum guanchezii. The sequence continues at coordinate 19,856,897 of JAOTAX010000008.1, forward strand.
TAGTACTATTCTTTAACTTTGACCTAAGTGAAATTTATTATGCTCATTTATTCATACAACATTATATATATTTTTCCAAATAATAGAAGTGTTAAAAAGAGTCACAATTACCAATACATTTACATCTTAAACAAAGAATATCATAATGTTCATTGGGTATTCATTCTTTAAGTTTATAGCACAAATGGTACTTATTCATCAAGACTCATAACTAGTCATATAACAATCTAATTCAGCAAAACAACTTGAACTCGTAATGAATTGTTTCTAATAGCATGTTTTCAAAGAAAAACAAAATTTCAAAAATCATATCTTAATGAGAAAATAAAGAAAAAATTGATAAGCTTGAGTGCACATCATATAAATCCATAATCCTTCCTCCACACTTAAATTGAACATTGTCTTAAATGTTTCCATCATGCAAGATAACAATAACAATAAGAAGTAAAAGATAGAAAGGAATTAAATTTCCCTAATTTTTGCGTTGACTTAATCAATTTGAAATGTCTATCCATTCCATAGTTGTATATTGAAGTGCTAAATGGACTGCAATAAAAACTTAGACAAGACAAAAAAGGTGAGTTATAATGAAGTGAAAATATAAGAAATATGTATATACTTGATTAATAATATTCATATGAAACATAACAAGGATAAAAGAAAATACAAATACAATAGTGGATCAATTGTCTTTGGGAGTTGGTGATGTGGAAGGTGGAATGTAATGCACTATTGCTCATTGGTCCTTTAAATCATCTCAATTAAGCTCATTACAGAGGGCTAAGCTATCAGTATCCTCATTATGAGCAATAGTTTCCTTTCTAGTTGGTGCAATAGTATCTTCTAGCTCTCCAATGTCCACATTCGGAGCATGCTCCTCATCAGCTAGGGCTTTGGGCTATTCATGCTTTCTATCCCCCTCGGGCTCCTCAGAGTCAACTTTAGCTACTAACGTGTGCTCCATCTCTACTGCAATTTTCTCCTGTGGTCACATTGGTGGAGGTCGGATCTCCACTCTTAGATGTTGCAATATGTGCACCTTGGTGACACCCAACTAGTGCATGTGCTCCTCAATATATGCCAAAGTAACTGGATGTAGTGGTGGTGCTGATGGTGATGGTGGTGGTGTAGGCTCTTTATTGGGCCCTATGATATGATCCTTCTAAACAATCACCTCCTCATCCAATTATGGTGGTACATTAATAAGCATAAAATATTGTCCTCAATTGTTTGTCCTCATCTCGTTCATCTAAATTGCCTTAAGGATCTCCGATGTGAACAAAGTAGGGGTCGTTGCCACTACAAACTCCATATTTTACAAAAGGTACTACTAGCTTGCATACTAAGCATATGGTCATCGAGTCTCTATCGATGATCACAAAATTAGCTATATTGAAGTAGACCAAGATAAACTATATAAAAGCACACCGAACTGGGTCCTCTACCTTTTGGCACATTCGTATAAGAGGAAGAAGCCCTTTTTAGTGATGAGACCTGTTGCCTCCCTCCTTGCACATAACGATTTGTCTAGGAGCTTGTACATTTAACTAGGGGTATTTGAATTTTGTGGGGTGGTAAGGTTGTATAGTCACAATCGACCACTAGTAGCTCCTCACATCTATGTCTGGGAGGTCTTAATAGATCCTACTTGGTGCTAATGATTTTGCACACTCATTAGTGTAAAACCTGACATAGACTATGAATTGGTTATAACTCAAAAGTATAGGCCACTCCTCCCAATCTGAAGCGAAGTGTAGATGTGTTTCGCCACAAGGTTTTCGTGTCATCTACCTCTAAGGTGCACATGAATTGCAATGTTAGCTCTTGGTAGACCTATTCACAGCATTCAATGACAGTAGACCACCCATCAAACATGATAGTCTCATTAACCCGTCAGTAAGATTCATCTGTCTAAGGACTTCCCATTCAATGAAGCAGGTCTCGCTAAACTATATAGCAAAGAAGGCTTGGTACCTCTTCCGCTATAGCTTAGTAGCAACATCGAGCATTGGTTGATATGGCTGTTGCTACTTCTCAATAAGAATCTATGATTCTACTAGAGGCGGTGGTGGCACTGAAGGTGTCTATGCTTGCCTCTACTAAGGTGTCTATGCTTGCCTCTACTACCTCCTTGATACATATATCCTTAGGGCGGCAACTGTGCATGATGATGAGGTTGTGGCATCCATTTTAGCCTTCTTTCACGGCAGCTAGTAGGCAGGTCTTCTTGGTGGTCTAGGTAATTCCTAGGTCCTTGCCATAATGTAGGATCTAAAGAAAAACATAATTTAGTTCATGAAAATAAGAAATGATATCACATGAATATACAAAAATGGAGTGTAGTGTACAAATATGCCAAATGAAATATCAAAAAGGGAAGAATAAAAGTTGAGAAAATTTTGCAATTATTATGCATATATAAGTTTCATAATGCTGTAAGGTGAGTGTTGTGTAAATCTTTAGAGTTTCGTCAAGCATTTGTATTTTTTAAATCTTTCATAATCAAAAGTCGTTCCCATTTATGACTGCCTCTTGATAATTTTCCAGCTTTGTAAGGAAATTTAGAAATAGGAAAGAGGAGACTCGAGGGTGCTGGGTGGGGAAGGGCATAACCATATTGTGAATTTTGATTGGAGAGTGATTAGAAGCAATATGGTTGTAAAAGATGGCTTTGCTACCCTAGAATTCCATTTACTAGAGATGATTCACCAAGGCTCTGTCAAGTTCTTTCCTTATATGCCTTTTTTTTAATTGTTTGTTGCTCCAACTATATAGATTGCCTTCAAAAGCTAGATCTACAACTCCTAAATTGTTGATGCATCATTTCAACTCTTTACACCCTTTAAGCACATTTTTCCTTTAAGATTCTAAGTCAAAAAGAGAGTTGTTGAAGTCACCAAGAATAATCCAAAGTGCATTCATGTTAAGCACCTATCCTCCATGTCTTTCAAAAAAAAACATCTTCACAAAGCTAAATTTGAAGCATAACACTAGTGAACCAAACTTTACATATGCTAGATTTTATTTCAAAGACATTTGTAAGGCCTGAACATTAGATACAAAGTCCAAAATTTCTAGTTTATCAGGATCATAAGCAACAACGATCATGTCATTGTGATTATAGATGATTTTTTAACTGCACTTAATGAACTAGAAGCTCTTGCAAAGATTTTCCTGTAGTTTGACTCCAAAAAGCCTAATTAACGTTGGCTTTATTGTATAAAGATGGTCTAAGACAACTTATTTTTTCGGGTTAGTAAAACCCTTTATATTCCATACTAGGTTTGACATTTAGGGGAAGTTAGGGAGCTTAAAGAGTTTTCAACTTTGACCGTCCTACTAGATTTTCTTTTCTTTTTTTATTTTGTGATGGATTAAAAGGAGCAAGGTTAGCATTAGCTTCCGCAACACTTATATGAGAACTAGAAGTAAAAGCCTTAAGGGTATCAGGGTTGCCTCCATCATTATTTGGCATAGCTACCTTGATCTTGGTCTCATCTATACATTTGTTATCATATCCTACTTTTTGTTCAAACCTGTATTACATCGTGTTTTATGTTTCTCTAAAAATTCTCAGATTGCTTCTTCACACTCAATTCTACTCTTAACTTCTTTTCTTTTTTTTTTTGGGCATAAATATGAGCTAAACTGATAAGACATCTTAAATTAAGTAGTAATTCCTTTAAATACATCCACAACACAAGCAATATGCTTTTAAAATAGTGCTAAAAATAATGTATATCTAACATATATAATAATCCTCCACATTTAAGCAATTCCTTGTCCTTAAACAAACCAATCCATCATTCAATCTCAAATAGAAAACAACTTTGGAAAATTTGCTTAAACATTAACACACACTATTGAAAATATCACTTTCAATCGTAAAAGATAATCAAAATATTATGCGACCACTTATTTGCATCAATTCAAGTGATAATTAAGTATATTTCATGAGTCTTTAAACTTCAACTCAAATCATAAAACTTGTTCCCATAAATAAAATAAATATATGTAAGATACATGTTTCAAATTTCAAACACATTCAAATACTTTTTATTAACTAAAGATAAACAAAAGCATTAGAAGTTTGTTCGAGAAGTCACCTCTTTATATGCAAGAGTAAACACCTTGTTATGAATACTTCGACTACTCATTTAACTCACTATCTCAAATGACTACTAGTACCACTCTTTAACTTTGACCTTTTTATTGGTGCAAAGCCAATAAAGTGAAATTTATTATGCTCATTTATTCATACATCACTATATGTATTGTCTAGATACTAGAAGTGTTCAAAAGATGTCAAAATTAAGTGTACATGTACATCTTAAACAAAGAATGTCGTAACGATCTTCAAGTATTCTCTAAGTTTATAGGGCAAATCATACTCACTTATTCATCATCACTCATAACTAATCACTTAAGCAATCTAATTCACTAAAACAACTCAAATTGGTAATCAGTTGCTTCCAAGAGCATGTTTTCAAAGAAAAAAAAAATCCAAAATTTACTTCTTAAAAAGAAAATAATGGCAAAATTGATAAGCTTCAGCGTGCGTCATATAAATCCATAGTCCTTTGCTCCACACTTAAATTAACCATTGTCTTCAATGTTTCCTTCATACAAGATAACAATAAAAATGTGAAGTGGGTAAAAGATAGAAAGGAGTTAAACTTCCATATTTTTTGCATTCATTTAGTCAAGTTTAAATGTATGTTCATCCCATAGATATATATTGAGGTGCTAAATGGACTATAAGAAGAACTTAATCTAAAAAGGTTAGTTATAAAGAACTGAAATTATAAAAATATGTATATAATTGATCAATAATATTCCCATTAACCATAAAAAGGATAAAAGTAAAATACAGACGCAAAAAAGGATCAATGTTCTTAGGGAGCTAGTGGTAAAGGTGGCACGTAATGCATTATTGCTCACTGCTCCTCTAAGCCCTTAAATGAAGTCATCTCTATCAACCTCCTTACAGGGGACTAAGTCGTCACCATCCTTGTATCACCTTCAGAAACAATAGTTGTTCTTTTGTAATTATAAGATCACATGTTCAATTTATAAAAATAACTTTTTTGTAAAAATATAAAGAGAAGATTGTATATATTATGACCCTCCCCATACCTATATAAAACAGAAAATTTTGTGTACTGGATATGTTGAAATTTATTTTCAAAAACAGTAGTCTCCTTTCTAATTGGTGCGACAATATCTTCTAGCTTTACGATGTCTATATCCGCAACATGCTCCTCATTAACTAGGGCCTTGGGCTCCTTGTGCTTTCCATCCTTCTCGAGCTTTTTGGGCTCCTCAAAATCAACTACACCTCTAGCTACTGGAGTGTGCTCCATCTACTCCTGCAGTTGTCTCCTATTATAACATTGGTGGTGGTCGAATCTCCACTCTTAGATAATGCATTTTCTGCACCATGGGTTTACCCAACTAGTGCATGTACTCCTCAATATGTGCCAAAGTAACTGGCTATAGAGTGCTGGTGCTATTACTGGTGCTGGTAGTGTAGCCTCGCTATCGGGCCCTATGATATGATCCTCCTAAACAATCGCCTCCTTATGCAATCATGGTGGTGCATTAATGAGAATTAAATATTGTCCTCAATTGTCCATCGTTAGCTCGATAATCTAAATCGCCCTACGGATCTTCGATGTGATGGATGTGGAAGTCGTTGCCACTATGAACTCCGTATCTTGCAAAAGTACTACTAGCTTGCATGCTAAGCGTTATTTATGTTGATGTAGAGCCAGATCAACTATATAAAAAGCACATTGAAATGGGTCCTGTACCTCTGGCACATCAGTATAAGAGGAATTAGTCCCTTCTAATGACGACACTCTTGCTCTCCCTCATCACATGTAAAGATTTTACTATGAGCTTATGCACTCAACTAGGGGATTTAGAGGTGGTAATGTTGTACAGTCACTATCAACTGCAGTAGGTCCTTGCATCTATGTTTGGGGAGTCTTAGTTAACACGGATCCCAGTTGGTGGCAACAACTCCGCATATTCATCATTGTAAAATCGAACATAAACCATTAATTAGTTATAACTCCCAGTCTAAGCAGAAGCACATACGTGTTCATCCACGAGGTCTTCTTGTCATCTACCTCTAGGGTGCATATGAACTCCAATGTTAGCTCTCGGTCGACCAGGTCACATTATTCAAAGACATCAGATCACTCATCAAACACAATAATTTGATATACACTGTCAATCAAGATTGACCAATCTAAGGACGCCCCAATCAATGAAGCGAGGCACCTTAAACTGTTTGGTATGGAAGGCTTGTACCTTTTCCATTGTGCCTTAATAATGAAATCAAACTATGGGTGATCTGGTTACTACTACTTCTTAATGGGAATCTATGGTTTTACTGGAGGCGGTGATGGCAGTAAAGGTTTGTTTGTTTATCCCTACTACCTCCTTGATTCGAGTGAGTTGTGCACGATGATAAAACGTTGGCATTCACTTTAGCCTTTTTGCGCGTCAGCTGAAGACTAGGTCTTTTGGGCGTTCTAGGTAATTCCTAAGTCCTTGTCATATTGTGATAGGTAACAAAAAAATATAATTTATTTCATGAAAATGATAAATGACATCACATGAGTATATAAATACGGAGTATAGAGTAAAAATATGCCAAATGAATTATCATATAGGTAAGATAAAATTTGTCCATTATCATGCATCTATATGTTCTATAACTGTTTGTATGGTTGCTGTCTCTGGTAGTTGGAGACGGAACGGAACAGAATCTCCGGAGACGGAACGGAACAAAAAATGGTAACAGTGAACTGTTTGGTTATGGTAAACAGAACAGAGAAAACTGTCTCCGTCTTGAGGACAGAATGTGTTTGGTTACAGGGGACAGAACGAAAAAATAGTGCAAATGACAAATATGCCCCTGATCTTTAATATGATTAGAAATATGTAATTTATTGATACTTTTATTACGAATAGTTTGTATTAGTTAAAAAATTAACAAATA
>JAOTAX010000008.1:19874039-19895638 GCA_025629825.1 Erythroxylum guanchezii
TAGGATTTGTGTTTGATGATAGCTATGGTAAATGATAGGAAATTGTGTTTTGATGAACCAATTGAGTTGAGATTTGATAAATTGGTGAGTTGAACTTGGTGTTTGAGTTGTTATGAAGTGTTTTAGCATGAGAATAAGTGAATTTAGGAAGTTCATAAGTGTTTATGATATTAGGAAGGAGGTTGGAAGCTTTAGAGAGGCATTTGAGGACTTTGGGGAGCCCCCATGTCCGTTAAACGGGCATGGATGTCCGTTAAACGGACCCTCTCAGGTGTAAAAATACCCCTTGGCCAGTCAATGTTCGTTAAACGGACATGGATGTCCGTTTAACAGACCTTCTCAGGTCATTCAAGAGAGTTACAAATCGATTTAAGGTATAAGCATGGTCTATTCTTTTGGGTATAACTCCCTCATCTGACATCCAATTGAGGTGATTGTTGAAGAAATGGATTCCTAAGACATATAACTATCTCTCCATGAAAAATTGTATCTTTTGGAGTTGATTTGAAAAAGTTTGATAAAAAGAAAATGAGGAATCGGTTGGGAGAGCATGATTAGGGTTTGTAGCTTTTTAAGTATATCTTGTACTATAGAGCTCCGATTGAGACGATTCTTTCTTCAAAGCAAACTAGAGACTCAGAGCTATGATTTCTTTGAACAAGTCAACTCGAAATTATGGTTTGAAGATTTCCAAATTCTGTATGCAATCAGGAGGAATGAGTTTGAGCATGGTGACTGATATGTATGGGCACGCCATTGAACAAATTGTGAGTAAATTTTTGGGATATTATCAGAATGAAAAAAAATGATGGCTTATAAGGGTTCAGTGTAATAACCCTTCAAGGTAATATGCTCACGTTTCATGTTTTAGCAAGAGTTGGATTTCGAAGTCAAACGGGATCCAACAGAAGTATAAGTCCGCAAAAGTTTGGTTCCGAAAACGGGACCCAACAATGGGCGTGACACGTAAGCCTCTTTTATGCCATTCACGACTGTAACATTCTAAGTCACGCCTGTAACCTTTGTGCCACCTATTGCCAAAAACCTAGTTTTTACTATAAATGTGTTATGTTAATGGTGGAAACATTCCAAACTTAAATATTCTTTGTTTTTAGGATTTCGGGAGCGGAAAAGACAACAAAGGCAATTCATGGCTATTTCTTGGAGATTTATGGAGAAGGAGGGCTAACTTCCTGACATCAATTCAGAGGTGAAATCGATGCCGAAGAGCGCATTTAAGCATATCGTCTTTATGTATAGTGCTCTTTCCTTCTTTTAGGATTGTTTACGTTATCTTGTGTTTATTGATTGGGTATTGTGTAAGAATGATCTTATTGCTCTATTAGAATGTTTTTTTATGAAAACTCATTGCTAGAACTTGAATACGATACGTAATAGTTGTGTTTGAATTTGTATGTGGCAACTAATATTATTAAATCATTAAGGATAACATAGCACAAGTTAAATAACCTGAGCTCGTGTAGTTATTGCTTAGATTGGTCCAAGTTATCAATCACAGCGAGAATACCCTTTCTCGATTCATATGGTCTAACAACACCACGTACCATTTAGTTTGTTAAGTTATCAAACTTATATGTCAACTTGTAATTGATAATTTGGGACTAGTAACACAAGAAATGCACCTATAATTATGGACGATCTTTTGCATAATAAACCCTTAGGATGGATATAGGCTAGAAATTCATGATGCAACTCCAATGAGGCTTATTAGTGAAATATTCCATGAGCTTAGGAGTCATAGTGCGAGAATACCCTTTCTCGATTCATGTGGTCTAACAATGCCACATACCATTTAGTTTGTTAAATTATCAAACTCAGTATGTCAACATGTATTGATTTATCATTATGTTATTTAAAATTGAATTTGCATTTATTAATTGAGTAATTTACTCTTAATTATATGGCAACATGGACAAAAGTTGGATGTCTCATCAAAAATGGTCAATTGAATACTTAAAAGGAGTTAAGAGTTTCATGCAATTTGTAAGAGATCAAATGGATGTAGAATGTTTTATTCATTGTCCATGCATTGATTTCTTAAATGTGAACATTCAAATTCAAGATGTGATATATAATCACTTGCTAATTTGAGATAGATAAATTTATACTCCATAGCTTTATTACGGGGGAATGTTTGGAAGCAAGATGTAGTATAAGCGCTAATACAGGTGTTGATGATAGTGACAATAATGATGTAGAATATTGTGATATTAATGATGATGGTGATGATGGGATTGGCAAGATGTTAGAGGATTATGAGAATTATATGGAGATTATGAAAGAAACCAGTTTACCTAACATAATTAGTAGTATTATAGAAGATAATTTTGGGAAGTTATTAAAAGTTACTCAAGAAGAATTATATCCAGGGTGTTCGAAATTCTCACGGCTTTCTTTTGTTGTGAAGTTGTTGCATTTGAATGTCATAATAAATGCAGTAACAATTCTTTTGACATGTTAATTGACTTGCTCAATGATGCATTACTTGTTGGATACAAATTGCCTAAATCATACTATAAAGCAAAGAAATTGTTAAGGGACCTTGGATGAGGATATATATATCAATACATGTTTGTAAGTATGAATGTGTTATATTTTGGAAGGACAATAAAGATCTTAAATGTTGTCCCATTTATGGTACATCAAGGCAGTGAGTGGATGATGATAAAGGGAATAAGATACTTTATAAAATCTTGAGATAGTTCCTTATTAAACCATGACTACAAAGGCCTTTTACATTAACAAAAATAGTCATAGATATGAGGTAGCATAAAGAGAAACGCATTGATGATAACATTATGCATCATCCAACAAACTCAATGGCATGGAAAGATTTTGATGGACAATTTTCATGGTTTGCACAGGATTGTTGTAATATTCGACTTGGCTTAGCCTCAGACGGATTTAATCCATTCGATAATATGAGTACTTCTTACAACATGTGGACGGTAATTTTAGTGCCATACAATTTACCTCCATGGAAGTGTATGAAGGAGCCTTTTATGTTATTGTCTTTACTTATTCCAGGACCTACTGCTCCTTGTAAGAATATCTATGTATACATGCAATCACTGATTGATGACTTAAACCATCTCTGGGAGGTTGGATTAGAAACTTATGATGTTGTTAAAGGTGAAACATTTATAATGCATACGACTATTTTATAGACTATAAATGATTTTCCAAAGTATGGGATTTGTCCGAATAAAGTACTAAAGGGCATATGGCATGTCCTGTGTGTAACCAGCAAACTCATTCAATAAGGCTACGAAGTAAAATATGTTATATGGGACATCTTTATTACTTAGAACATAGGCATTAATGGAGAAGAAGCAAATTGTTTAATGGTAAAGTAGAATTAGGCGAAGCTCCTTTGACCACTTATTTGGTGATGATGTGGTTTGCCAACTATCACATTTAGGTGACATTATACTTGGCAAACACCTAAGTAATAGAAAGCGAAGTGTTGTTGAGCTCAATTGGAGTAAAGGAATCATATTTTTCAATTTTCCATATTGGAAGGAATTGTTATTAAGGCATAATCTTGATGTGATGCATATTGAAAAAAATATTTGTTAGAATACTTTAGGAACTTTGATGGGAATTGATGGGAAATCAAAAGACACAATTAAGGCTAGAATAGACTTGCAAGACATGAATATAAGAAAATATTTGCGTTTGAAAAAAAGAGATGATAGGTCATACATTATTTCACTTGTTTGTTACAACATGTCAGAAAAGGAGAAGCAAACTTTTTTTTCAGTTTCTTAAATTAGTCAAGTTTCATGATGGGTATGCATTTAATATAGCCCGTTGTGTGAATGTTAAAGAGGTAAAAATATCGCGGTTGAAAAGCCATGATTTTCATGTATTTCTACAACGATTTCTTCCTGTTGGAATACGTGGGTGTTTGCTGAAGGATGTGTCTATAACTTTGGGTCAATTGGGTGAGTTTTTTAAGCAATTATGTTGTAAGACACTCAAAGTTGAAGAGCTTGAGAAAATGGACAAATACATAGCTTTGATTCTATGTAAGCTTGAACTAGTATCCCCCCAATCTTTTTATGATGTTATAGTGCATTTGACAATTCATTTACCATATTTAGGCAAAACTTTGTGGACTAGTTCATTTTCAATGGATGTTCCCCATTAAAAGGTATTTTATATTAACTTGTACTTTTTTCTAAAGTTATTAGTTAGCAATAATTGTTAATGTACCATAGTGTCTGTTTAGGTTTTTATGCTCTCTTAATCGTTATGTATGTAATAGAGCTCGACCTAAAGGGTCTATTACAAAGGCTTATGTAGCAAATGAATGTTTGACATTTTGATCAATGTACTTAAATGACGTGGAGACAAGATTTAATAAACAAGAATGGAACTTTGATTTGGATCAAGATGGTGGCTTGTTAGTTTTCTCCCGGAAAGTAAGGTCATTTGTTATCGAAAAATATGTGGACTTAACTAAAGACAAGCTTGAAATTAGCCATTGGTATATTTTGAACAATTGCAAGGAAGTCAATATATAGAGAGAGTATATATATTACTTTTGATTCAAATTTCCATATTTAAATTTTACAGTTAAATATATATTTCCTGATCCCTATTTACTTCTTTAAATAGAGAGCATAAAGATTCGATTCGAAGCAAAGGGATCATTAATGTTAAGGAAATACATAAGATTAAGTTTCCATCATAGTTTAGGACTCAAGTAAGTTTTTGTCTTATGTTATGAACTTATGACAATTTGTAAGTTATTTTAACTTCTAATTATATTTTGTCCTACATATGATAAGGTTACATAACCATAACATGTAAGAGGCGACAACAACATTATATGCTTTTACATATAGGCCTCATATGTGTGGCAAAAAATATTAGGTTGCATTGTTTAGAGTTAGATTTCATATACAAGACTGAGACAGTCAATTTAAAAGTCAAAATTATGGGGTTGGTTTTTAGGGAAGTCATGACGGCGATTTCATTGACTTTTACGGTATCATCTCAGAAATAATAGAGTTGCATTACATCAAGGATAAAAAGGTTGTTCTATTTAAATGCAAATGGTTTAATCTTGGTGACATAAAAGTAAATGGCAATATTACTCGCATCAATGTTAGTAAGACATGGTATGATAATGATCTTTTTTTCCTTGCAAGTCACGTGAAACAAGTTTTCTACCTCAACGATACTGTATTAGGCAATAATTGGAAGGTTGCTCAAAAGTTTTAATACTGAAATCTCTTTGATTTTTGTGAAAGGGATAATGGCATAATGAGTGAAGATGGTGATGAAGTATATTAAGAGATTGAATCAGAGCTGAATAATGAAGCCATTTAAATAGAAGATTCAGATATATCATCATTCTATAGTAGAGAGGTTGATCCCAATATAGTACAAGTGGATGAAGTAAAAGTAAATCTTGCCGTAGAAAGAGATGAAGACTATATTAAGGATGAATTATATGACAATGATTATACATTGACCAAATATATTAGTGATGAAGACTCGAATCATAATGTAATTAATGATGATGATTTTCAAGATTTCGATCATGATAACAGAAGGTAATAAAATTGTTGTTTATATTGTTTGAAATGTATGGTTGATGTTTGAGTTATGTTAATGCGTATTATTGATATTTCACTTATGTTAATGGATATTGTTGATGTTTGGCTTATGTTTATGTGTAATGTTGATGTTTGAGTTATGTTGATGCGGATTGTTGATGTTTGAGTTATGTTAATACAGAATATTGATGTTTGAGTTATGGATATGCTTATTATGAGTATTTGAGTTATGTTAATATGGAATGTTGACATTTGAGTTATGTTTATACAGAATGATGATGTTTGAGTTATGATTATGCGTATTGTTGATACTTGAGTTATGTTAATGCAGAATATTGTTGTTTGAGTTATGTTAATGCAAATTGTTGGTGTTTAAATTATAGTTATATATATTGTTGATGTTTGAGTTATGTTAATGGGGAATGTTGTTGTTTGAGTTATGTTTATGTGGATTTTTTATGTTTAAGTTATGTTTATTCGTATTGTTGGTTTTTGAGTTACATTAATGTAGAATGTTAATGTTTCAGTTATATTTATGCGGAATGTTGATGTTTGACTTATGTTTATGCAGATTATTGATGTTTGAGTTATGTTTATGCATATTGTTGGTGTTTGACTTATTCTTATGCGTAATGTTTATATTTGACTTATTGATATTCAAAATAGTGACACCTGGTAGAAATAAAGGAAAGAAAGTGGCAAGTATTGAAGTTGCCCCTAGTCAACAATAACCATATCAATTAGATCCTAACCAACAACAACAATAGACTTTATCCACCAAGCCAATTAACAGCGACCTCCATTTGCCTCAACTAGTACTAAGGGATTGCAGGTGTGTTAATCTTTAACACTTATAATTAGATTTGTGCTCAAATATATATTACATGTTTAATGTGTATTTTCTTATCATTATTCATTTGTTGTCAGGTTCTAATACCATAATCAGAAAAAAGAGGTAGAGGTATAACTAAAGGTTGTGAGTTTCAATGCATAAATGTTCCAATAAATAGTAAGTTGTCTGTACATATTGATACCTCGTAAGGTCATCTTGTAAACAAAGTTCAACCGAAGAAATTTTCTAATGAGTTAGGGGTAATTGCCAGAACTGAATTGGCTTATCTTAAGCATGCCAAGTAGTTGAAGGAAAACAATTTACTAGAGAATGCTTTGGACAAAGTTTCGGTAAATTTTCAATTTCTTTTATTATATGCATTTTTTTACTTATTTAAATATTAATTACACTTTTACTTGTTGTTCATAAATGAAGCTCAATATCGTCGACATCCACAACCTTGATGTTTCAAACTATGTCACTTCACTTTTGAAAACAATGGACCAAGGATCGTTGCTATCGAATGCATAAATATTCCAAATCTTTTCCTTCGGATGAGGAGGTAAGGAGAGATGTTTTAGAATGGATGTCTCCAAAAAATTGGAACATTTTTTTTCATTATTAAACCGCTCCCAACATCCAGGTTTGTTCTCTTTCCCTTCACATTTTCTTCCATTAATCTTGTTAGACGAGTTTCTTTATTTAGGAAAAGTGTGAGAAGATCAAGGTTAATAGAGAAAAAAAAAACTCCTCACAACCAAGGCTCCAAATCATTTGTTGTCATGTGAAATGAATATGTAATTTCTTTGTTTACAAGTTATAATTATATTAGTAAATATCATATTATTTATTGTGTTTTGATTTTTTTTTCATAAAACGGAGTCAGTAGGAAGAGTATGATAGCATCACACTCTACAAAATGACACACTATAAGGAAGGTAAAGGCTGGATGTCTGAAGAAGCGCACAATAATTATGTAAGTACAAAAATTTTTTAAAATTTTAAGTTTATTTATTTATGTAGTACTAATTAATAAAATTTGAATTTAATATAGATTTTGTTTTTAAACTTTTAGAATAAGATGTAGGAGTTGTTGCAAACATCAATATTTGATGGAAATGAACCCAATGTAGATGACATGTAACATCTCGTTTTCATACTAAGGGTTACAACCCTAGATATCTGTAATTGAGAAAAAAGCAATGAGAGATTAGAGAAAGTGCATTTCATGCTCATGTATAATGTTAGTATACACATATGTGAATTTGATTATTGCAGAAATTACAATGAAATGTTCATGCACTCATTTAACATTTTCTGGGTATAAATGATTGTTTAATGTGAATTATGGATTATATGTCTTAATAATTGAGTGGGAGTGTATAAATAGTGAATTAGAATTTTTGGTGAAATATGAGATATTTATGGAATTTAAGGGTATTCATGGACTGGGAAAAATGTCGAGTGGCAGAACAATTGATAAATAGTAGTAGAAATAAGAGTCAAATGGCAATGGAAATTTTTATGAATGACATTAAGATGTAATGACAAGTTTCATTAAAAATTGGGAGAAATTTGGGTTGAAAATTGGAGACAAATGGACTAGCTTTTTAAAAGAGCCAATTAGAGACCACAAAAAGGTAACAAATGGCATCAACTCCTGAATTTGACCTAAATTAAAGACCATTTCATGGTCTTTCATTTGCCGATTCACGATACGTGCTTCTCTTCTTCATCTTCTTCAATTGTTTTTCATCTTTCTCTCCTTCACTCACGAAACTCACTCTCACCCTCACCATGTTGATTTTGTCCCACTCTTTCACTTTGTTTCTTCAAGATTCATTATCTTCTCCATCTTGTTACTAAAAGACCCAACCTATTCCACCGTTAAAGGTGATGATCGTATATGTGGAGGAGCTAGGGTTTCATGGTGATTTGAAGAAGCTTTGGAGCTAAAACATGTAAGTTAAACTTTGTTCTTCATGGGTTGTCTTAATATAAGCATATATGATGATAGTTGGTGATAAAATGATCATAAAGAAATGAATGTGTTTATATCTTGCTTTTGTGTTTATGATGACAAATGATTCATAAATTGATATAGAGTAGATTTAGAGTTAGATTGAATCCTAAAAGAATGTAGGAAGAAGTGCACACAAAAATTAAATGGTGAATGAATATTGTCATGCTTTGTTTTTAATGAATAAAAACGTGGATCATTGGTTGTTTTAGAAATGAATTGGATTGAGAATTGAAGTTAAAGAAAAGTCAAGTGTAGTGTCTTGAAAAGGGAAGAACTAGGATGAAAGTTTAGAGATAAAAGGATAATGGTGTTTAAAAGGTGCTGGAAAATGCTAGTTGTAATATTTCCATTGACTAGGCATCTGTAATTTAGCCATAACTTGTTCTGTAGGTATCCAAATGAGATTATCTTTAATTTGGATTAAATTAGAGACATATGGCAACATTTTACATGAAGACATCGAATTCAAATTTTGTTTTTGAGAGTTTCTAATTTTGACTTGAAGTTGTGTAGTAGGTGTAGTGAATTGATGATGAATACATGTGTTTGTGTTCTATTTTGAGAGTAGGAAAACTATGAGTGATGAATTGCTATATAGATGTTATGAGTTGTGAATTAACGTTATAATGAAAATGAAAGTTATGTTAACCAAGATTTTGAGTTATGTTTTTGAAATGAGATGAATTAAGGTCATAGTTAGAAGTGAAATGAAAGTGGAAATGAAGTTGAATATGTGCATAAAGTTGATGATGAATGTCTATATGTATATGTTCTGTTATTAGTGTTCATGATCAATCATGGACTATAATTTTTTATGGATGATATTGAGATGAAATGGAGTTAAGAATGATTGGGAAAATGATGAGTAATTGAATTAGAAGTGATAGATCAAGCATATGATGTTGAATGTAATAAGTAAAGAGTTAGAAATCTGGAAAGTATGATGCAATTGGATATACTTTAGGGCAAGAGGCATAACATTTTCTTTAGAACTCTAATTGTGGTCATTTAAGTATGCTTAGAAAGAGGACTTCGAGATCTACAACTTCTATGAAGACTCTGAGAAGAGATTTTGATGTCTAGAGGGGTCAAATTTTCAAGTTTTTGTAAGAGACCTGTAAAGGTCTATTTAACGGACATTCACGGGTCAATTGGTGAATATTAAGGCTTAAATGGGACTTGGAATGAACCTCTAATGATGCCTTGATCAAGTGACTAATGTGTGATATGCTTGAAGTGATACTTGGGGTTATAACTTGGTGAATGAATGGATGATATCAAAGTACCAAAGACATGAGTGTAATGAGAATGAAAATGTGCATATGATTATAGTTATGATCCAAAGGAGTTAAGTAATATGTATTAAGTAAATGTGAATGAGAATTGAGTATTATGAGAGCATATAATGTTAGAAGAAGTTGGATTATGACATTAGAAGAACTAAGTGTTCTTGAGGTGTAAGTTTAAGAATAAGCCAGACACATATAAAGGGTAAAAATTGAATGGTGAACTTAGAATGATCATTTACAAATGAAGTGTAAACCTAAGTTCAATTAGACATATATGAATTATGAAATAAGAATGAGCATAAGATATGAATTTAGATAATATACCCAAGATTATCATTGAGCATGCGTTATACATTACACATATATATATGTGTAAAACTAAATGTTATGTGATTGTGCAATTAATAATGTGTGTGCAATATGTGTTTTGCATAATGATGATACAGGATAGAACTTTCGGATCCAGACATTTTCGGATCATGGAATCTAATGCTAATCTGGAGCGTACTATGAGTCGACCTAAATGGTCTTACTTTGCTGATTATTTGTTTATATTATATATTGAATTATCTTATGAATGTGATTTGATTGTGTTGATTCCGGACACTGAAAGTCTGAGACTTATGATGCATAAATGTGTTATTGAAGTGTTATTTGTATGTGAATGAGAAGAAACAAATGTTTCTCAACAATTTTGATGAATGTCGGATTAAGGTCCAATGATATATGTGTTTTGATTGTGAATGTGAAATCATGTGATTGACTTAAATTATGAGAATGTTACGCATTCCATTACATAAATGCATGAAAGATAAAGGCAATTGTGACCGGAGTCGCCAGTATAAAGAGCTTAAAGCTCATATTGTGATTAGAGCCTCAGGCTCAATTGTGAATGTACCTTGTATCTACTAAGAGATATAGGACATTATCTGATACAGCTCAGTATCCACTAAGGGATATGAGTTAGTGAAAAAGGCACTCGGTCACAACAAAGTAATAAATAAAAGTGAGTCTCATGTGCATTTCAGTATAAGTGACATGTGTATTTTAAATGATTGAAATGGTTGAATTCACTGCTTTGAATGTGATATATGAAGTACGTTTTATGTGATGCTATATGTTAAATGAAATGATGTGAATCATATGATTATATGAACTATATGTCTATGTGATTGAGTGAGCTATTGAGGATGGTCACTCATTGAGTTTACAAAACTCACCCAAAATTTGCAATATTTTTCAGGCTCAGAAGAATTACTTCGTTAGGCTAACAAGAGTATAGCCACTGCATTCGAGTAAGAGATAAAGGTTGAGATCAGTTCGTGTTTGCATTTGTTTTTACTTATTTTTGTATCAATTTGTGTATTCCACGATTTCTGTACAACGTGTATTTGAATATTTTTGTATGTAATAACTTTCAAAATTGGAAATGTTTTGCAAATGAGATTGATCAAAGTGTAATAATATTGTGATTTCGATGTTTATGAAATAAAAGTATGGGCCCGAATGTGATTATTGGTTTCTGCATAAGTGTGTGATATTTTTTAAAAAATTGGTACTAAGTTTCAAGTGTTTGACTGTTCTAGCATGCCACCTTACAGGGTATGTACTCATACATCACTCATGATGTCAGGTATGTGTCTTGCGAGAGTGGAGTGCTACATGACATTTGCAACAAGGTGCTTGGTACAAGATCCGGCTACATTAAAGGTCTTGGATTTGGGCCTAAGCTAACTGCTTCATCCTAATCAAGACCAACATATGATAACCGTCTTCAATAGGAGAACTAGTCGCTTAAGGCTAAATTAGAATATAATGAACAAAACTTACAATGTAATGAAAAAAATTAGTTACGCATCAAAAAAAGGTCAAAAAAGTACTTGAATCGAATTATGTAAGTAGCGACGACGAAAGCAAGTCTTAATCATTAAACTAATATTTGTATCTTTTATTTTTATATAAGTACTTTTAAAATTGTAATTAACACTTAATGATATTTTATCGTTTATATACAATGCTTCTAATTTACAATTATTTTATTATATTTTTGTATAATAAATTATAAAATAAAAGATCTAAATATTACATACAATAACATGAACTAAAAATGTCACCAATAATTATAATTAACATGATAAAATATTTAGTAATATTGTGTCTAAACAAATTCCCAACGTAACTAAAAAGATTTAGATATGTTTTCAAAAACGTAGCTAAAAATATTTGGCTACACTTTTGAAATCGTCACCAATAAATTTTGGCTACATTTCAAACAACATAGCAAAAGAAATTTGGCTACGTTTCCAAAATTGGCACCAATCATTTTTTACTATACTTCTATTTTGTCGCTAAAAGTTATTAGTTGCATTTCTAAAAACATTGCAAAAAACTTTAACCTACATTCTGAAAATGTATCCAATAATATTTAGATACAAAAATGAAGTCTAGCAAAAACTTATTGGCAATTTGCTTTTCATTACGTAAAAAACTCGTAGTGAAAAAGGATTAGCGACAATTTGGTAAAAAAGTCGCCTATAGTTTTTCCATATAGGGCTTTGGAGAAGATTTTGCTGACGATTATAAATCATTCATAATTATTATTTGCGACAATTTTTCAACATTTAGCCACACAAAAATTCATTGTTAAAAGTCCCTTCTGTTATAGTGATACTTGATAGTCAATTCGTTAGTTAAATAATTATTTACAACTATTTTTTATCTTATATATATTTATTGATTCTGCAGTTTGGAGGTCATATTAATATAATGAAGAAATTGTTGAATATGTTTCATGTTCTGATTCTATAGGTTCTAAATTATATTTTAATGCTGAATTTAAAATATTAATTTTTTTATATTTATTTTGGTTTCTTTTTCAACAAGTGTTTGCATAATGACCTTCTTCTTTACATAACCAACATCTACATTTTTTCTTATTTTGAGGGCAATATTTCTTTTTTGGTTTATATTGTCTATAAGCCTTTTTTCTTAAAAAACTTTTTATAAGGTTTAAATGAAATTTTTTATATACGTTTTTGGGAAGTTTTCGCCATTTATATTTATTATATTTTGTTTGTTTTCTTTGTTTATGATAGGTAGAAAATGAGTTAATAGAGCTTCAACAACAAGGGTATAGTAACCAAAGAAATTAATCAGTTGCGAGCAGCTTTTACCATCCTTGAAAAATAAATATCCACTGACCAATCACACTCTACAAATCTTCCAATAACTAATATTCAACCACAACCATAAAACATCCAGCCAATAACACCCCAACAAATCACTCAGACACTTTTACTCAGCTCTCAGAAAAAGGACGACTTTAAAGAAAGTAAAACTTATGTTATTTTCAATAGACCTATGCCCAGAATATATGATGAATGGGATAGAGTTGTTATTCATATCAATGGAAAATCTTCCATTATTCATCAAAGTTATAATACCCACATCGAAGTAGAGAAAGCTTTGGTAGAATTTAGAGAACCCTCATTGAAACCGCAATATAAACAAGTTCTTGAAAAACCAGCAACTTCCACTACCATGAAAACTCTTAGAAAACCAATCAATAAGAAAACGATCAATGTTGTACCTACCTGAGCCTTGAAAGATGAAAAGAAGAAAATACTCCTAAGGTATTTTATGACTATTTCCAAGCACTTAATGAATGGAAGGAAGAACAAAAATTCTTTCAGTATTATCCCCAAAATAGAGGACGTTATGGACCTAAAACTATCATCTTTCGAGAAACAGATGCACTCACTGCTTATCTCTTTTTCCAAAGTGGTTTAGTCGACACCATTTACCTAACTAATCTAAACAGCCTTACTGAATTTCCAGCTGGATTCACTCTGACAATAAACAATTACAAAGAAAGATTTACAAAAGAAAGAGAAATATTCATCAAAGTTTTTAACAGGTACCCAGTCTTTAGAAAAGCAGACAGTTACAAAATTCAGACATACAGCTATCTTGAATAACATATATACAAATAGGTATTAGTAATGGTATGTATCTACTTATTGACAAACCACCAAAGTATGAATTCAACTGGGATCCCATTAATCAATTTAATTTACAATGCCTAGAAGGAGTCTATCAGCAATGTTTAAAGATTACCCCATAATCATTGATCAAACTCAATTATAGAGGACCAAATATTTTGATGACGTTATCCTATCGAACACCCATAGCTACCGATCCCTTCCAACTCATCAAACAAATAGAGGCAAATTTCTCAACTATTTATGGAGTATTCAACATATTATTAGCCGATTGGAAGCAATCCCTTTGTCAGCAACTTCAGCAATATCCATCTCATTAATGTACCCACTTTATGTCTCTTATCTTCAGGAATTTTTGTAATTGTTTATAAATTTGTTCTTGATCGATTAAATTGATACGAATATGCCCAATACATTGGTCTATTCTGATTGGTGTTTCATCAATTATCTTTCCATAATAAATTATATGTTTACAATTTATTAGATTTTTAAAAAGGATGATGATTAATATCTTATCATGCTTTAAGATTTAATTGTGTTTTAGAAATTTGCTTTTGTTTTTCATTTGATAATAATGTATTAATATGAAAAATTCTAGCAGATTCAGTTAATTCTAAATTATCTACTTCCAATATATTGTTGTCTTGATTTCTGTCATACTAATGAAATAATCTTTTATGATTTGCTAAGTTGTTATATGTATTTTGTAAATCATGTTTATATGAATGATATAGATATGTAGCATTTTCAAGTTTTTGTTTTATAGGTAATAATCCATTATTATTAATGAAAAATTGTAAAAAATTGTATCATTCTCCATAATGTTCTTTTTCTATTTTATATTGAGATATTAAACTTTCAAAATACATGATTTCAATATGTAAATAATTACAGAGAGTACAAAAAGTCATATATGTGTTTGATAACGTTCTTAAAATCTTTTATAAAGTTGTTTAATTTCTTCTTTTTCTTGATGATATAAAGTGGTATGATTATTAACAATATTTTGGAATGTTTGAAGAGTTTGCATAGAAGCATTAATAGATCGAAGGAAATTATAAGTTTGAGTAAATGTTTTGAAACATTGTTGGTTAACTTTAATTTTTGTTTCCATATGTATTATTGGTAAATGAATCACTCTACAAGAAGCACAAATAGGCAAAATTACTGAATTTTATTAAGAAGAAATCTAAGAAGAATATTTCTAAAACCATAGGTCAAACAAGCAATAAGAAAATCTATAAGACTAATTTTATCTAAATAAGTAAAACTAGCATATAGAAAGATAATAATAGGTCTAAAATAAGGAATGATTAATAAATAAAGATAGATTATAATTGATGAAAATATAAAAACATAAGTAATCATACCTTATGTTTTCTTCTCCTTTTTCTCTGAAATGCCAACAACTAGGCTATGGTGAGAGTTTGAGAGTAAACAAAGATATGAAAACTTAAGGGTTTTATTTTTTTCATACTGGAACAATGCTCCGTTTTTACATTATATAGGCTGAGGACATATGATAGCGACCAAAGCAAAAACAGGAAAAGTAGACACAGGAAAAGTGAAAAAGCCAAAAGTAAAAAAGCAAAAAGCAAAAGATTCTAGATAGTTGGCCGACAGAAGGCCTGTTTACATTATTGTTTACATTATTTGGAGCTTACATCATTCTTCAATAATCACGTCCACTGAAGAGCTGTCATCTTTGTCTTTGGAGGTAGATGGACAGTAGGTACATTGATGAGATGGATATAGTTGTAGTTGCTGAAAAAGAGATTACTTCCAGTCGTCTGATAATATGCTAAATACTCCAGAAATAGTTAAGAAATTAGCCTCTATTTTTTTGATGAGTTGGAAGGAATCAGTAGCTATGGGTGTTTGATAGGCTGACATCATCAAAACGTTTGGTCCTTTATAATTGAGTTTGATTAATGATTCTGGGGTAATCTTTAAACATTGCTGATAGACTCTTTCCAAGCATTGTAGATTAAACTAATTAATGAGATCCCAGTTGAATTCATACTTTGGTGGTTCGTCAATAGGTGGATACATACCATTACTAACACATATTTGTACATACGTTATTCGAGATAGCTGTATGTCTGAATTTTGTAAACTGCCTGCTTTTTTAAAGATTGGGTAAATGTTAAAAACTTTGATGAAGATTTGTCTTTCTTTTGTAAATCTTTCTTTTTAATTTTTGATTGCTAGATTGAATCCAGTTGGAATTCAACAAGGCTGTTTAGATTAGTTAGGTAAATGGTGTCGATTAAACCACTTTGGAAAAAGAGATAGGTAGTGAGTGCATTTGTTTATGGAAAGATGATACCTTTAGGTCCATAACGTCCTCTATTTTGGGGATAATACTGAACGATTTTTTGTTCTTCCTTCCATTCATTAAGTGCTTGGAAATAGTCATAAAATACCTCAAGAGTAATTTTCTTCATTTCATCTTTCAAGGCTCGGGTAGGTACAGCATTAATCCTTTCCATATTGATTGGTTTTCCAAGAGTTTTCATGGTAGTCGAAGTTGCTGGTTTTTCAAGAACTTGTTTATATTGCGGTTTTAACGAGGGTTCTCTAAATTCTGCCAAAGCTTTCTCTGCTTCCATACATGTATTATAACTTTGATGAATAATGGAAGATTTTCCGGTGATATGAATAGTAGATTTATGCCATTCATCATATATTCCAGCCATAGGTCCATTGAAAATAACATAAGTTTTACTTTCTTTAAAGTCGTCCTTTTTCTGATAGCTTAGTAAAGGTGTCTTAGTGATTTGTTGGGGTGTTATTGGCTAGATATTTTGTGGTTATGGTTGAATATTAGTTATTGGAAGATTTGTAGAGTGTGATTGGTTAGTGGATATCTGTTTTTCAAGGAGGGTAATAGTTACTCGTAATGGCTTTTTGCTTTTTTACTTTTGGCTTTTTCACTTTTTTACTTTTGCTTTTTCAGCCATCTCCTTTTCCTGTTTTTGCTTTCAACGCTATCATATGTCCTCAGCCTACATAATGTAAGAACAGAGCATTGCTCCAGAATGAAAAAATAAAACTCTTAAGTTTTCATACTCTCAAACTCTCGTTGTAGCCTAAGTGTTGGCATTTCAGAGAAAAAGGAGAAGAAAACATAAAGTATGCTTACTTTCTTTTATATTTTCATCAATTATAATCTATCTTTATTTATTAATCATTCCTTATTTTAGACCTATTAGTATCTTTCTATATGCTAGTTTTGCTTATTTAGATAAAATTAGTCTTATAGATTTTCTTAATGCTTGTTTGAGCTATGGTTTTAGAAATATTCTTCTTAGATTTCTTCTTAACAAAATTTAGTAATTATGCCTATTTGTGCTTCTTGTAGAGCGATTCATTTACTAATAATACATATGGAAACAAAAATTAAAGTTAGCCAACAATGTATCAAAACATTTACTCAAACTTATAATTTCCTTCAATCTATTAATGCTTCTATACAAACTATTCAAACATTTCAAAATATTGTTAATAATCATACCAAAAGATTTCAAGAACATTATCAAACACATATATGAATTTTTGTACTATTTGTAATTATTTACATACTAAAATTATGTATTTTGAAAGTTTAGTATTGATTTTCCAAGAGTTTTCATGGTAGTGGAAGTTGCTAGTTTTTCATGAACTTGTTTATATTATGGTTTCAATGAGGGTTCTCTAAATTCTACCAACGCTTTCTCTGCTTCCATGTGGGTATTATAACTTCGATGAATAATGGAAGATTTTTTGGTGATATGAACAACAGCTTTATGTCATTCATCATGTATTCCAGCTATAGTTCCATTGAAAATAACATAAGTTTTTACTTTCTTTAAATTCTTCCTTTTTCTAAGAGCCGAGTGACTACTCAGTGGATATCTGTTTTTCAAGGAGGGTAATAGTTGCTCGTAACTAATTAATTTCTTTGGTAACTATACCCACTTGTTGTCGAAGCTCTGTTAACTCATTTTCTTTTTTAATGAGTGAATCCTTCAGGATAAGGATAATTGCTTCCATTCTCTTATCAATATATCTACAAGACTATTAGTAGATGATTTTATATAATTAATGTGAAAAGTATGTTGATTTAATTCGAGTTTCCATCGAATTAATCTTCCTTGATTATAATTAGTTTTTATATTATATCTGATGATTCCACATAAATACTTAGAATCTGTTTAAATATAAAATTCAATAGGTAATAAATCCACTTTCTATTTTCTTAATGTTTTAATACATGCTAGCGTTTCTTTTTCATAAATTGGATTTTTCCTTTCAGTGGGATTAAAAGTCCCATTGATATACTTACATAAAAGATATTTCCTTGAGTTGGGTGGTTGTGCTAGAAGATAGCCGGCCCATGTATCAATACTTGCATCTATTTGTACAATCAATGTATCCTTAGCATTATAATTGTATAATGCTGGTAAATCCTTACAAAGATTTTTTAACTTTTTACTATTTTTGTATCTTCTGTAATCCATGTCCATTAAGTTTTTACACTACATCTAAGTTGTAATTTTTTTCTTTTTTTAGCCAAATCTTAAAAAAAAAATCCCTGATTAGATATATAATTTAATAGTCCTAAGAATTTTTTAACTTCAGTTATATTTTTTAATGTGTCAAGAAAATTATGTAATTTTCCAAGAATATTTGGTTGTAATTTAAGAAAACCATTATAGAATTCTATACCTAAGTATTTGATATTTTGTTGTGCTAATTTTATCTTCTTTTTACTTAATTATGTAATTTTTCAAGAATATTTGGTTGTAATTTAAGAAAACCATTACAAAATTCTATACCTAAGTATTCGATATTTTTTTGTGCTAATTTTATCTTCTTTTACTTAAAATTAATCCTTTTTGTTTACATCTAGTAAGAACTGTTATTACTTTTTTTTAATGATCTTCTTTATCTTTGTTAGAAAATATAATAATATCATCTATATATGCTAGTGTAAAATGGTCTAACCCTTCTAAATTATTGTCCATAAATCTTTGATAAATACTTAGGTCTTGTTTTAATCCAAAAGGTAGTACATTCCATTGATAATGTTTTTGTGGTGGACACGTAAAGGTTGTTAATGGTTTTTGTATTTTCATGTAATGTTAATTGTCAATAACTTGATTTTGTATCTAATGTAGTAAACCAATGATGTCCTTTTAGTTTACTAATAGAATCTTTTCTGGGTAATTTATATGCATCGCCTATAGTAGCTTTATTTAATTCTTTATAATTAATTACCATTCTTCTTTTTCCTCTTTTTTGTTCAGAATGTTTGTTTATATAAAAGGCAGGAGCCGAATGTTTACTTGTACTTGGTGAAACTAGTTGTTTTTGTAATAAATCGAAACATTCATTAATAAATTCTTGTACATCCTATTGTATATATGTTATATTATTTTTAATGTTAACTTCTTGTATTAGATCTTATTATTTCTTTTAACTGAATTTCAATATTTGTTTGCCTATTTAATAATTCAGATAACTGTTTAGTAATACTCATAAAGTACCTTTAAGATGTTCTGTTAATTCTGTTAGTTGCATTTTAATCGTAACTATTTCTTTGTTTAAATCTAATTTTTCATTTATTATTTTTGGTTCAGTTATTTGAATAGATTTTTCTAAGCTCATACTGGGTTCGACAAATCTAATAGGTCTTTCTAATCCTACAGATTATGATCTTACTAAAGAATTGTCTTTTAGAGGTTTGTTTTCAAAAAATGATAATCTTGGTTTAGCCGATTCTAATAGTTTAATAGGGTATTTTATTTCTGGTATTTCTTGTAAATTAGTTCTTAGATTTGTACCTACTTTTGCTACTTCATTGAACAATTGATCAATGTAAATTCTATCTGTATTTTTGAATTCAATATTATGATGTGAATTAGTTACAACATAACTAATCTAATAAGTTATTGAAAATGGGTATTGTCCTATAGTCATTAAATTTTCTCTATATAATTTATAAGCAATAGCAATAGTTTCATCCAAATTATGTGATTGTAAGGGAATTCCTAATTTTAAACGAGTATTAAATTTGATTTTTCCATAAGCTAGATTTCCATTCATTATTCCTATTATTTGACCATTTAAATTATTCATGCGTTCATCAATGATAGCCATTCTTATTGGAGAATCTATTCCTTCTTGGAAAGTAGATTTTAATAAGATCTGAATAGTAGATAGGTGTATATAGCCTATTTTTGTCTCTTATCTTCAGGAATTTTTTGTAACTGTTTATAAATTTGTTCTTGATCGATTAAATTGATACGAATATGTCCATTACATTGGTCTATTCTGATTGGCGTTTCATGAATTATCTTTCCATAATCAGTTATATTTTACGATTTATTAGATTTTTAAAAAGATGATGATTAATATCTTGTCCTACTTTAAGATTTAATTGTGTTTTAGCAATTTGTTTTTGATTTTTGTTTGATAATAATGTATTAATATGAAAAATTCCAGTAGATTCAGTTAATTCTAAATTATCTACTTCTAATATATTGTCTGTCTTGATTTTTGTCATGCTAATGAAATAATCTTTTATGATTTGCTGAGCTATTATGTGTATTTTGTAAATCTTGATTATATGAATGATATAGACATGTAGCATTTTCAAGTTTTTTTTATAGGTAATAATCCATTACTATTAATAAAAAATTGTAAATAATTGTATCGTTCTTCATAATGTTCTTTTTCTATTTTATATTAAGATACTAAACTTTCAAAATACATAATTTCAATATATAAATAATTACAAATACTACAAAAAGTTATATATTTGATTGATAATGTTCTTGAAATCTTTTATAAAGTTGTTTAATTTCTTCTTTATCTTGATGATATAAAGTGGTATGATTATGAACAATATTTTGGAATGTTTGAAGAGTTTGTATAGAAGCATTAATAGATCGAAGGAAATTATAAGTCAACAAAATCATAATTGGAATTATAAACCTATTGAAATAGAAGGACTTAATCACTTTTGATATTATCGAAAAGATAATAAAATAAGAAAAATCCCTTCAGAATATATACCAA
Source organism: Erythroxylum guanchezii (assembly GCA_025629825.1). Classification (NCBI taxonomy): domain Eukaryota; kingdom Viridiplantae; phylum Streptophyta; class Magnoliopsida; order Malpighiales; family Erythroxylaceae; genus Erythroxylum; species Erythroxylum guanchezii. The sequence continues at coordinate 19,894,841 of JAOTAX010000008.1, forward strand.
AACATATGACCTTAGGACCAGATGGAATTCTCAATTTAAACTGCGTATTATCACCAAAAAAATTATTACTCGAATGGTCTAATAAACTAGCATTAGTTATACAATTAGAAAAACCTTTCAAAGGATTAACAAATATAAGTACTTTATGGAATTTTATTACCTATAAAACTACCGGTATTGTTCTAAATTTTTTATTAGATAATGCAATACAAATAAAAAATAATACTAAATTGCTTAATGTTATCGAACCAATAAAAGCTTTTCATGTATTTCATTATCTAACAAAAAATTTAGTATAATACCAGTAGTTTTGTAGGTAATAAAATTCCATAAAGTACTTATATTTGTTAATCCTCCAAAAGGTTTCTCTAATTGTATAACTAATGCTAGTTTATTAGACCATTCAAGTTATAATTTTTCGAGTGATAATGCGTAGTCTAAATTGAGAATTCTGTCTGGTCTTAAGGTTATATGTTTTGGTGTATATTCTAAAGGAAATTTTCTTGTTTTATTATCTTTTCGATAATATCCAAAACGATTAAGTTCTTCTGTTTCAATAGGTTTATAATTCCAATTATGATTTTGTTGACCGTTTCTTTTTCTTTTTTCTCCACTTTGACTTGTTTTTGGTTGTTTTTCATTCTTTTGTTGATCTACATAAATTTCTTGATCTGATTCATATCCATAAATAATTTCATCTTAATTAGTAATATGAGTTCATATTTTATATTATTATTATTATTATTATTATTATTATTATTATTATTATTATTATTATTATTATTATTATTATTATTA
>JAOTAX010000008.1:19918699-19946369 GCA_025629825.1 Erythroxylum guanchezii
TGAATTGTTTTGAATGATGTTGTAATAGAGAAAGTGAAGTTGTGATAAATTGTAAGTTTTGCATGAGGATAAAATGTATATGTTGTTTTCCAAGGGAAAACTGTATCAATCTAGGTAGAATTAGCCAAAGTTTCCTTCATGAAAGTTGTAGTTCGTCTTTATAGCTTTCCAACTCTATAACGTATGCGATTTTTGGATGTCAGAGTTGAGAGATATGATTGTTTTAGGAGGTGATGTTGCTTAGCAACTTTCACCTGAAGGTTACACGGCCTACACGTATTTGGATACACAGTCTGTGCTTTTTGATCCTCTTAACGATAGAATTTTAATTTTAAGTCTTCATGAAAGTTGTAGCACTAGATGTCTACTTTGAAACCGTCTAAAAACAAAGTCAATCTAACATCTTTAGTGAGAGTTATGGTGTTTGCGCCATGTCATGTTCAATATAAGGAAGGTCGTGAACATGTGGGACTCGTTTGGCCATAATTTCTTCGTCCAACCTCTGATTGAGGTGATTCTTGAGGCGTTAGATTCGTAACACATTTTTATACCTCTCCATAAAAATTGGTAGCCTTTGCAGTTGAATTGAAGAAGATTGATCGAAAGAAATTAAGGGGTTAGTTGGGAGAGCATGTGTGGGTCATGAACATATTTTGAGTTTTTTTAAGCATATCATGAGCTATAGAGCTCCGAATGAGGTGGTTCCTATTTCTAAATAAACTAGAGACTAAGAGCTACATGTTTGAAGAAGTCAATTGTGATTTTTGTGATGACTGATTTGTATGGACATGCCATTGAACAAATTGTGAGGAAATTTTTGGGATGTTATGCGAATGAAGATGAACTGATGATGGATAATAAAGGTTCAATGAAATAACCCTACAGGATAATATGCACACGTTTCATGATTTCACAAGAGTTGGATTCCAAACTCAAGTGGGATCCAACATTTACAATCTAATTATCTCCAAATATCTTTTGATTTCTTGTTTCCTATTTTTCATAATACTCCATAAATTTCAAAAGTAACTCGTAAATTCACCAACATTCACAAACACAATATTTCCACTAATCACTAATATTTCCAATATATATAAATTCAAAATCCACTAAATTTTCAAAAATCCCAATTCAATTCAATTATACCCGGAATTATTCATGAATGCATATACAATTATTTTCATGTATAACAATTTCACTATTCACATGTATGTGTATGACACATTATGCATGAGTAAGAATTGAAATTTCTAATATCTCAATCAGCTCTCATATATTCTATTCTAGCCTCAACATAGGTAACGGGATGTTACAGAATCCTCAACAGATAAGGAACAATTATTAATGAACCCATTATCCACAATAAATATGGGACAGTTACAAGTACTCGGTCACAATAATAATAAAAAGAAAGTGAGTCTCATGAGCATTACATATACATTTAATATGTATGTTTGAGTGATTGAAATGTATTGTTGAATTGTGTTGAATGAGAAATGTGAAAATTCTAAACAAAAGAGTTTTGTGATGCTACTTCTTGATAAATAAAATGATGTGAATTATATGATTATATGAATTGACGTGTTACGTAATTGGGCGAGTCATCGAGGATGGTCCACTCATTGAGTTCGCAAAACTCACCCCAAAATTGCAATATTATTTTTTAGGTTTAAAGAAGATCTCTAGTTAGACAAATTGGAGTCTAGCCGCAGCATTCGAGTAAGAGATAGAGATTGGGATCAGTTCGCGTTTGCTTATGTATTTCATTGTTTTGTATCAAAATATGCAGTCAGAAGTATTGTACAATATGAATGGGAATGATTTTGTAATGTAATGACATTATGATTATGAGTGTTTTGTATCTATAATAGGTCTAAGTGGCTACTGAATTGCTGATGATATGTATAATGCTTGTAACACTGCGATTAAAAATGTTTATGAAATAAAAATATGGACTCAATTTGATTAGTAGTTTCCTGTAATATGCGTGTGATTTATGAAACTTTTGTAATAAGCTTCGATTGGTTAACTGTTCTAGCATGCCACCCTCGTAGAGTATGTTCTTGAATACCGTCAGTATATTCAGAGATATGCCTTATGAGAGTGGGGTGCTACCACAGAACTGGGTTCCTTCTTAAGGCACCCTTCCATAGTCATAAGCATGTTCAACAGTTCAGGCAATGTCATGTCCTTCTGATTCATGTTGAAGTTCATAACGAACTGTGAAAAGCTCGAACTCAGAAACTGCAGCACTAGATCAACGCTTAACTCATGGTCCATGACAAAACCTAATTGGGCCAATTTTTCAATATACCCAATCATCTTCAGTACATAAATGTTGACTGAAGATCCTTCTGTCATCTTGCTTTGAAATAGATCCTTAGAGATTTGATCTCTAGACACTACTTTGTGCAACAAATAACTCCTTAAGATGCAGTATCATAGTAGGTGCATCCATGTTCTCATGCTACCTCTGAAGTTCGAGAGACATGCAAGCTAATATCACACATGTAGCTTGTTCAATGTCATCAACATAACGTTGATATTTCTCCCAATCTTCATCAGTTACATCTGAATAAGTTTCTGATGGAGTAAGAGTATCAAAACAATAAATAGAATTCTGGTTTTATTCTCAAATAATGGAAGACAACTATCACGTTCATAACGTGTACTTAATATTTTATTGGGGAATTTAAATTTTTTAAAAATTTCTGGTCTCATCAAAATAATATAATCTCATTATATTTATAATTTCAAACAAAATCCAATTATGAAAGAAAATATTCAAAACTTTTGCATGATTCTAATTATTAATTTGATAATAAATTTAATTTAATAATTCAATTCTTGAAAATTAAATTAAATTCCAAAACCTTTCTTAATAAAATTTTGTTTTGAAAACAATTTTTCAAAATTAGTAAAACATTTTTCAATTTTATTAGGAGTATAAATTAATTTAATCTCTATTAAATTAATTAAATAGAAAATTAAAGGGTTTTTAATTAAAACATTTAAAAAATAAAAATAAAAATAAAAGGCTAACTGGCACATGCATTGCACGCGCCAGTCAATTAGAGTAACAACTGTAACGTTGTACACGTCCCCAGTCAACAAGTACACGTGCCAATCACATTTGGAGGATTCACATGCCCATCATTTTCTCCAAATAACCGTCCCCCATTATTATCTCTACCGTTCCAGAGAATCGACACCCATGTTGCCTCAACCAACACCCACGTCGCTCTATCAACCCACATTTCTACTTCTCACCGCCAATTTCTTCAGACTGCCCAAGCGATGTCATCCATGGCGTCGCCTATGGTGTCGTGTCGAGAAGGGCGACAGTCAACCAATGGCGTCGCAACCTCAATCAGCGGCATATCGCCGCTGGTGGGTCTCTCACCGGCGCTTCCATGGGTTGCCTAAATGACGCCCGATGCCATATGTCATGGCTATCGACACCCACTAGTGACGTCACAGATAACCCAGTGAGTCGCCAGATGCTAACAGATGGGCGATAATCACAGATAACCCAGTGAGTCGCCAGATGCTAACAGATGGGCGATAATCGCCCATCTTGTTCGCTTTCACGTAACTCAGAACACACAAAAATATTCCAAATCCAAAAACAAGCAATAACACAACAAGTTTAGATCTTTACATACGTGAACATACATAAAACAAGGAGACGCAAATCAAACTGGTTTTGAATGCTTATTTGGGCATTAGACGCAATCTCAAAAGCATAAAGTAGACAGTGATGGCAGGACACAGGTGACAAACAATTCCAGAAGCAAAAAGAAGAAATAAGCATATGTATTATTTATGCTTTATTATTTGACAAAAGAATGGTCTCGGAGAAAGACAACACCCGAACCCAAAAAAACACATAATAAACATATGCGATTTTCAGAACAATCAAAGCCAATAACAGTCGTGGAAATAGCCTCGGAAGAAGATAAAAAATATCAAAGAAAAAAATATCAAAATCATCAATAATCAAGCAATGGATCCAGTGAAACAATTAAAGGAAGTTCTGATACCACTATTGGAATCCAACTATGATCGAATCACGAGCGTAGTGGAAAACAAATTTTTTTTACAGATTTCAAGTGAATCCCGATAATTAAATAAACTTGAATAAAACACAAATTGATATAGAAATTGTACCTTATTCGCTTTCTGTTGAAAAATCTTTGAAACTTTTTTCGATTAATCAATCACGAGCTGTCTAAGTGTCCAACCTTTAATGGTATCCACAGAGCAATTCTTAAACTGTTTTGAGAGGAAGAAGACAAAAGTGCTAGCTTCTAAAAAGCTCTTCCGTTTAAATAGAAAAAATCATAACAGTCTTTTATTAAAATTAAATCTCTTTAATTATAATTAAAATCAAATTCTAATTATAATTAATTTAATTTTAATAAAATCAAATATCTCATATTTGATCCCTAAAGTTTCTCAAACTTTATAATTAAGTCCAACTTAATTAAATTGATTTTTCTTTCACAAATTGCTTTTTGATGTGTGATCTATTAGGTTTCTAATCAATTGGTAATTATTATAAATTATAATTTTAATTCACAATTAAAATTAGATAAATTAAAACTTCTTTTAATTTATCTATAATTCTCTAATTAAATAATTCATAATCATAAATCATGATTGACGTCTAGCAATATGTTATGATTACCCAAATATCAGGAATGTCAAAGTGATTGACTTAACCGGTTCATGCATAGCTATAATGTATAATTTAATCCTTTCGTCATTTATTATTCTAATTGGACAAAGTATGGATACAATGTCTACTCTTATCATCCAATCATGTTCGTTCTTGCTAATTAGTAATTCATTTATCATTGAAGTTTGAAAACTCCTTTTCAAATATCAAATCACTCTGACCAGAGAATTCCATAAATCATTACCAATCAAGAACAGTAGAATATTCTCTCTAATTAGTTTAGAGTGACGAATCATATATTGACTTACTCAACTATCTACATATGGTTTATATTGTATCTAATTACTACCAACTGAATCATCTTAAGGCAATTCATAAGTAGCATAAAAACACAATAATTCTCACACTAGATACCTTGGTAATCTCAAGTTTGAGAATCGATTATATAACCATTATTATGAGATAATCCATAGACACATAAGTAATATTCCATCCAAAATTCTCATAATCGGGTCAGTTCAGTGACTTATTCTCTGATAATCACCCACACATTAGTTTAAGTATTTCTATACTTTAATTTATGAGATCAATTACTTTCTTAATAAGAAAGAAACATAATGTGTGTTAGTTTTACCGTTTCAACAATATCCAGTCTTGATGAAACTACAACTAGAACATTTAAGAATAACACATAAGTGTAAATTGAATATCATAATTATAATCTCATTATAATTTCAATTACACAGTAATTATTCCAAGGATTTTATTTTTAGTATTAAAACATAAAATATTAATTAAATTAATATATAAAGATAAATAAATCATTTTCATTAACTCAAAATAATGTCATACATTAATTTGCATCCAATTGATTGGTTGTAACGGCATAAACTAACAGATTAATAGTTACTAGGAAAGGTTTGAGAACAACAAATCAATGAAATATGTTTAATTAGGATGTAGGCCGAGATTTAACCAAAGAACCGGGTCCCTACCAAGTTCTTCACTTTTAAAGATAACATAACCTAGCTTAAATGACGCATCGTATGTGGTTGTTACCTTGATTAGTCAGTTTTCCTAATTCATAATGCTACTACCCAATTGAGTCTAGAGATCATATCCTAGGTTATTTAGTGATTAGGTTTAATTAACGATCGTATCTTGATTAAATACTACCTAAGGAAAAACTGGGGTTAAGTATTAACTCACGATCAACAATTGCTAGGAGAGATTTGAGAACAACAAATCAATAAAATATGTTTAATTAGGGTGTAGGTCAAGATTGAACCAAAGAATCGAGTCTCTACCGAATTTCCCACTGTTATCATTTTTACATGTTTTCTTTAAATTACTTTTGTTAGTTAGTTTAGCTTTATTTTATTTTCTTATTTCTAAAACCAAAACCCCCTCTAAACCTAAACACTGATTAATTTAATTTTAATAACTTTATACACACTCTCTATGGGATCGTCCTAGACTCATCACTGCTATAATAGTAGTCTAATTTATTTTGACTAGTGTAACAATGCACTATCAGATCCTTATCAAAATATTATCATTAAAATTATTCATAATTATTTAAAAATTAATAATTTATTTAATTATCATCATCATCAACAATGCCTAGTGGAAATCTCGCAATAACACGGGGTCTTGAAAGATCTGATAGTACGTAATCTTACCCCTACTATTAAAGAGACTGTTTCCGGTAGACTCACATGCAAATGTGACATGAAGATTAAAAAAAATAGACCCCTAATGATTAATTTATTTAATCATTAAAAATAATTTTTATTTATTTATTTGTTAAATAAAAAGTTTATTAATTAATAATAATATGAAATAGTTAATTAATTATTTACAAAATCAATCACATAATAATTAAACATAAGTAAAAAAAATTCATTACCATTCTTAATATTTGATACCAATCATAGGTATAACTATTAACTTCTATAATTTTATTCCTAATGCTTGCATATTAAACATGCATAATCAGTAATTATATTCCCTTTCCAATTTTCACTTTTTATTCTCATTCATATCTGTTCATTTTGATTCCTTCATTACTGGTTACTAAACAGGACCTTAGGTTATACCATGTGGTGATGTTGGTCCTCGATATAACAAAGCCCACTTTATAGTTTTCAATTCTAATAAAATATTTATGTTCTTAAAGAAAGATCAAAGGATACAAAATAATTAAAAAAAATCTTAAAATACTAAAAATTAATATCGTGCAAATATCAAGTCTCGTCCTAACTTTTAGTTGTTTGATTATCGATAATAGATAAGATAGAGAATAATAAAATCAGAATAAATTTTAAATCATCCTAAACTTTTATTCCCACACAAAGGAGTGGGTATACGTTAGAATGAAATATTGAGAATAAGAGATAAAAATATTATTAGAATATTATGAAGTTGTTATCAAAATATTATCGAGACATTGATTCTTATTAGAATATTATCATCAAAATTATCTTTTATTTTAATAATTATTTTATTTTGTTGTATTAATATTTTTATTCTTATCGTAAAAATTATTCATAATTATCTAAAATTTAATAATTTAATAATCCATTAAATTTTTTATTAATTATTTATAAAATATAAGATATTATAATTAACTATGTAAAAAAATTATATAATCACTAAATATAAGTAAAAAATCAATCACTAATATAACTATTAACTTTTATAATCTTATTCCCAGTGCTTGCATACCAAACACGCATAATCAGTTTTTTATTTTTATTTTGATTCTGACTTTGTATTTTCATTCAAATATTTTTATTCCGATTTTTTTATTACTGATTACCAAAAAAGACCCTATAGTAAAAAATAGTCAAAGAAGGAAAAAGATTTATTAGGCAAGACTAGACTTGATATATTTTCAGATATGATGTACATAATTTTTAAATGAACCGTGTTTTATTTTTAAAAAATAAATGAAGAAAGAAGAAAAAACTGTCGGGGCAGTTGTTACTTGTTTGGGATATTAAGGAGCATGGGCTGAACTAACAGCTTAACGGGCCTTATATGGGGTCTCGTATTGTACTTTTGAAACCAGTAAACCCTAGTCGTGTATCTCCAAATCTTCGATATCATTTTTACTTCTTCAGTTTCTCTTCTGCAACTACGATTCTTACCCTTTGCAAACAACAATACAATTACAATTTGCTCAATTCACAAATCACCTTCGAACCCCACATTGGTTACTCAACGGCAATCATGGCCACCAACTACGACTACGACGACGCTCCCGCTAGCTACAACGACCAGGCCACCGGCCTCGGCTACGACCCCAATTTCGTGCCCGACTCGGTGAAGTCGTTTGTAATGCATCTATACCGCCACATTAGAGAGAAGAACGTGTATGAGATTCACCAGATGTACGAGACCTCATTCCTGACCCTCTCCGACCGTCTCTTCAAGGACACACCTTGGCCCTCCGTCGACGCCGTCGCTCACCACGTCGACAACGATCATGTTTTCTGCCTCCTTTACCGTGAGATGTGGTTTCGTCACCTCTACGCTCGTCTCTCTCCTACGCTTAATCAGAGGATTGACAGCTGGGATAATTATTGTAGTTTATTCGAGGTAATTTTAATTTTGAATCTTTGAGTTGGTTGCTTGAACTGTGTTTTTTATGTTTCTCTCTGTTTCTGTGTGTGCCTTTTGGCGTTGTCATTGTAGGTAGTGCTGCATGGAGTCGTGAATATGCAGTTGCCCAATCAGTGGTTGTGGGACATGGTGGATGAGTTTGTTTACCAGTTTCAGAACTTTTGTCAGTATAGGGCTAGGATGAAGAACAAAACGGAACAGGAAATTGCTCTTTTAAGGCAATTTGACCAGGTACAGGTTGCTCTACATTAAATTGCCATTTTGTACCTTTTTGTCCTTTTAATTTCGTGATTGTGAAAGAAAGACGATAAATTTATCGTACTTGTTTCTTTGACAATTGAACCACCGCATTATTGCAATAGCAAGACAACTATTCAAACTGCACAAGTGATATACGCTGTGTTTTTATGTTTTTTTGTCATTGGATTCATAAGAATTATGCTTATTGGAATATTTTGATTTCAGGCTTGGAATGTCTACGGAGTGCTCAACTTCTTGCAAGCACTGGTGGAGAAATCAATGATCATTCAGATTTTGGAGCAGGAGAAAGAAGGTCTTGAACAGTTCACTGCAACAGATGGGTATGATTACAGTGGTGGGAGTAACGTCTTGAAGGTGTTGGGATATTTCAGCATGATTGGTTTGTTGAGGGTTCATTGCCTCTTAGGGGACTATAATACTGGCTTGAAGTGCTTACAGCCGATTGACATTAGTCAACAAGGAGTTTACACCAGTGTCATAGGAAGCCACATTACGACAATATACCATTATGGGTTTGCCAATCTAATGCTGCGAAGGTATAACTGCTTATTCATTGGAATACTATTCCATTTTTCACATTACATATTAACTTTTCAATAGCTTCGAATGATGTTTGTGTTCCTATCATTCCTCTTATTTGGACTCTCCATCTGAGTGAGAATATAGTTTGGTAGCTATATTTTATATTCACAGTCTATAATGTTCCTATTATTCCTCTTATTAAGACTCTCTATCCGAGTGACAAAATAGTTTGCTAGTTATATTGTACATTCATAGTCTGTAATTTGTACTTCTTCTATTTACCTAAACTTTGGGCATTTGGCTCGCTTAGTAATTTCTTTTGAATGAATGAGCTAAACATCATTGTATTTTAGTTTTTATCTTCCAAATGTTAGAGTATCTTACATTGACTAAAAATCAAAATATTAAAGGATTTATAAGTGGTAAGGGCCAACTATTCAAATGACTAGTTTTAGTCATTTTGGCAATGGTTGATCCAAGTTTAATTCTTGTTAATGGGCTCTACACTCTACTCATATTAAAATTTTTAATATGATATTAGAGTAGGTTTAGTTCAGATTATTAATTTCCCAATTGTTTGTCTAGATGTTCAGTCCTAGGGACTTGATCCGGCTACCGCTGCGTTTATTTTAAGTGACAACTGGATGTCCAATTTCAGTTGCACTTGAGGGAGGGTGTTAAAGTATCGCATATTGACTAAATATGAAAATGTTAAAGGGTTTACAAGTGATAAGGGTCAATTATCTGAATGACTAGTTCTAGTCATTTTAACAATGATTGACCAAAGCCTAATTCTTGTTAATGTTCTCTACATTCTACTTATATTAAAAACTCTAATATAGTATCAAAGCAAGTTTGGTTCGGATTATTAATTTCCTGGTTGTTCGTTTGGATGTTCATATTAGGATTTTTAATATGGGTAGAGTGTAGAGCCGATTAACAAAAATTGGACTTGGGTCAACAATTGTCAAAATGACTAGAACTAGTCATTTGGATAATTGGCCCTTACTGCTTATAAACTCTTTAACATTTTTATGTTTAGTCAATATGGGATACTCTAACTCTCCCTCTCATGTGCGTGTGGAACTGGACATCTAGTTATCACTTGGAATAAACGCAGCAGTAACCGGATCGGGCCGCTGGGATTGAACATCCAAACGGACAACCGAGAAATTATTAATTTAAACCAAACCTGCTTTGATAGTATATTAGAATTTTTAATATGAGTAGAGTATAGAGCTCATTAACAAAAATATAGGATACTCTAACACCAAATATCTCTAGGTTCAGTTTGATTTAGTTACATCTCATATTAACTTTCTTTTAAAACTAATTATACATTTCAAAAAGAAATTATTGAATGACACAAAAAAGAAGTGGAAATTGATTTTTTTTGTATGTTAATTTGCTTCTGTGGGGTTGTTTTGTTATATTTTCATTTTTATTCATCTTGTTCTTGTTGTACATCCAAGTGTGGTTTTGATGTTATTACTTAGTGCTAGGGATGGCAATTGGGCCTGCCTCGCCTCAAAGTCAACGGGACAAGCGGGTAGACGGGGCATCGGGCCCGATTTTTTTAAAAATTAGGCCTCGAGCTCGATATGCCCAGGCTCAGCTCAGCGCTAGACCAACCCCTGTAACCAAAACAATGTCATTTTGCATTTTTAATTTATAAAAAATTCGAGTGGGTCGAGTTAGGTTCGGGCTTAGGCTCGAGCTCGAGCCTGCCTTTTTAGACCTCGCCTGGACCTCAACAGAAGGGCTTGGGCCTAGGTAGGCCCGGCTTCGACTCGGCTTATTGCCATCCCTACTTTGTGCTTTTACATAGACATCTTAGGGATAATTAAGTTTCCTCTGCATCTCTCTTGCGATGTACATTATAGTAAAATAATGAATCCATTTGGTGGAAATTTTATTAAACTAATCCCCATATTAGGCAAAACATTTTTCCTACAAATAAGTGAGTGTCGTTGACCTGTTAGGCTCCCTCTTTGTACCTTGGTCCTTGTTTCCGAATTTTTTCCTAACTCGAGAAGGGAACTTAATTCTATGTTCATTGTTCTTTGTTCTTTGTTCTTTGTTCTTCATTCTATGTTAATGCTCAGCATAAAACGCGGTGTATTCCAATTAACAAGTTCTGTAATTTGTTTCTTTGAGAACATTCTTGTGTCTTCATTTCTTCTCCATTTTTGAGCTTTTCAAACATCATAAATTTTTTGAAGGTATGTGGATGCTATTCGTGAGTTCAATAAAATTCTCTTGTATATTTACAAGACTAAGCAGTATCATCAGAAGTCTCCTCAGTATGAGCAGATACTTAAGAAGAATGAGCAAATGTATGCCTTACTGGCAATTTGTCTTTCACTTTGCCCTCAAGTGAAGCTTATAGAAGAGACTGTGAACTCACAATTGCGAGAGAAGTATGGAGAAAAGATGATTAGAATGCAAAGATATGATGATGAGGCTTTTGCTATTTATGATGAGCTCTTTTCATATGCATGCCCCAAGTTCATTACTCCCTCTGCTCCTAGTTTTGAAGAGCCTCTGGTGAATTACAACCAGGTATATAATACCATCTCAAATGTGCAAAATTACCATTGAAAGTTAAGATAAGAAGCTTATAGCTTAGCATATTCCCTTACCATTTCCCTTTCCATTTCCCTTTCATATTTTTCTGCTAATATTTGAAGAACATCTGTGTTAAGATTCCTTCCTGCAAGAAAATAGTGATTGAGCATCAATTTCTTTATAAGTTATGATATTCTCTTTCTAATAGATTTTTTTTAAAGTTAAAAATTTTGTGAAAGTTTAATAAATTGTATTTTGTAATACCATATCTGGAATTTGTTTTCAGTTTTCTCGATTAATGATGTAATATGTTAAGCTGGTTAGCAGGTTTGTTTGACAAGCATGTCTGCCTAATTTTCTTCTTCCCAATGTTACGCACCTGAATTGTATGTAACCCTTTTTAATATCATTTTCTTATCACGTTTAGGATGCATATAGATTGCAGTTGAAGCTCTTTCTATATGAAGTGAAACAACAACAGTTGCTAGCTGGAGTTAGGACTTTCTTGAGAGTTTTCTCCACTATCTCTCTGGGGAAGCTTGCTGAGTACATGGAGGTGGACGAACCTACTCTGAGGTTACCTTTTATAATCTGTACTATCAAGAGATAATGTCCTTGTCCGAATATTTTTATAGAATGATATTATGAGCTTTACATATGTTGCCCATTGCAGAACCATCCTGATGACTTACAAGCACAAGACTCATGCTGTTGATTCTGACCGGAAGATTATTTCTAATGCTGATGTTGATTTCTACATTGATGATGTATGCATTTTTTTCATTAATTAATAACTTGTCAAAAGCTTGTTTTAGGATCTTTCTGACAGTTCTCGACTTTTTCGAGACTGATGCTTCGAACAATTGCTATTGATTTCTTTAACATTAACTTTCAAAATGAACAGCCTTCGAGGTGTATAATGACAAACATTGTTGTCTTTTGATGGCCGACCCTTGACTTTTTTTATTGGCAATGCTTTATTAGCAACAATTTATGCACGTAATCAAAGTGTCAATTCATGGTAAATGTGGTCGACTGGTCATTGAACTCTGAATTATGTTCATGATGTGCATATGTTACATTTATGTGTACAGGTCATAGTATCTTTTGTTAATTGAGATTTAATGGAAACATTACTGGTCTTTGTGCTGACGTGAGCTTCTGTTGCTACAGGACATGATTCATGTTGTTGAATCCAAAACAGTGAAACGTTATGGTGACTACTTTTTGCGGCAAATTGTTAAGGTATGCCTTTTACTCAGTTAAGTATTATCCTTTTTGTTTTATTTTTAGTTCAACCGTGTACCGCCTTTACAATCTTCCTTATTTAAACAGCTTGAAGGTGTGATAAATGATATGGATAGGATACAGCTGGACTGAGGCAGAGAACATTTATAGAAGTATGCCAAAGCCTCCTGATGTTCCTTAAATTAACAGATTTTGTTTGTCTATTGGCTGTTTCCTCTTGTTATGTCAATCGAATTAGTGAAACCAATTTAGCATTGATGTCATAACAGCGAGCTATGAACTTGGCTATTTTAGAATGTTATAATCTCGTGCTTTTCTTTTCAGCTATGTTTCTTACTAGGAAAAAGTTATAAAATGTCTTTTTATTTTCATAATATATCATAACTTTCTTATTTTTTAAAATTATTTACCATAATCACTCTTAATGGATGTGTTGATTAATCTTTTTTCATTTTGAATTCTCTTAATAGTTTTTGTCAAAGGCTTAAAGTATTCAATCTTTATTAGTAAACAAAAATTCCTTTAATGTACCTATTAAAATTATCAAATCACAAATGCATTGTGTTACTTCCTAACTTACACTTTTTATGGTTTAAAGAAATTCATGGTCTAGAACATATTATCAAACTTTTGCTATCGAACAAACTTTTTATTTGTTTACTTTATGCTTATTTGTTTCTATTTATATTTATATTTGTAAATTCAGTATTTTTTGTTTAAATTTTTAGTTTTGATTTTTTTAAGCTTTTATAACTTATGAAAATTATTAAAATTTTAAAATTGGTTTTTGTTTTTTTATAATATAATTTATTATTAATTAAATATATTATTTAATTATTCAATATTAATTATTAATAAAATTATGAATAATTTAATTTAAAATTTTCAAATTATATAAATTTAAAACGACAATTTAAAATATATATTCAAAATAAATATCAATTTATGAATAAAATTTAATTATTCAGATATTTATTTTAATAAAAAATTTTACTAGTCATTTGTCAATAAATATTACATAAAAAATTAAAACAAAAATTTTTAATTCATGCCCTTAGGGTATTAATCAATCCCATATACAAGCTTTGCAATTTAGTTTTTATAGACTGAGTTGATTAAACCCTTGATTCAAATATTTGTAATTGATGGTAGAGGAGAAGATGAAAACCCAAAAAAACCATGTGATTGTACAATCCTGAAAAATATACCAAGAAATGGATAGTGAAAATTAGGCATATTTATCATGAAGCTAATAGAGCTGCAGATTGGCTAGTAAATCAGACCAAGTCTCTAGAACTAGGCGTCCATTGGTATCAAAATTTGCCTGTGAGTTGTGCTACTATTCTCTTAGAGGATATTTCTGAGGTTTCCTTTCCGCGCCTAGTAACTTAATATGTTTGTAATTCTCCTTTTCACAAAAAAAAAACCAAGAAATGGGTGGCCACTAATAGATAAGGATGCCAAAAAAACCACAGCCCAATCTAGCCTAGGTTGAAGTCAACCGGGTTACACCGAATTGACCCTGGGTTTTGTGATAGGCTGGGTTGAAGTTTTCAAATTGTTTTTTAAACTTAAAAAATAAATTTAATCAATCTCAAATTAGGGCCTAAAGTAATGAGATTGGACCTGGCCTAATCCAATGGAGTCTAGTGCGAGCTATTTATGCTTGCATAGAAATAATACCAACACCAATATCTAATGCATCTAATGCACAAGAATCCTGTGACAGAAGCAAAAGTAACAAATTTATGATATAGAAGAAACAACTGGTAGAAATAATCATTTAGTTTTATATTATTTGTTGCGTTCTGATTAGGCTTGGGGATACTAAATACCTGAATCCAAATGCTATAATCCATTCGATGGTCCTGTTGGAGTTTTATAGGGTTTACAAGCTCATAGTTTGGTAGTCAAATGGTGATTGATAACTTCAATTCTTTCTATTCTATGGTTAGAAAGGAAAATGATTCAATGTATAAATACTAATTTTGCTAAAGTACAAAAGTTTTTATATTCTAATTACTTATGACTACTAAAGTTTTTATATTCTAGTTACTTATAGATCAAAAGATTTATTTTTCTTTTGATCAAAGATATTGAAAGATCAAAAGAAAAATAAATCTTTTGATCTATAAAGTCTTCATGTCTTAAAGTCAATCAAGTATAATCTTCTAATCCTTATCTATTAAAGCTAAATTCAGCCTTCCAATAAATATTCTGTTTCCATCTAATTTGGTCCAAATATTGTTTCTCTCCCTTATATGCAGACAGTTTGTCGTTGCTAATTTATTTTCCAAGTATTGTCTCTCTCCATTAGCATGGTTTCCTTGTCATTTCTTCTTTTGGTATAACATTTATACAAGATGTTGATCAAAAGTTTTGTTTGGCCTAATAGGTCTTTGTAGAACTATAAGTTTTATGTGTTAAATTTTTATCAAAGTGTATCTATCTATACATGTAAATGTCCATGGATAACTTATGTATGTTGATTGTTTCAAATGGAAGAGCATATTCTTTTAATAGACATTTCTAAGCCAATATTGGACATTATACCAACGGAGACTTCTAATTTGATATGAAATGAAGAAACAATTTGTGTTAAAGGAATAAGTTCATTGTGAAGCAATGTTTGGAGTCATTTTAACAAGTCTGGATCAATCAACAAAGTAGAAAAGGTTAATGTAAATATTGTCACAAAAATGTGAGCTGGGAGTTTTAAAGGAGGAATCTTTCATTTGAAGAAACATATGAAATCATGCAACAGAAGAAATATTATACCAAGAGGCCAAACATTTTAACCTTAACTTATTGAGAGGGAAGAATGAAATGATTGTCAAACTTATGATAAAAACAAATCAAAGTTTTTGCTAACTAATACAATTGTTGGTAATGAACAACCACTTTCTACATTTTATAGCAAAAAATTTAGAATATTTGTCACCTCATACAATTAACCTTTAAGATCTTAACTTGAATGACCTTGAAAAAAGAAATTTTCAAGACATAAGAGGATCAAAACAAAGAAATATTAAAGAAGTTGTCGAGGATTAACATTTGACTTGCCATCAAATTAGACATGTGGGTAGCTAATAATCAAAAGAAGGGTTATAAGGCGGTGATGACACAATATATTGACAACGACTATCGATTATCTAGATCATAGCTATCTCTATATAGTTTATATCCAATGACTACCGATTGAATGACCCATGATTAAATAGGTCATAAGTAGTATCAAAATATAGCAATCCTTATAAAAGATAACTTTGGAGATCTCAAGTCAAATGATTACTTATACAATTATCACAATGAGAATTTTCATAGATATAAAAGTGATGTTCCAAATGGATTTCTCATATCGAGTAAGTTCAGTAAACTTGTTATCTAATAAGCTCTCACAAGTTAGCTTAAGTATCTCTATACTTCAGTCTATAAGATCAACTACTTCCTTCATAAGAAAAAACATAATGTGTGCTAGCTTTTTTATGTTATATTAATATCTAGTCCTAATAGAATAATGAATAGGAATAATTTAAGAATAATATATAAATGCAATATGAATATTATAATTATAATTTCATTTGCAATGTATAATTATCTTATAGACTTTATCACATACATCTAAACATGTATAAAATAAAAAATGTCTTTAAATAATTATCATTAAACTATAATCAAAGCGATTGATTGTAAGACATAAACTAACAATATTTTTGTCCTACATTGGTGAATGTAAACCATTTTTATTCTTTATTATGAGAAAAGTGTTTGTTACGGCTTAAGTAGCTTGTTTGTTGGTCCTTTATAAAGGACCTAGGTCAACTTCACGCAAGTGCCACCAACCTATCTGGTTGGGTCTGGGCCTAGCGTGATGTGAGTCATTGATTTAAGTTGAGTTATTTCCTTTTCTTTTGAGCCAAATTTGTTTATTTTTCCACGAAAGGGTTATTATTTGACTGGGTCTTTACACGTTTATATTTCTTCTCAACTGTTTCAAACTTTTCTAGATTAATTCTATATATTGATTTTATCGGTCGTTCTTTCCATAGATAGAGACTTTTGCTAAACCTAATAAGACTTTCTCTAGGCAACGATATTTCTACGAGTTCCAAGTCTTCGACCTTAAGTGTAAGAGTCTGAAGACTAGTTATGTTAACCTTGCAAAGTAGGAGTTCAGTTCTCCTGTCCAATATTATGGTGTCTTATTGTGTCCAATAAATCTTAACCATCCATTTACGTGGGACCCGCAAAATAAATGACTGAGATTTCATGAGACAGAATAAGACAGAGTAAAACTAGACAGAAGATCTGGACTCGCAGAGTGGACGACATTGCTGATTGCGTCCTAGTCGTACTGAATTTCACTGTCAAGGCAATGATTATACCACAGTACAACATTCAATAATATTACTTTTTTTTCTCTCTAAGGATACCTTTGGTTCACGTGAATAAAATTCCTATTTTTGGTATATTCTTAAAATTTAAATAATCTTTTGTTTGGTTAAACAAAAATACCAAAATATATAATCCTAAGATTAGGTATTCCTCAATTTTTAAGAATAACTAAAGATCGTCAAAATGTGTCTTTAGTTATTCCAAGAATAGAGTTATTTGTTAAAGACTTTTTTTATCCTTTTTTGTTATTATATAATAATAATAACAAAATATAATATAATTAATGAAAATACTAAAATAAATAATAATAATAATAATAATAATAATAATAATAATAATAATAATAATAAGTAGATAATAATAATAATACTAATACTAATAATAATGATAATAATAATAATAATAATAATAATAATAAGGATATTTTGGTCTTTTTGTTACTTATTCATTTTTCATTCCAATTTTATATTTTCAATCCAAAGACTGGCATAGAAATTCTTTAGCAGTAATTCAAACAAAGTAATACCCATTTTATTTTATTCCTCGTCTTTTCTATTCTTAAGAATAATTATTCTATTCCTTATCTATTATAACCTTTAAACCAAACAGACTCTAAGTTTCCTTACAATGAATATGATTTAGTGCAATTAAGGAAATATTTTTGGATAACAATTTTCTTGTTGTTGAACAATCAAATATGTTTCCTAGCAAAACTCAATAAGTAATTGATATTCTTATTTATTATTATTATTATATTCTTTAAAAAATTTAATGGTAGACTTAATTTACTTTTATATTAATTTGATTAATCAATATGTTATTAATTATTGATAAATTAATAATTATTATTAACATTATATATTAAAAATTTTGTATATTTTTTATAAGTATCAAAATGTTAATATAATTAATAATTTTTATACAAATTCGTTAATTTTAGTCAACTTAAGTATTACTTATAAAAAACTAATTTCCCCCCACTGATTTGTCTGTTCTTGGCAACTTGAATGCCTTTAGAATTTGTTACCTTAGGCCATAGTTAAGATCCGGGTGTTTTGTAACATCCCGTTCTCGTACTAAGTGTTAGAACTCTAAAATATGATACATGAAAGATCAGTGAGAGATTTAGAAAAATGCATCTCATGCTCATACATAAGGTTAGCGTACACGCACGTGAATTTTAAATTTTTTCATATGAAAATAATTGTACATGCATTCAGTGACATATCTCGGGTATAATTAATTGTTTGAATGTGAATATGATTTTGATATGTGATTTTATGGAGAATTGTGGTTTTTATATTTTGAGAACTAATTTTTGAAAGTGTATTAAGTGATGTAAAATTTTAGAGATTTTAGGAGAATTTTAGAAATTGTTGAATATTGCTGGACTAGGAAAAATGCCAATTGGCAAGTAAATTGGTGAATGAAAATAAAAATAAGAATAAATGATAATGAAGAAATTTGGGAGTTGACTTCAAATGTTTAGAGATAATGATGTTTGAAAATTCAGAGACAAATTGGAGAAAAATAGGGAGAAGATTAAATTAGTTAATTGAGAAAATAGTTAATGCTTTAGAATCTAGATAAGTGACAAGTGTCACTTACTTAGTTTAAGTCACTTTACGATGGTGTTAGTCTTATACTAAAAGATTAAGTTTGAAAGACCAAGCACAGTATCCTTGTCCTAGTTACCTTCTTCATAGCTATCTTCTTCAAGTTTCTTTCTAGTACACAGAGTTTTTTATCGAATGTCCACCAAAATTTAACTTTGCTTTCCCTTATCTTCTACCACTCCCACTGTGTTATCTATTTCTTTTGCCTCAAGAAAACCTGACCCAAACCATCTTTAAGATGAAATATGTGGTTGCATGAAAATTAGGGCTTCTTGATATTTGAAGATTTTGGAGTTTTAACAAGTAAGTATCGTGGTAATCCTTATGAGAAATAGGAATATGAGATAAATTTGATGATTTAATTGTCATTACATGATCATGAAAATAAGGGCCATTTTCATGAACAATATGTAAATAAGATGAAAATCTGGATATATTGTCATTTCGTAATTGATGATTATTCTGTTATCAGATAGTGTAGAGATGATTATTGAGTAGAAATATCAATGAAAATATGCATGAGAAGAGTGCAGAAATTATGCAAGTGGTAGAGACATATATGTTCTGTTTTCTTCTTTTTCACTTTGTATATATGTATACATACGTGAATATTTTTGCTGGTTGGAGACATAAACCGAAAATAAGTGTAGGGTTATTGTGAAAGATAAATTCGTGATATAGAGATGAGTTAAGATGAAATGGAAGAGTTAATGGAACTGAATGAGTGTTGCAAAAAATATGTATAAATAGGTGCAGAAGCATTTTGAAGAAAACAAAAATGAAGGCCTTGTTTCTCTTCACTGTGAATGTATGCATACACGTGAATATGTGAGTGTTTTCAGAGATGACCCAAAGAATGAATTTAGAGTTGAAGAATAGTTGTAAGATGATGGTCTGAGATGAGAAAGAATGTTTAAATGATAGTTAGAGGAAGAAATTTAAGAGAATGTAGAAAATGAAAATATAGGAAAACGATAGTGAAGAAAGTGTAGAAAATGTGAAGTGTAGAACATGAAGAAGATGCATGACTGATATTTGGTTTTTGATGATTTTGAGGATTTTGAGTAAACTTGTATAATTAGTTGTACTATGAATGTGTTGTAAATGAGTTGAATGGAAATGGAGTAGAAAGAGTAGAAATGAATTTGAAGTGTCAAATTTATTAAAAGAAGATAAGTTAGAGAAAAAGGGGTAAAAATGTGGTCTAAAACTTCCATGATTAAATTGTATTGATCTAGGAAGATTTTGATAAAATTGTCTTCATGAAAGTTGTAGATCTTTCTTTTGGATTTTTATTGATATAAAGTTTGAAAATTTTGGAGTTCTAGATTGAAAGTTATGGAGGTTAGAAGTGAGGGAGTGCAAGTAGGAAGTTGCGATCGTGACTTGGCAAGTTTGAGGGTCAACTCGTGATTGTGCACATGCACGATCGTGACTTCTTATAAGGATAGTGAAATGACTTTGGAAAGAGTTGCTTGTATTACGAGATGTACATGAAATATATACAGAGAGTTATTGTAACAAACTATGTGATAAAGTATCTAAGAGGATATACATGAATAATAGAGTATCTGTGTGGATATACATTGCAGATATACACTAACTAGTTCCTATTATGCCCCTGCATGATGAAGTCATGGGACACAACATTCATCTTGGTCTGAAACGCTTCAAACTTGTGTTTGGACAGTGGTTTAGTCAAGGCATCAGTAGTTTGATCCAGTGTGGAGATGTGAGATACTCGTAGATGTTGCTGTTGCACCTGTTCTCGAACAAAATGGTAGTCCAATGCAAGATATTTCATCCGGGAATGAAAAACTAGATTAGAACATTCCTACGTAGCCCCTAAGTTATCACAATAAATTGTTGGTGCATCCTGGGAGTGAACATATAGTTCTCGTAGGAGATTACGAACCCACATTACCTCTGCAAAGGTCTTTGCTATATTCGACTTCAGTGGAAGACCTAGCAATAGTACGTTGGCATTTCGAGCTCCAAAAGATAGGATTTCCTCCAAAATAAATAACATATTTTTGGTGTCAGCATCTCCTCCCCAATCAACATCACTGAAAGCTTGAAGGCGAAAGTGTTTTGGTCGATGCAGTTGGAGACCAAAGGCATGTGTATGTTTGAGATAACAAAGTGTGCATTTTAGCTATTGGAAGTGAAGGGCAGTGGGTTTATGCATATCTCGTTAAGAGAACATATTGTAGAGCTCCTAAGATGCTGCAATATAGATGCACTTCTGTTGTAGCTGAACCATCATCTAGTTTGAGGGTTGCTGATGGACAAATAGGAGTGGCACATGGATTGTAGTCTGCCATATGAAATTTTATAAGTAAATCATGGATGTAACGTTGCTGAGAGAGAAAAATACCATCTCCGTTTGGTATTATTTCAATGCCGAGAAAATAAGACGAAGTTCCCATGTTTTTTAGTGAGAATGTTCTTGAAATCTTTGTAATAAATCTTTTAATTGCAGTCAGTGAGTTGCCAGTTAGTAGTAGATCATCCACATATACCAGGAAATACATAGTAACACCGCTACACTGATATATGAATAGAGAAGAGTCATAGGTGCTGCTAATAAAACCATACCAAAGGAGGAAGAGACAAAGTTCTTGGTACCAGGCACGTGGAGCTTGTTTTAGGCCGTAGATGGCTTTGTGTAATTTGCAAACATAAGTTGGATGCTCCTTGCTAACAAAGCTTGGTGGTTGCTTCATGTAGACAGTTCCACGTAGTCGACCTTAAAGAAACGCATTGTTAACGTCCATTTGATGTAGAGGCCAAGAGTTGGCCAGCGCTAAGGTTAGGAATATTTTGATCATTTGATGTTTCACCATAGGGGAAAAAGTGTCACAGTAGTCGATCCCGGGACATTGGCTATAGCCTTTCATAACTAGTCGAGACTTATACCAAGCCACTGATCCATCTGAATTGCATTTCGTGCAGAAAAGCCACATATACCCGACAACATTCTGAGCTTCTGTAGCTGGAACTAGTGTCCAAGTGCCATTCCATAATAAAGCATCATATTCTGAAAGAGCTGAATCACGCCAATATGGTATTTTAAGGGCTTGTTGAATTATGCGTGGTTCCTCAATCTGTGGTAGAGGGTGACGGGTAGCATTAAAAAGTTTGGGTTTATGAATATTGTTTTTAGATCTGGTGATCATAGGATGAAGATTGGTAGATTGGTTTTGTTGTGGGGCTGATGATGAGGGAAAGTCAGATGGTGCCATTGGTGATGAACAAGCAGGCTGTTGAGGAATTGACGATGAAGTTTCTGCATGGGCTGACAATGCTGGTCGTACAGGTGATGCCACAATGGGAATAATTTGATTAGACAGAGTTAAAGAGGTAATTGTATCAGAGGTGGAGGAGATTGACCGTTGATTTAATGACGTATATGGAAATTGATCATCGATGAAGACAACATGGCATGATTTGTTTATGCTTGGATCAAGACATAGGTATGCAAACTGATTGGAGGAGTAGCCAACAAAGATTCATGGTTTAGAATTGGGTTGAAGCTTATACATGGTGTAAGGACGTATCCAAGGAAAACAGAGACAACCAAAAGAGTGTAGATGTGTGTAACTAGGTGGTTGATTAAACAGTTTTTCAAGCGGGGTTTGCATTCTCAGTGTCGGTGTGGGTAACTGAACAGCTGTGCAAGTAGCATAGGACTAGTAGGTTATAGGGAGTTTGCTATGGTGAAGAAGGGCTCTAGTGGTTTCAACTATATGACGATGACAACGTTTAGATATCCCATTTTGTTCAGGAGCATGTGGTGGAGTTGTAATGTGACTGATACCGTTTGTGGCCAAAAATTGTTTTAGTTTGATAAACTCCCCTCTATTATCAAGTAGAAGGTTTTGATAGGAGTTTCATATTGGTTTTCAACAAGCTTTCGAAAGTTGACAAATGTAGACAAAACATCATATTTGTTTGTTAACAAGTAAACCCACGTATATTTAGTGAAGTGGTCAACAAAAATGACATAATAACGAAAACCATCAACTGAGACCATCAGAGCAGGGTCCTTATCATCAGAAAATATTATTTCTAAAGGCTTAGAACTTTACAAACGAAGAGCTGAAAATGGAAGTTTGTGACTCTTTGCACATTGACAAGAAACACATATATCAGATGATCCCATACGTGATCCTAACTTATTGTTTGACTGAAGAAAGTTAAACACTTTATTAGATGGGTGACCTAATATATGATGGATTACTGGTGGAGGTGTAAGACTGGTGTGAAAAACAACTGGTTTGCTCATCGGGAGACATAGATCATATAGATCATTGTGGCAAGAACCTATAAGGAGTACTGTCTTGATCTGCAGATCCTTCACCTGAAAGCAGTTGGGAAAGAATTCAATAGAGATGTTATTTCTAGTGCACAATTGTTTAACTGAAAGCAGATTTTTGTTTATTTGTGGCACATGCAGAACATTATTAAAGAGAATCGGTTTAGATGTAATGGGAAGAGAAAAACTACCAGTGTGATCTATGGAAACTTCATAACCATTGCCAACCTACAAATTATCATCCCCTCTGTACGGTGAATGCATGGACAAATTATTCAAGTCATTGGTGATAAGATAAGTAGTACCTGAATCAAATATCCACTGTCCTTTGGAAGAAGATCTATCCTTGTAAATATGAAAAGCACCTGGACCACGATTTGGACGTTGAGTGGATTGTGTATGCCTAGGTTGATTTTTGATTGGCTTCCCATGTAGTAGCCAACATTTCTTAGCTAAGTGACGAGGTTTGTCACAGTATTGATAGATGATCTCGTGCCGGTCTGGCATGTCATGAGTAACGAATCGGCTTGGATTGTTGATTTTGATGACTGGTGGTCGACTGGATGATCCAGGGTTGTTGGGATGACCATAGTGTCGTTGGTATCCAGAACATTGTTTGCAGGAGACATGCACAGATGGCGCCTGAACAGATTCTTCAAGTAGTGTTTGCCTCTCCAGGAACTGCTCAAAGTCGACAAGCTTTTCATGCAGTTCATCAAAACCAATCGGAGTTTCTCGAGCATGGATTGCAGGACTAACATCTTTGAAATCAGCAGTCAAACCATTCAAGGTGTGGATTACCAAATCCGTATCATCTATTGGAGAACTGACAATTGCAATCTCATCTGCAATGCCTTTGATTTCCTTCAAATATTTGGAAATTGTCCTGCTTCCCTTCTGAATGCAAATCAGTTTATCTTTTAAAGACATTAGTCTTGATGTGGATGTACCTGCATATGTTTTGGCAAGGAGCTCCCAGGCTTCTTTGGAAGAGTGAACGGAACCAAGAAGTGTTTCAATATTCGGAGCAACAGTGGTCATCAAATCATGCAGGGTAAACTGATCTTGTCGAATCCAGATGTCTAGTTCCGAACCTGTTGTAGCTGGGCAAGGAATGGTTCCATCAACATATCCTTTAACATTGTAACCGATGAGTAATGCACTAACTTGCACTCTCTAGGCAGGAAAATTTGCACCATTTAATTTGGAATCAGATGAGAAACCTGTGTTGAACATGATCAGGTTTTGAGGGATTGTGGCTTCGGTATTGATAGCAAGCATAGCTGCAGCAGCAGATTCTATGTCTTGAGACATGTTTTGTGGTTGTGTAGGAGATAGAGATAAAGTTTGTGTAGAAAAAAAATGATAATGCCATTAAGCCAGTAGCTCTGATACCATATAAGGATAGTGAACTGACTCTCGAAAGAGTTGCTTTTATTACGAGATGTACATGAAATATATACAGAGAGTTGTTGTAACAAATTGTATGATAAAGTATCTAAGAGGATATATAGGAATAATAGAGTATCTGTGTGGATATACATTGCAGATATACACTAACTAGTTACTATTACTTCTAAGGTTGGAGGCTAACAAACATCCTTCGGTATTTTGGCTGTATCTCCTTCGCCCGGCCTCCAAATGACATGAGAGTTGAACCCTTGGATTCGTAGCATATTGCGCTTCCTCTCCACCAAAAATAATAGCAATCTAATATCAATTGAGAGAGATAGAGTGAAAAACGTGGGATGGGTCTGACAAAGTGTGTTCACAACATTTTTGTCTTTATCTGTCACACCCGTGACTTTATTTCCTCATCCCCATGAGTCACTCATGTCTGTGACTTTTCTCCCTCACCCCCATGAGTTTAATTGCTAGATTGATGTTTATTTGTCACATCAAGTCACTGTGCTCTCCAATAGTAACCGTGACTTGATTTTGGTCTGAACACCCGAGAGAAATTGCAAACTGAATAGTCTTATTTTTTTTACCACAACTTCTTCTCTAAACCTCCAAATGACTTGATTTTTGAACTAATAGGTTTCTAACACATTATTATACCTCTCCATAAAAATTGGTAGCATTCTGAATTGATTTGAAGAAGATTGATTGAATGAAAGTGAGGGAATCTGTTGGAATAGTATGAACTGATATGATTTCACTGAACATGCTTGGGTATTTCGATTATATCTTGATCTGTAGATTTCCAAATGAGATGATTCTTGAATTGGAGTAAACTAAAAACATAGGGTTACAAATTGTCTGAAGAGATCGAATTTTAATTCTATCTCTAAGAATTTCAATTTTCTGGATTGAAGTCAAGTACAAAATACTGTATAGTTAAGAATAGTCCGAATTATTTGGAGAATATCTTTCGAAATACTGGACCAATTTGTATGATTTTAGTGTCATTAGAAACTTAAGACATAGGAGAACATGTTTCTAGAAGAAAGTGTTGCCAAATGACTTCATTATCAGGGTCAAAAAGAACATGTAAAGTTGACCCAAAATGATGTTTTTGAAAAAATCTGAAGTGAGCAATTGAGTTACAAAATTAGATTAAAGTGGTTGTATTGGGACATAAACCTTAAGTATAAATGTTACGTAAGTGAGTTTTGATATTGGAATGACTTTATGACTTGAATAATGGAAAAATACCCAGGAATGTCATTGAGCATGCATTGTACATGGTTCATAAATGAGTTCTTATAATTGTGCAAAGTTGTAACGTGTGTGCAATGTGTATATTGCATAATTATGATGTGAAGGATAAATGTTTGCATTCAGACGTTTCCAGATCATGAAACCTAATGCTAATCTGGAGCGTACTGTGAGTAGATCTAGATGGTCTTATTTTATTGTTTG
The DNA here is from genome assembly GCA_025629825.1 of Erythroxylum guanchezii. Taxonomy (NCBI): domain Eukaryota; kingdom Viridiplantae; phylum Streptophyta; class Magnoliopsida; order Malpighiales; family Erythroxylaceae; genus Erythroxylum; species Erythroxylum guanchezii. The sequence goes on from JAOTAX010000008.1 coordinate 19,944,801, forward strand.
TTTTGTTTATGTTATGAATTGAGTGATTATGAATGTGATTTGATTGTGTGATTCCGAACAATGAAGGTCCGAGGTTTCTGATGTTTGAATGTAATATTGAAGTGCTACTTGTATATGAACATGAAGAAATAAGTGCTTCTAAATGTGATTTTTGAATGTCGAAACTAGTTCTGAAGAAACATGCGAATATGAATATGATTGAAAAAGTGTTACTAAATAATGATATTGAATGCCGGACTTTGGGTCCAATGGAAAATGTGAATATGTAAATATGTGACCGATTGAGCATATGATATGTGATGAATTCCATTATATGAATGCATGAAAGATAAAGGCAATTATGACTGGAGTAGCTACCGAAAAAGAGCTTAAAACTCATAATATGGAAAAGAGCCTAGAGCTCAGAAAGTGATTAAGAGCCAAAGGCTCACTATGTAAAATGAGCCCGGTATCCCCAATGGATACAGGATAGTTGTTAATGAGCCCAGTATCTACAATGGATACGGGACAGTTATAGGCACTCGATCACAACAAAGTAACAAATTAAAAGTGAGTCTCATGTACACTGCATATGCCTTATATGAATGATTATATTGATATGAATAATTTGACTGATGTTTGTATGTGTTGTGTGATTGAGTGAGCCATCGAGGATAGTCACTTACTGAGTTTGCAAAACTCACCCAAAATTTGCAATTATTTTTCAGGCTTAGACGAGTACCTCGTTAGACAAACAGGAGTATACCTACTGCATCCAAGTGAGAGATAGAGGTCAGGATCAGATTGCGTCTGCATTTGTATTTTCTTTTTTTTGTAAATTTGTATTTTCCACGATCTCTGTACAATGTATATTCAAATATTTCTATGTGTAATAACTAGTGAAAATTGGAAATGCTTTGTAAAAGAGATTGATCAAAGTGTAATGACAATTGTGATTTCGACTTTTATAAAATAAAAATATGAGTCCGTTTTGATTAATGATTTCCGCATATGCATATGATAAATGAAAAAAAATTGTACTGAGTTTCAATAAGTTTTGATTGTTCTAGCATGTCGTCCTTGCGTGATTCACACTCGGACATTACTCAGGATGTCGGGCATGTGTCTTGCAAGGGTGGGGTGCTACATGTTTTCTAATTATAACTTTTTGATTCCTATTGTATTGGTGATCCAAAGTTACTTCAATAAAATTTCTTTCATCTTTCCAAAACAAGTTAAGTATTACTTATTTATAAAAAATATAAATCATAAATAAAATAAGAAAATAATTATTCTATTTATTCATATTATTAATAATAAAATATGCCAATATACTTATGGCCTGTTTGGTAGGAGGGAATAGGAATTCTATTCCCTCCATATTCCTTGGTAATATTTAAGCCTGTGTTTGGTTTAAAGTAAACACAGAATATTCATTCCATGTCAATACGTATTCTGCAATTTTAAAGAATAGCTAAACCTAACTAAAACCTATTATTACTTAATCGACGATTCCGTAATCTTTCTTTTACATCTAAGCTTGTTTCTTTTTACAAACCTATCCTTCACCCGAAACTTGTTTTCTTCTTC
>JAOTAX010000008.1:19957198-19964698 GCA_025629825.1 Erythroxylum guanchezii
TTGTATCGCCCTGCTGTGACAAGATTTGCAACAAATTTCTTATCACTTCAGTCTTTTGTTTCGATGAAGAAGGAGTTGAGGCAAATGTTTAGCATGCTAGGTCTAATGCTAGAGTGGAGATTTGTAGTATTATACTGAAAGATAGAGAAATTTGGTCGCAATGTCAATTTATTATCCGAGTTTGTGAGCCTTTGGTGAGGGTGCTTAGGTTGGCTGATAGTGAAGCAAAGCCAACAATGGGTTATATTTTTGATGCTATGGAGAGAGCGACGGAAGCAATTAAGGTCAATACGAAAAATATGCCTTTTTTATACATACCATATCTTTCAATCATTAATGAGATAAGGGAAAGACAACTTTCTTCTCTATTGTTTACAATTGGGGCATTTTTGAATCCTAGTATGTGTTTTAGACTAGATCTTGCAAAGCAAGTTGAAGTTAGTAGATAAATGTTTTTAACAATTACAACAATTGTTCCTATTGACGCGATGCAAGATCTTTTAAGCTTACAATGGAGTTTTACAAGTTGTCTTATGGGGATTTTGGAATGCCGATTGCTATTCAACAAAGAGGAAAACTTTCTCCAGGTATTAGTTATTTCCTATTTCTTATTTGTTGAAAATTAATTATCACTTTATTTTGTTTATAACACTACTTTTGTTATCTTATAATTTGCAGTTTCTTGGTGGGATCTATTCGGAAATGGTGTTCCATAATTGAAAAGGTTTACAATTCGGATTTTAAGTTAATGTGTGAGTACAACTGGGTGTGAACGAAATTGGAGCACATTTGAATTTATCCACTCAAAGAAAAAAAATAGATTGGAGCATAAGAGGTTGAATGACTTGGTTTTTGTTTGTTACAATTTAAAACTTCGGGAAAGGTATGCTATTTTCATTATTATAATTATTACTTTCGACATAGTTTCTTATAATTTTCTAATAATTAAATTTAATGTTTTACTAGGAGTCTTAATAGCACAAGTATTTCAATTAATCCAATAGCCATTGATAATATTGATGTTTTGGCGGATTGAGTTTTTGAAGAACCCAATTTGATTAATGTGAATGATTTGGATTTGGAAGATAATCTTGGATGAGAAAACATTTACATGTCATTTGGTGCATTAAATTTGAATGATAATGATGATGAAGCTCCTCTTAATGATGAGGATTTTGTGCCAAATGATCACTGGGATTAGTGTAGTTCTAGCGGGTATCATCCTATTGACGATTGAATTCCAGGTTTTTGTTTTTCTTCTTCTTTTAATTTTACTTGTATTTGAGGTTTATGTTAAATTTTATATTTGTAATATAACTATAATGTTTTTATTTTAGGTTTAATTTCTACTTGATTGTTTCTTCGTTATCAACTCTTTTTGTAAATTGTTTAAGGATATTTATTGTTCTTTTTATTGGATGTTATGAATCTTTTGATGTAATATTATTTATTAAAATGATGAAATTATATTATTGTAATATTTTAAATACTTTGTATTATCTTAATTTTATAGTTGTATGATAATGGTTGTCTTTGTTTATATTAATTGTGGTTATTATTTTATGTGAAATATTTAAAAATTATTGTTGTTTCATATTAATTGTGATTATTATTTATTATTAAGATTTTTGAAAATATGGTTGATGTAAACAGTAAACTAGTAAAGTATACAATACAACAGTACAATATACTAATGGACTATTTTACAAAATTTAAAAATTTTAAGGATTATTTCATAAATTTAAAAAATTACCCGAAATAATATCCAATATTAACCGATACCAATATAATACTGTACTAAAACTCAATCCAATACTAAATCTGATACGATATTCATAACTTTGTCCAAAATAAATGATAGGTCAACACCGAGCGACGTCCGAGCTAATGTGCCTGGCCAATACCCTCGTCGCAATTCCCAATACCCAATTGAATCAAATTTCATCTCTTAACTTCGCGCGGCTTGGATGGCAAGGCTCCGATCCATCCCCCTGCGTCTTTAACCCAAATACTATTTAGTTTTGTATACGAAAGTGTTTTAAGTTAAAATTTTCGTGATTATCTAAAATTGGGATGGGGGTCAAATAGAAGCTAGATAAGCCGGCGTATACTCAAAACATCACTCGACTCTTTTCAGATCTGTGCGCGCGTCTCTCTCGTTTCTGTGAAAAGAGAGAGATAGACCATGGCGATTAGGGTTTTTGTAACTCTTGTTATAGTCTTGGCGGTGATTAGCCACGCCTTCTGCATTTACGAAGATCAAGTAGGCCTCATGGACTGGTGAGTTCCACAAGAGCAAGTTACTTTGGTTTCTTGATTATTTGATTTCCCTAATGGATTTCGTTTCTTTAGGCATCAGCAGTACATAGGGAAAGTTAAAGACGCTGTTTTCCACACTCAAAAGACTGGTCGAAAGCGTGTTATTGTTTCCACTGAAGAGAATGTTATCGCCTCCCTTGATCTCCGACACGGAGAGATTTGTAAGCTGTAATCTAATCTTTACAATATTTATCGCGATGTGCTCTATGTTTTATTGATTTTGAATTATGTACAGTTTGGAGGCATGTTCTTGGTGGGAATGATGCCATTGATGGAATTGATGTTGCAATGGGAAGATGTAAGTACTCTGTAGAGCTCATTTATAATAATGGTTCGTGTCTTTATTGGGTTGGTATCCCTAGGCTATTAACTCTGTGGTTTGTTTCGTGGGAATACTTGGTTCAGTGCATTTCGATCATAGATTTGCAATGCTTTTACTTACCTAGATCGTTCCCCATATTGCTAGTTTTCCTTGAGATCGCTTTTTGCTTTCTAGTTTCTTTTTTTAAAAATATATATATCTTCAGATGTGATAACGCTTTCATCTGGAGGAAGCACTTTACGAGCCTGGAACCTGCCTGATGGACAGATGGTGTGGGAATCTTTTCTTCAAGGCCCTATCAACTCCAAGTCAACATTGTTGGTGCCGGTTAGTACTGAAAATTTCAAATATTTATTTGGCCCGAGAAAGTGAACTTTTGTCCGGTGTTCTGAAAAATGCAGGATCTGCCAGTCTATTCTTTCCTACGTCTTCAAACATTCTTTTAGTTTTGAACTTGTTGCTTCTTCTTCAAGAATTTTGAACTTCGTTTTTTTTTTGTTGCAAAATTTGCCTTCTAAATCTACACCAAAATATCGATAACTAATATTTCACTGCATTCTTCAGATCAACTTGAAAGTTGATAAGGACAGTGTAATCTTTGTATTTGGGAAAGGAAGTGTCCATGCTGTTTCATGCCTACATGGTGATGTTTTGTGGAAGAAGGATTTTCCAGATGACAGGTTTGACCGATTTAATTGGTTTCTTTTCACCACTTTGCACATCACATGTCACTCATTAGTCTCTAATCACCTTATTTGCAGTTTTCAGGTCAAGCAAGTTGTTCAGCCTGTTGGCACTGATAGTACGTATGTCGTGGGTTTTGCTGGTTTATCCCAGTTTCATGCCTACCAAATCAATGCCAGAAATGGGGAGCTAGTAAAACACAGGAGTGCAGTCTTTTCTGGTGGGTTTTCAGGGGAAATTTCTCTAGTATCAAGCTTTGCACTTGTGGCGCTTGATTCCTCAGGTTCAAGTTTGATAGTGGTTAACTTTCAGGATGAAATTAGCTTTCAGAAAACAGACATCAGAGATCTGGTTAGTGATTTCGTAGGTATGGCTGTTATACTACCTTCAAAACTCACGGGGATGTTTTGTCTGAAAACCAATAATCATGTGGTATTTATAAGAGTGATAGATGAAGGTATGCTGGAGTTGGTAGATAAAATCAACAGCAGAATGGTTGTGAGTGATTCCCTTCCAATCTCAGAAAGCCAAAATGCCTTTGCTATTGTTCAGCAAGGAAGTAGTGATATTCACCTGTCAGTGAAACTTGCCAATGATTGGAATCGTGATTTGCTGAAGGAAAGTGTAAAGATGGACCAGCAAAGGGGTTTTGTTGATAAGTTTTTCATAAATAATTATGTCCGAACAGATAGATCCCATGGGTTTAGGGCTTTACTTGTCATGGAAGATCATTCCCTGTTGCTAGTACAGCAAGGAGAGGTTGTCTGGTGCAGGGAGGATGGCCTTGCCTCAATAATAGATGCAACCACATCAGAACTTCCTGTTGGGAAGGAGGGTGTTTCTGTTGCAAAAGTTGAAGAGAATCTCTTTGAATGGCTTAAGGTAGTATTCTCTATTTACTTTGGAAAGGATGTTTGTGAGTAGTGAAGTTGTTCAAAATTCTATAGATTCAATCATGATATTAGTTTTAAATTTCGTTAAGATTGCATCATGCTTCTTCCTTAACTTCTTCCCAGGGAGACAGGAAATTGTGATGAAGTGGAGATACATTTTTCTCCCTATGAAATATGTCACTAAACTCAGCATTATCAAACAAAATCCTGAAACAAAAGTAAAAAGAGAGGACGACATTATCTTGAAACGAACAAAAACTGATTTTTGCTTATGGAGATTACAAAAGTAATTCACTTGGTCTTGTTCTCATTATGTTCTCAACTGAGGACTGGATTTTTCAATGAATATTGTTTGTGAAATCTTCTATTTTAGTGCTATATCACATTGCATTCCACAGAGATTTATATGTGAAAAATTAGCACAACATATGCAGCTCCCATTTCTAGTTTTTGCTTTTGATTCAGAGTCTTTTATGTGTTAATGCCATATAAAACAACCATTTTCAGATTAGGTAAGGACCTATGTTTATATTGCTGGAGTTTTTATTGTGCAAGATAAATGGTATGAAATTTTCATTTTGCATCTTGACATGAGTATATTACACAGCATTTCTTATCTTGTGTTGAGATGTTGAAGGACTACTTTTTGTTGTAAGGGGCATGTATTGAGACTGAAGGGCTCCTTAATGGTTGCAAACCCTGATGATGTGGCAGCCATACAAAGCATGAGAATGAAAAACTCTGAGAAGAGCAAAATGACGAGAGACCATAATGGGTTCCGCAAGCTGCTCATTGTGCTTACTAAAGCTGGCAAATTATTTTCTTTACATACTGGAAATGGCCGGGTTGTCTGGTCTTTATTCCTTAATTCTCTTCGTAAATCAGAATCACATGAAAAGCCAGTTGGGCTTAATTTGTATCAATGGCAGATTCCCCATCACCATGCTATGGATGCGAATCCATCTATCATGGTAGTTGGCAGGTCCCATCCGAGTTTGGATGCCCCTGGGGTGGTTTCTTTTGTTGATACTTACACAGGGAAGGAGGTCCGTTCTATGAATCTTGTTCACGCTGTTGTACAAGTGATTCCACTACCTTTTACGGATTCAACTGAACAACGTCTTCATCTACTAATTGACTTTGATGGGAGAGCACATTTACATCCTAAATCCCCTGAAGCTATTAGTATTTTTATGAGGGAGTTTGGGAATATTTACTGGTATTCAGTTAACAGTGATGATGGAATCCTTAAAGGACATGCATTGAAGAGGAACTGTGGTGTTGAAGTTGCAGATGAGTATTGCTTTGAAACCAGGCATACATGGTCAATCATATTGCCGTTGGAGTCAGAAAGGATCATCAAAACTGTGACCAGAAAATTAGATGAGGTATATATTATGTCTTCATATCTTTTGGCAGAAATGCTATCCTGTTTGTATCTTTGGTAATAAATTAATCAACAATAACAACCACAGCACCAACAACATCAGATTCCACTTGTGATAAAAGTTGAAGAGTTAAAAGCATGAGTGCCTTCTGAACTAAGTCCACTTCAGATTGCACTTGTGAAGTGTAACTAAAATATTTTGGTGGTTGCCTAGTGGAAGGGAAGCTTATTGCACTTGTAGATACTCCTGTAGGGAAACTGACTATTTCCATATTTTTCAGGTAAATAATTATAAAAGTTGCTTTGTTATACATGTATCTGTAAAACAAAATGCTCTGAAACTAAAAGTTGAAATTGGAATATTACGATTTTCCTTGAAATCAGATGCGAGTATGGGATGTGATTGTTTTACCAAATTTTTTGTTGATTTGAATGGCTGAATGCCTTTCAGTTGGGCAAGTGCATACGCTGGCTTGATTTTCCAAACATGCAACACTTGACTTCTTATTAGTCAAATGGTTCAGAAAGCATGGGATGTCTTTGCAATAAGATGAATATAAATGTTAACACTTGTCGTTCTTAGATAATATCATGATCTATGTCATTCAAAAGCTAATCCTTTTATGTCTGCAATCAAAAGATAAGTATGTTTTCATAGTAATTGGAACATTCTTGTGACTGAACTTCGCGAGCATTCTCTAAATAGCACATGTATCTTCATGTTTAATTTTATTTATTTGATATTTATCATTCTGCAGGTGGTTCATACTCAAGCAAAGGTAACAACTGACCAAGATGTAATGTACAAGTATATATCAAAAAATATACTTTTTCTGGCTACTGTTGCACCAAAAGCTACTGGTAATGTTGGATCAGCCACTCCTGAGGAGTCATGGTTGATTGCTTATCTTGTAGATACTGTAACTGGTCGTATATTGCATCGAATGACTCATCATGGCTCACAAGGTCCCGTACATGCTGTAAGTTTCCTGTTCATGCTGTTGTTTTCCCTCATCAGTTTTAAAAGATTAAATCGTGAGAAGCAATGTCTCATGCTTGCTCTCATTTGCAGGTTTTTAGTGAAAATTGGGTTATCTATCACCACTTTAATCTAAGAGCACATAGATATGAGATGTCAGTCATTGAAGTTTATGATCAGTCTCGGGCGGTATGGTTGTGAACTTTAAGTTTCTCTAGGCAGAAGTTGATATATTGCACTCTGAGCAAGTCTATATTTTGCAAACTGAATTCAGGACAACAAAGATGTTTGGAAGCTTGTTCTTGGGAAGCATAATCTCACTTCACCCGTCTCTTCATATTCTCGACCAGAGGTCCTAACAAAGTCACAATCCTACTTTTTCACACACTCTGTTAAAGCAGTAGGAGTTACATCAACTGCCAAGGGAATAACTTCAAAGCAGCTTCTTATTGGTACTATTGGTGACCAGGTTAGCTATTTTTCACTCTGAAGTTACCTTGGATTATGGTTATTGAGCCTGAGTCTTTAATTTCGTTTCATTAGTTCCAGTCTTTGACAATGACAAGCTTGTTGTATAACATCTGTCTCTATTTATGCATTAAAACCAATTGAAATTTTTGCAGGTTTTGGCACTTGATAAGCGTTTCTTAGATCCTCGTCGATCTGTAAATCCCACTCAAGCTGAGAGGGAAGAGGGAATTCTACCTCTTACAGATTCATTGCCAATCAATTCTCAGGTTAGTTTCTGTTCACGTTCTTCTACTCTTTTGCATCATTAGTTAATTAATTGTCTTTTGAGGGGTGGTAACTTTGGACTGATCTCCTTTTTTCTCTAACATGGTTGGTGTTGGTCCTTTGAATAGCTTACAAGGTTATATGCAAATAGATACGTTATTTTGCTAACTTGATTTTTTTT
>JAOTAX010000008.1:19972770-19982779 GCA_025629825.1 Erythroxylum guanchezii
GATTCTTAATTAACATAGTCTAAATAATAAGGGAAAGAAGAAAAACTATAAGACGGAATCCACGGGAGCTGCTGCCGATTGCTTTCTCCTGTCGCGCTATTTCTATCTGACTTCTACGTCAATTTTCTTTCTTTCCGCTGTTGTTATTTTGCTGTCTTCCTCATCACTGTTGTGATTATGAAATATCAAACTCCAAACTTTTCCTTCACCTACTTACCGCCGCCTTGTCCTTCTTGTCTCTGTCCTTGTTTTTCTGTTGCATTCTCTATCTTTTATTTAAAGCCTCCACGCAAGCCCTCTATTCGTAGCTCTTTAAAACGCTGCAGTCAACTCTAAACGCTGATTATCACATGCTCTCCTTCAGCCCATGTGTCGTCGTTCTTATGTAGCTAATTAATTGTGGTAATTAATTTTGTTGTCTCACGTAGCGTTGAATCACTGCATGCTTCCTCTTGCGCCAGCTGCCTAGTGTCGCGTCCTCCAGTGTGCCGCATGACTCAAATCGACACCACCTCCTGGTTGATGATTTTGACAATTTAAAATGCCCCTTTATTATGTCTCCAGCCCGCTACTGTTGCTCATTCCCTTGACGCCACGTTACTGTTTCACTATTATGCGTGATTTGTCCATTAAATTGCTACTCCCAAAAGAAATGCTGCTGCTCTTCACAATCTTAGTTCTGTCTTCTACGTGTGCGTTTTATTTCAAAACGCACAGCCGCTGCTTCTCTTCAATCACGCTGATTTTGCTCCTTCTCTACTTTATGTTGCGCCAGCTACGTGATTCCTCTCCACGTTGTATTTATTTTGCTGTCTCTTTTCCGTATGTTGCTTCCAATTTTGCTCTCAAATAAACGCAGCCCATAGGCCCACTGTAGCATAAGTTAGTTGCTGTTTTTTTCCTCTTAATGTTCCACATCATGCAAAAATTATAATTCCCTACAAGAAAATATTAAATCAAATTAAGTCCCAATAATTAAATCAATAAGAAGAATAAAATAGAATAATTAAAACATAAATATTAGACAAATATGCACTTATCAGAAACTCAAATGGAGACTTTTAGGTTATGGTAGGTGGTCCTCTTTCCAAACTATTTTATTTATTTCACTTTCCACCACATCTTCTTCGTGGTCGAGGACATGTTCTTCCTTGTTTGTGGTGACCAGGTTGTCTTCGGTTTTAGACAAGTAATTGTCATTTGTCACGTTGAGCATTCCCATGATCGTCGAAGCTAATATCATGTGCAATGTCTGTTCCTGATGTGTGCATATTAGCAGTAATCTTAGAATAATGTAACTAAAAGTTAAGATTGATTAATAGGAATGGTAAAAATTGAGTTAATAGATTCAGGCCAAGTTCTGATTATTTGATCTTATCAGATTGATTGATTGATCTGGTTGGACCTAAAATTCCAAATCTACCTAAACTAGAACCTAAAGTCTCAAACCCTATTAATCTTTTGGTATTCGAACCTGAATATAGATTTTTAAAATCGAACTCAACTTTAGTAGATTTTTTTTAGATCTTTTCTTAGAAAAACTTTTGTCATTTAAAGCTATGTACGGGGCACTTGTGGTGATGAAAGGTACAAGACGAAATAACTTGTATTTTTTGCAGGAGAGTATAGTTACTGGTGGAGCAGCTATCACTGAAGCTGCTGATGTACATAACTCAAACATTACAAGGTTATGGCATATGCGTCTTGGGCATGCTGGTAAAAAAACATTGCAAGGATTGGTGAAGCAAGGCTTATTGAAAGGTGCAAAGGTATGTAAATTGGAATTCTGTGAACATTGTGTACTGGGTAAGCAAACTAGAGTGAAATTTAGCACTGCTATCACCACACTAAAGGCATTCTAGATTATGTTCATACTGATGTTTGGGGACCTTCCAATAATGCATCTTGGGGAGGTAGCCATTATTTTGTCTCCTTTATTGATAACTTCTCTAGAAGAGTATGGGTGTACACCATGAAGCATAAAGATGAAGTCTTAAAGATATTCCTGAAGTGAAAAAAGATGATTGAAATGCAAACTGGTCGAAAGATCAAGACTCTCAGATTAGATAATGGTGGTGAATATAAGTCAGATGCTTTTTTGGAAGTTTGTCAAGATGAGAGTATTGTGAGGCATTTCACAGTTAGGGAGACACCACAATAGAATGGGGTGGCAGAGTGCATGAACCGTACTTCACTTTAGAAAGTTCGGTGTATATTGTTTAATGCTGGTTTAGACAAGGTATTTTGGGCTGAGGCAATTACTTATGCAAGTCATATTATTAATCGGTTGCCTACTACCGCAAACAAGGGCAAAACACCCACGGAGGTATGGTCTGGTAAACCTTGTACTGATTACAAGTATTTACACATATTTGGTTGTCCTGCTTACTATCATGTCAGGGAAAGCAAGTTGGATCCAAGAGCAAAGAGAGCTCTATTTATGGGCTTTAGCACTGGCGTGAAGGGATACCGACTTTGGTGTCCAGATGAGAAGAAATTTGTTGTAAGCAGAGATGTGACTTTTGATGAGACTGCTATAGTTAATTAGAACAAGCATGAAGGGGAAATTGCAGCGACTAAGACCATGAGCAGTTCAAAGTAGGTGGAGTTATTAAAGACTCCAGTTGATCTAGTAAGGTCTGATGTTATAGATACTAGTCTTACAGTTGATTTTGATGATGAGGATGAGGATAATGAAGAGGAGATACCTTCCAAGAACCACCACAGCAACAAGATTCTATTGCAATCAGAAGATCAAGAAGGGAAATTCGAAAGCCTGCTCGGTTTACTGATGTTGTGGCATATGCACTTCCAGTTATTGAAGATGATATTCCATCCACCTACAAAGAAGCTGTCAGGAGTTCAGAGAACATGGAGTAGAAGAATTCTATGGATGAGGAGATGAAGTCTCTTAATAAAAATAAGACTTGGAAGCTGGTTCAGTTACCAAAAGGGAAGAAAGAAATTGGTTGTAAATGGGTATATGCTAAGAAGATGGAATCTTTGGGAAAAGACAATGTAAGATTCAAAGCCAGATTGGTAGCTAAAGGCTATGCTCAAAAGGAAGGCATCGACTACAACGAGGTATTCTCTCCTGTAGTAAAACATTCTTCCATTCGTATTTTGTTGGCTTTGGTCGTGCAGTTTGACCTTGAGTTGGCTCAACTTGATGTCAAGACGGCGTTTTTACATGGTGATTTGGAGGAAGATATTTTTATGTCTCAGCCAGAAGGATTTACGGTTGTTGGCAAAGAAAATTGGGTTTGCAAATTGGAAAAATCATTGTATGGTTTGAAGCAGTCTCCAAGACAATGGTACAAGCGATTTGATAGGTTTATAATCGAGCAGAAGTACACAAGAAGTCATTATGACCATTGTTTATACTTTCGCAAGCTACAAGATGGAACCTTTATTTATTTGCTTTTATATGTTGATGATATGCTTATAGCATGTAAAAGTAAAGTGGAGATTTTAAGATTAAAGACTCAACTGAGTAATAAATTTTAGATGAAGGACTTGGGAGAAGCTCGAAAGATACTAGGTATGGAAATTGAAAGAGATAGAGCAAAAGACAAGATTGGTCTGTGTCAAAAGCAGTATTTGAAGAAGATACTACAACGTTTCGGGATGAATGAAAATTCAAAATCGGTTAGTACACCTCTTGCTCCTCATTTCAAACTTAGTGCTTCTATGTCTCCTAACACAGATGAGGAGAGTCATTACATGGCTAAAATTCCATATGCAAGTGTTGTTGATAGTTTGATATATGCTATGGTGTGTACTAGGCCTGATATTTCACAAGCTGTTAGTATTGTCAGTAGATAAATGCATAATCCAGGAAAGGGCATTGGTAAGCTGTGAAATAGATTCTATGGTATATTCTGGGTACTGTGGATGTTGGCTTATTATTTCAACAAGATGAAGTTACTGGTCAATGTGTTGTTGGATATGTAGATTCTGATTCTGCAGGTGATTTGGACAAGCATTGGTCTACTACAGGTTTTGTATTCACTCTTTTTGGAGGTCCAGTGAGTTGGAGATCAACTTTGCAATCTACAGTTGCTTTATTAACTATTGAGGCAGAATACATGGCAGTAACAAAAGCTATTAAAGAAGCCATCTGGCTTCAAAGGTTGCTTGATGACTTAGGGGTCCATCAGGACCATGTGGATGTTCATTGCGACAGTCAGAGCGCTATTTATTTAGCAAAGAATCAAGTTTATCACGCACGTACAAAACACATTGATGTATATTCTTCTTCAGAAGATTGGAACCACCGACAATCCTGCTGATATATTGACAAAACCAGTTTCGTTACTCAAGTTTAAGCATTGCTTAGACTTGATTGGCATTTGTAAAATTTGTTGATTGCCCCGTAGGGGATTGGGAGACGACCATTAGGAATTCCACTTCGAGGATTTGAGTCAAGGTGGAGATTGTTGAGTATTGTCTCAAAGTTAGAAATTGAAGCTTGCTTTCGGTGATTGTTGAGTCAGAAATGGTGCTAGTGCAGCTGGCTTTCAAACCCATTGAATTCTCTATAAAAGAGAAACAACAACAACGAAGGAAGTGGGAGAGAAGAGAGCGAAGAGAGCAGAAGTTGTTTAGTGAGAGAGAGGGGAAAAATTTTCAGAAGTGAGAGAGAGCAAAATAATTCGAGAGAAAGAGCGAGAGTTCTGGAGGGAGAGAGAAAAAAATATATTTATATTTTTTGTTTCTCTTTTCTAGTAGTAGTATGTGAGTTTGGGTTAATTTAGGTCTTTTGGAAAATTGAGTGATAAACACTATTGTATACTCTCATTGATTATAGTGAAACATTCAATCGTTTCCAAACTGAATGTAGGCATTGCCGAATCAGTATAAAAATCTTAGTGTTTTTGTTGTTGTTTTATTTTTTCACTCCAAATTTATTAACGTTTCCGCACAACACCAAGTACCAACAACAGCATCAAAAATAGAATGAAAGCAACTAGAAAAAAAAAAAACAAGAAATCACTTCTTACTGACTGGATATAATTATAGTCCCATAAAGCAGGTTGGTAGTTCCCAGATCCTCGGCTATTGTCTGGTCGCATTGAACACGCTTGAAACGATCACAGTTCGAAGATCCAAGCAACAAGTCTTGGTTTCTTGGAGGTAAGCTTGTGAAACTGCCAACTGAAGACGAAGCAACCGATGGAAGTGGCATTTCTTGTCCTTGCTATACGAGATATAGATATGATTATTTGAAAATAACTAGCCAGGTAATGCTCTTCTTACTCACATACTTGGCCCTTTTTATAGAATAAGAAAGAGGTGGTATAATGTTTCAGCCGAATTTTGCATAGAATCAAATGCATGATTAATTTTCCATGTGTTTGATATATGATTTAAAAAGCTCCAAATGTTCAAGTAATTGAAAAATACCGGCTCATAACATAGCCTCTAATTTACCAAATTTCCTTTTGTCAATTAAGCAAAATGGATGTTTAATTGAATAAGATAATCATAAATTAAAAGTTTAATATATAATCACTAATTTTACCAATTTTTTATCTTACCAATTTTATTTTTTATTCAATTTTTAAAATATTGACTAGGATTTTGTTTTAGTCGAACAAATGTGGCACGTGGGATTTTACTGTAAAGTGTAAATCTGAAATTGATTGGAATCACAATTACTTTGTCGGTGAGGTAATTATCCTTTGGTGGTTAATTGGCCAGAGATTGGCGCTGTGAAGTCTGATAGAGAATCATTTGTCAATGAATCAATAATATCAGGGACCACCAATTGTCGGCACACGAAATTCTTGCTGTTTGTGGTAGCTTCCCTTTTGCTTGATGTTTTCCCTTCTTCCCCTGAAACAGGCTAATTATTTAGCTGGTTGAGCTTAAGTGGCTTAGACTGTGAATTTTTTGTATATATTCTTTTACTTATTTATATAATTTTTCTGATTTATAAAAAAAATAATAAGAATTTGTGACTGAGATTAAATAAAACAAGATATTGGTTTATGAAAATAAAAGATATATTCTAATTATTGGTCAGCAATGTGTAAATCTCTTTCATCAGTATTAATTATAATTATATTAAATTTAAAAGTACAAAAAAAAGCTAAAATAAAAACAGTATTGAAACCAAATAGTTGACCAGGAAAAATAAAAATCCACCTAAAAACATGAGCTCTAAGAAGCAGGTTGAACAAGCAGTGCCAAGAACCGACCCTTATTTTCACGATCAACAATGCCGAACCCATCTTCATGTTGGTAGAAACAGTGTGTCACTTTTCCAAAGTTCATACACATTCGAAGAAAGTCTCTAGAAAACGAACTATCGCTTGTTCCATCTTTGTTCATCATTTTCCATGTCTCCCTGGTCAGGTACCGTATGTGTTCACGACTTTCTTCTTCGGAAGCTCCTGTTTCATGCATATAACACTGTACTGATTTTGGAGCATCACCTCTTTGTAACTCTTGCTGTTTAAAAACATCAAAAAAGAAGATCAAAAACTGGATCAAAACAACCTGCGGAGTACGAAGAAAACCAGAAAAAAAAAAAGAAGTTAATAAGGATTACTGAAGTTGTTTCAAGATCGTTTGCTAGTCTCATAATAATTGACGACCATTTGATGATATTAGGGTACTATCTTCCTTGAGTGATTCCATAGCTTTTTCTGTGATTGGGTTTGCTGTTAGAAAATAAGTGTGGACCAGGGACACTGTAGCTCCTATGGTTATCCATGCATTGTCCAAGAATTCTTGGAGGGTCGGCTTATATCCACTGAGATACCACTTGTGTTCCAGTAAATAACCTTTGCATAAGTCTATCCACTGAAGAAACATATGTTAGAGAAAGGTTCGATTCATATGTAAACGCTGGAAGACAAAATGTACTTCTTAATGTATAGATTAACTACCGATTTCTTAAGGCAGTAAGAGATGTCAACGCCTTGTTCTCGAAGAGCAACCTTAGCTGCTTCATTTACGAAATTGACCAGAGTAAAGAAAGGTAACTTCATGTAATATGGAAGCTTGTCCATCATATTTGTATCCCACCTGAAATCAAACATAAAAAATGGTATTGCATATGCACATGCTATATATATATGGTATAAGATGAATAATTATATATAAAATAGATAATGTGCCAAACTCGGGTTCAGAACTAACATCTAATATCCAATATAGTATAAGATATGTTAATGATTAAAAATAATTATATGTAAGTTTGATAATAGACCAAGTGAGTTTTAGTTCTCTAAAATTTGAGTTTAAATTTAAAATTATTTTAAACCTTAGAGTCTTAATTTTAATTAAGTTTGATTAATATTATTCGAGTTGTGTTAAATTTAATATAATATTTGATTTTAAGTTTGACTTAAATGAATCTAATTAATTTACAATAATGTTGGAATTAAAAAGATAATCAAATTTGATTTTAAATCTATTTAAAATTGAATAATCGAATTAAAAAATAAGACGTAATTATTAAATTAAGCTTTATTTATTAATTTTGAAATAAATCAAATCCGGTTGACTTGATCTTAGCTAAACAATTTCAAGCCAAATCAAATCAGACTTATTAGACTAAACTAAATTGTTAAGTAGACTAACCTTTCAATAGCAAAGGTGAAGAGCTCAAGTTCATCCAATGTTCCATACACATCATAAATATCATCAATCGTTGTTATGATTTGATTGACTTTCGCACACTCTGTTCTGGAATAGCCATACTCGGGCTCCATTGTAACCCCAATTGTCCACATGAAGCACTCAGCTATCCTATCTCTTGCAAACGGTAGTTCTTCTTTAAAGCCCGTGTGAAGCGACCACCTTAAAAACAGGGAAGTAAACAGAACCTTTTGAGAAATGAGTTGTTTCCATTTTTACTACGTATAAATGCATGGGAACACAGGCTTACTCGGATGCTCGTTTGAGATCCTCCTGGTGAATTGCCTGGAGCCTGTTGTACTCCATTTTCGCAATCTCGAGAAGTATAGGGTTCATGGATTGTTTAGTCTGGTACACATCAATGTACCACCTGGCTTCCAACCTCGGCATTCTCCAATGTAACGGGAGCTCCAGGGAATGACTAGCTAACATGGAAATGTGATCACCTCTGTTGTATTTCACATACTCTTTAAGGCATTTCCCTGCAAAATCTCTTGCATCCTCTAAGATGCTCTCACCTTCTTCCATGAGGAACGATGCCTCGTACAGAGACAGAAGGCCCTTTGTGTCCTCACTCAGGCATGCTTCGAAGTTTTGTTCACTATCCTTAAAGATGTCGAAAACCTCTGCAATTTTTCATTTATATTAGATTGATGATGAAGAGCTCATTGCTCAATATGAAAGATCTCTCCTCTTACCTTGTGGAACCTTAAAACCATGTTGTCTTAAGAGTCTGAACTCAAGAGCTTCAATGTACAAATCATTATTCGACGAGGCATTACTCTGCTTCTTGTCCTCGTATATTCTCTCCAATACGGTTCTTATTTCATTCTCGAAAACATAATCAACCCCAAGTCTCTGAATTGTGTCAATCAGTTCCAACTGATCCAAACGGTTCGTTTTTTTATTCCCAAGCATCGCTCTCACATCTTCCTTGAGCTTGTCCATCTTTTTTGTGTACGACTCCTCCTGCACAAACAAGTAGAGACTGAAGTACGTACCTACGACACCATCGAAAAGAGAGTGAAAGCAACAAGTAGACTATACCACGAAATCACTTGATAGCGACCGGATATATTCATAGTCCCATAAAGCAGGTTGGTAGTTCCCAGATCTTCTGGTAATGGTCTGGTCGGAAAGTTTGTTCACAACCCTGCATTGAACTCGGTTAAAACGATTATAGTTTGATGAACCAGGCAGCAAGTCTTGGTTTCTTGGAGGCAAGCTTGTGACACTGCGAATTGAAGAGGAAGCAACCAAGGGAAGAGCCATGGTTTGATAATAACTACTAGATGTATAGATGATAATAGCCTGCCTAACGTACTTAGACCTTTTATAGATTAAGATGCCACTTTATAAGTTTTTAGTCAAAATTTGTACATATAATTTTTTTATTCACATTTTCCTTTTTTTGGGACTTTTATCATTTCGTATGCAATTATAAATCTAAAAACGTGCTCATTATAATTTAATTGAAAATTAGTATAAACATTTCAAATATATATTAATTTCTTTTTATTTTGACACTTCTCTACTTAATTTCGTGCATGAAAAGGAAATAGCTTATCAATATTATGTGTTTGAATCAAATTGAGGTTGTCCTTAATTTTTATTTTTATTTTTATTTTTATAGTCAATCTCTTACTGATTTCCACAAAATTGGCAATTTTTGACCGACAATAAAATATAAAAATATAGTGCATAGTGTATCAGGCACATTTAACTCGTGGCTTCTAGCCGCAACTCTATGTGATGGCCCACGATCCACTTGTAAATCTCGTGCCAAGGATTTTGTATTAGTTGAACAAATATGTTACAGGTGTACCATATTTAACTCGTGGCTTCTGGCGGCTATGGCCCACGATCAGGATTGGACCTTGTATTGGTTGAACAATTGGATTTGATCAGGAGTGCCAATTGCCGTATCGGCCGACCTGCGCAGGCCTATTTTTATAAATGATAAAATAAAATATATTTTATTTTTATAAAAATAAAATAAAATAAAATAGGACACTTTATAAAGAATAATACAAAAATCTATATTATGTTTATTTTTATTTTATATGAAGGTCCAAAAATAGGCAAATTAGAAACTTGTTTTACTTTACTTGGGACTTATAAAATATTTTTTAATTTTTACAAGTAAAACAAATTTATTTAAAACAATATTATCTTACTTAAAATCTTCAAATTTTATATCAAATTGAGTTGAACAACGAGAGCTTGAGTTTATGGAACTGATCAGACGACGCGACTAGAGGAATACAAGAATATTATGGAAGTGAAGCAGGTTGAACAAGTAGTGCCAAGAAACGACCCTTAGTTTCACGATCAACAATGCCGAACCCATCACCATGTT
>JAOTAX010000008.1:19989119-20014644 GCA_025629825.1 Erythroxylum guanchezii
GTCTATCATTTCTTGGTTCAAAAATTTTCATTCATTTGTTCTTAACTCGTGACAAATCACCAAAATTTCTCATTCAACAGTTCTGATCTTTTACAAAAAGTTCGGGGTCCAACACGTCCATTAGGTATACCTCGGGTTGATCCAATTGCTTCTCTTCAGTTTGCGATTCTAGGCGATCAAGACTTATTGTCATCTGATCTATTAGGTGTTCCATCCTCTATTGGCTTGCTTTTATCTCTTGTCGGAATTCTTGCAATTCCTACTACATATCCTGTAGAAATTGTAAATTGTTAGCAGCCATATTATTAACAAGTTCTTTTAAAGATGCAACATGTGTTTTTTGGAAATTGTCCTCCATCCTTCTGAAATTGTAAAGTATTCTCCTGCAATTGCAACATCAACTCTTCCAGAGATCGACCGGAGTTGTGATAGGAAGCTTTTGGTCTGTACGAGAATTATTATGCATCCTGCAAACTATCATGGAAGTAATTCTGATGATTATGCCATCCATAACAAAAGTTAGGTTGATCAGTCCAAACATTGTTATAGCATTGAGAATATGAGCTATAAAAGAAATTACTTCCATCCATATCAAAAAAAAATTCACACGAAACAAAAAATTGAAAAGATCACAAAATAACAGAAAAGAAATTAATCACGAACAAATATATACAAAACACCAATTAAATCACAAAACAAAAACTAAAACACCACACTCTCCGACAACGGCGCTAAAATTTGATTGCGCGTCGTTATGCTAGTCAAAATAAAATAACTAGACTACTGCTATAATAATGGTGAGTCTAGGTCGATCCCACAGAAAGTGCGTGCAAAGTTTATAAAATGAAATTAACCGGTGTTTACACTTAATGAGGCGGTTTGGATTTTGAAATAAGAAAATAAAATAAAACTAACTAATAAAAGCAAATTAAAGAAAACATGCAGAAAAAATGATAAAGGTGGGGAATTCGGTAAAGACCCAGTTCTTTGGTTCAATCTCGACATATTCCCTAATTAAGCATATTTTATCAATTTGTTGTTCTTTAACCTCTCGTAACAACTATTAATCGTCGGTTAATAATTAACCTGAGTTTTCCCTTGGGTTTTATTTAATCAAGATACGATTGTTAATTAAACCTAACCACCGAACAACCTAGGATACGATATCTAGATTTAATTAGGCAGTAGCATTACAAACTAGGAAAATTGATTAATCAAGACAACAACCACATACGATGTGTCATTTAACCTAGGTCATGTTATCCCTAATGATTACGAATCATTAGTCGCTACACTTGAATTTCAATATAACAATTACAGATTATATCGAAATTCTAGCAATGGGTTTGCAATTAACGATTCAATAAATGCATTAAAATCATCAAATCTCAATACCCAATAGGTTCATACACAAATAACTTAATAATACTGAAAATTCGATTATCCACACACACAACCCAAATCAATTAACATCGGATAACACAATCAATTCCTAATGAGAGAAAGAAACAACAAAATAATAATAAAATTACTTAACCCGAGTCGTCGACGTCGATGTTATCTCCGAACTAGCGTCAAGACGTTTAGCCCTTTATTAGTATTTTTCGAAAAATTGCTTCAGCCCCCATCTTCATCTCTAGCCAAAAATCCCGTTGTTTCTTGTTAATTGCCCACTCTCCAACACAATTTCACTACACCGTCCTATTGTCTGCTTCATGTCCTTTACTATTGATGATTGGACCAATAAATGTTGCTCTTCATTAAAATCCTCTCTCGTTTATTCCAGGCATGGTCTACACCTCTAGCTGCGTCCAGCACCAGCCTTCAAGCCGCCAGCCGTAGCACCTCGCTGCTTCACGCCCACATAGCGCCCTCACTCTTCTCCGTGGCTACTCACTGTTCCCTCTTAATGGGACAATTTAAGTTGCAGCCCTCTTTAAATCCCTATGCCTCCTACCTTCTGGGCTGCGTAAACGTAGCATATGCTACGTGGACTCTGCTTAAACGCAACATACGCTGCGTTTAATGCCAAAGCATGCATTAAACTCATGCGTTTCAACCTGTTGCACTTTCCTCATGCACTGCTTCTGCATTTTGTTCATATGGCAGTGTCGTTTTGGCTGATTCTTCACTTGGCTTATTTCTTCTTTTTTCTTTATATTTATCTTGTCTTTAATTTTCTTTTTCTTGTTTCATGAAGACAATAAAAAATTGATCTTCAGAAAATAACCCAAATGTAGCACTTTCGACTCACTTTAATTTATTTGCTTCCAAAATTGCACCTAAAATCATATATAAATTAAAGTGAGTATTTTAAACATTTTCATGTCAATAATCGCTAAGTGTAAATGATTAATTATATTAACAATTAAACACATATCACAAACCAAATGAACAAAACTTACAAGGTAACTTTAAAATCTATGGACAACCAAAAGAGCAAAACATACACCATATATATTTCTATCATATAAAAATATGCAACATACAAAAAAGATTGCCATGCATCAACCATATAGGAACCAAAATCATGCATAATAAAAATGGCTCTGATACCAATTGTTGGATAAGAAATGAAAACATGCAATATTTGGTTAAACGGTGGATTTTAAACTTTTTTATAAATCATAACGCAGCAGGAGCAAGATAACCAAATCAACATGTTAACCCATACATGATACGGTATAAGGATAATAGTTATCATAAGAACATGGTAGAAATATTACCTACTCCTTCACTACAGCTTTAACTCCTCGCTGTGCTATCCTATCCTCGACAATGTATCCTCTCCAAGATGATTTATCCTCTTCTTCTTGTTATTGTTTCCTCTTCTCGATATTGTATTCTCAACCAATCTGATCTACCACTTGTT
The DNA here is from genome assembly GCA_025629825.1 of Erythroxylum guanchezii. Classification (NCBI taxonomy): domain Eukaryota; kingdom Viridiplantae; phylum Streptophyta; class Magnoliopsida; order Malpighiales; family Erythroxylaceae; genus Erythroxylum; species Erythroxylum guanchezii. The sequence goes on from JAOTAX010000008.1 coordinate 19,991,992, forward strand.
CTTCTTGGATAACTTGGTTAATGACCGCATGCTGTAACGCTAATCAAAATAAAATAACTAGACCTACTATTATAGCAGTGGTGAGTTTAGGTCGATCCCACAGAGAGTATGTGTAAAGTTTATGAAATAAAATTAACTGGTGTTTAGGATTAATGGGGGGTTTTGGATTTTTGGAATAAGAAAATAAAATGAAACTAACTAACCTAATGAAAACAAATTAAAGAAAACATGCAAAAAATCATAAAAGTGGGGAATTCGATAGGGACCCTGTTCTTTGTTTCAATCTCGACCTATTCCCTAATTAACTATATTTCATTAATTTGTTGTTCTTTAACCTCTCCTAGTAACTATTAATCGTGGGTTAATAATTAACTCGAGTTTTCCCTTAGGTTTTGTTTAATCAAGATACGATCGTTAATTAAACGTAACCACCAAATAATCAATGATACGATCTCTAGATTTAATTAGGTAGTAGCATTACGAATTAGGAAAACTGATTAATCAAGACAACAACCACATATGATGAACCATTTAACCTAGGTCATGTTATCCCTAATGATTACGAATCATTAGTCGCTACCAATGAATTTCAACATAAAAATTACGAATTATATCGAAATTCTAGCAATGGTTTTGCTATTAACGATTCAATGAACGCATTAAAATCATCAACTCACAATACCCAATGGGTTCATACACAAATAACCTAATAATAATGAAAATCAGATTATCCATACACAAAACTCAAATCAATTAACATATGATAACACAATCAGTTACTAATGAGAGAAAGAAACTACAAAATAATTGAAAAAAACTTAATCCAGGTCGTCGGCGACGATGTCACCTCCGAACCGGCGTCAGGACGTATAGTCCTTTATGGGTCTTTTTCGAAAAAATGCTTCAGCCCCCATTCCAATACCTAGCCAAAAACCCCTTGGTTTTGCCTCAATGCTGCAATTTTTTTTCAATTTCACCATAGACTCCACTGTTCTACTGATTGGTTTTTTCCTGCTCCACTGTAGCATGATTGGACAAATAAAGATTGGTGTCCACTTAAATGTTCATGCATAAAGCCTCCACTCTCCTAGTCTGTAGCTCTACTCAAAGCTTGCGCTGCCAAGCCATCTGTGTCCCCAAGCCGCAGCTCCTCCCTTGCGCCTACTGCGCCTCCTCTCTTCTGCTCCTGTAGCGTCTTGATGGGACAATTTTATACGTCTGCTGGGTCTCTTATTCACGCCACCCCTTCTGCACTTCGTTAAATGCAAGCATTTTTATGTGTTTTGTTAAACGTATATGCGTTGTTATGGCTGCATTGCGTTTTGTTCAAAATGCATGTGTTGACGCACACAACGCCTAGCTACTGCTGCCCCTCTTTCATGTGTTGAATGCTACGTTTCATCCCCTTACACTGTCATTTTTCTTTTTTTTTTCTCAGCTAATTGCCTTTAAAATTTTCTTTTTCATTGTGTTCCATTTTTCTTGTCTTTTAATTTTCTTCTTTTTAATCCATGAAGACAAGTAAAAATTGATCTTCAGAAAATAACCCAAATGCAGTACTTTTGACTCACTTTAATTTTTTTGCTTTCAAATTGCACCTAGAATCATATATGAATTAAAGTGAGCATTTTAAGCATTTTTATGTGAATAATCGCTTAGTTTAAATGATTAAATATATCAACAATTAAACATATATCAATTTCCTCCACACTTAGCTCTTGTCTGTCCTCGGGCAAAACATCCAAATTAAGCTCAAAGATCCGAAACATTTACTCAATTCCCATATTTTCCAAGACAATGTAATCATAAATAAAGATGAGTGACTTTCAAAAATCATAGCAAGATATCAACATTCCAAGCTTTTACTCGTGATCAACCAACATTCATCATCTTTAAAAACTGAGCAATCTAGTGATAGACTCGGAAAATATGTTTAACTAAAATATATCCATGGGTACACTCAACATCATTCATGATTATGACAATCCATAACTTTGCATATCATTTCATTTCTCCACCACTAATGTTCACATGCAAAATCACGAATCAAAGGACTTTTTAGGGTTGTAATCTAAGCAAAGGTAAGGTGAGATGTATTTAGGTCAAGTAGCATGAAAGTCAACAAAGCTAGTGAAACAAAGCAACACTCATCAAAAACTGAGTACCGTCAGTTATGATAAATACAACATTTGTATTTCACAACCCCATTCAACTCTCACACATAAACCATATAAAGCATATAATAATCTGAAGCAATCACTCATACAATTTATGCCAATGAAATCATAAGAGTGAATCTTCCAAGCCAACATCTACCTCATGTTCAACATGCTCAAATAACACATTCATTACAACTCTAGGAAGATGCATCAACCATAAACAAATTTTCAACACATATGCAATTCTTTCTTGAAAATTTTATTGTAAACAATTTTTTTCATTCTTTTTTCTTCTTTTTTTCTTTTTTCTTTTCTTTTCCTTTCTTTCTTTTTTTTTCTTCTCTTCTTTCTTTCTTTTTGTTGGTTTTTCTCTTTTCTTTCTTTGTTTTCCTTATAAAGGTTTAAATAAACTACATCAACATGGGAAATTCAATGATAAGACATAACAAAATACCCCAACATTAACCAACCCTCACATATGTACACCCCCACACTTAGAATTTTGTATGTCTACAAACTCAACAATTACAAATGTTCCACTAGCTTTATAACTTGGGTAGGACATTTGGTTAAGTTTAAAAGCATAAAATGTAGTTTATACAAAAAGAAAGGTATAAAGCTCAAAGGGGATTAACAAGGGAAAAATTAAGTCAATAGGGTAGGTTATTTGGCTAATGTAGCTTATGAAAAACAAAGAATACCTAATCATATCCATGAAAACTTGCCTCCTTGGGCCAAAAAAATAGATTTAGAGCCTTGAGAGAGGTAAAGAATCAAGATTTCCATTCCAAATTAGGCAAAGAGCACACCAACTCCAACTTTTCCAAATTTGGGCAAAGAAAGGGAAGAGCTTGCTTCATCGAGTTTTTATTCCTTTTTCTCTTCTAACATCTTTGTGATGGATTTTTTGGTTGTTGGGGATGTTAATGACATTATGAGTGGCTGAGTTATTTGTAGAGAATACTTTTGAACCACTTGTAAACTCTTACTTGAATTTGTAGATTTGAATGAATGATGCTTTTGATAAATATTGAGCTTATACCTTGCAATGTATTGAGAAATTGAGTTGGGTAAATTATATAGGATTGTACAATGAGAATTGGCACTCTATAGACCTACATTCATCAAGTTAATTGATTAGTTAGAGAGAATCTTGGCTAATTAGTTGGTTACCCATAGGACAACTTCATAACTAGTTGAATTGGTGGACTGATTATGTAGATTGAGAGATTGCTTAATCATTTCCATTTAATTTGGCTAGGGACAATTAATTACACCTTGAGAGAGGGTAGTTAATACATTAGGACATCTTAGGTGAGGCACAATTCAATTAACAAGGTAGGAGGGAGATAAGATAGGGAAAAGGTGATCTCTAATTTTTAAATCTTGAATTCCAAGTTTCTACACTTTTGCTTTATAATTTTTTTCATTGTTAGTTGTTTGATTTACTTTATTTTTCAGTTTATATTTATTAAAATTAGTTCTCAAACAAAGCAGCCTGAATTAAGTAGCATCTAAATACAATCTTTGAGGGATTGATATTTGTTCTTTACTACAATTTACAAGCTGTATATTTGCAGTTTTGAGCGTAAAACTAGTGAATTGGTTTTGCAATCAATAAGAATCTATACTTTACATTTATATTACGATTGTTTTTACTTTGGTGTATTTCAATTTAATTTGATATGTGAATTTTGGATTGAAAATATGTGTATTATGGAGAATGATAATGTTATAAATGTCTAGTGCCATATATGACTGTATTGATGAGTTACTTTCTTTGTTCAACAAGAGGTAAATAACATAAAAATAGAGAAAATTCTGCCGAAATTTTTATCAATTGTCGTTCACTTATAACATTTTATTTTGATGCAGGAAAAGTCTATGGGTACGAAGCCTACATCCCATTAGCTCTTTTTGCACACTCATACTATGAAATATGACGGTGTGACCTTCGTCAACAGTTGATGTAGATAATTAAATTATGTGAAATTTATTCTTTAATATTAATGCTTAATAATTATCACTTACCAACATAAACATCACCTTCTAATAGGACCAAATATCAGCTGATGTAGATAATTAAATTATGTGAAATTTATTCTTTAATATTAATGCTTAATAATTATCACTTACTAACATAAACATCACCTTCTAATAGGACCAAATATAAGAAATCATTCAACGATAGTCTCAACAGTATGAAGATATTGATGAGAGTCAAACCTATCTTCACGTAGTGGATAGTAGGGACCGTGATGGAAGGATATTCGGCTTAGGTTCATTTGTGAACACTTATTATTCGCTATCCTCCACATCTAGTACAACAGCATCTAGTACGTGGTTTGTGCCCAATGAAGTCTATAAGCTTCGGAGCACAGTAGAGACATTGGCAAATTAGTTGCAACAGTCGATGGAGTACATAGTTCAGCTATGTAATGAGATGGATGAGTAAAAGGGAAGGAGTAGCACCTCATCGCAGCAATCAAGGCATCCACAGTCAACAATTGAATAACGCACTTGTAGTTATTTTGTATGAATTATAAATACTTATTATGTACAAAATAATTTTTTATTATCAATTAAGATAACTTTTACTTTATATCAGTAATCAACTTTTTGTTTTAACAAATTAAATCTAAAAATAAATCAAAATATTATCAACAGATAACTCATACCTGTGTAAATTATGCATCAACCATAAGATCATCAAATAAAATTAAATGCAAAAAAATTAAAAAAACAATTTTAGTAAATTTACAGATGGAAAAACAAAGTTGGTCAGTAAAATCTATTTGATTTACCGACGGATAACTAATAACTGTTGGTAATGTTGTCATTAACTTACCAACGGAATAGCCACTTCCATTGGTAAGTTACTGACGAACAAACTTGTCTGTTAGTAACTTTACCGACCGAAACAATAACTGTCGGTATATTCACTGACGGTAACACAAATGTTCGTCGGTAAATTTGCGACAAAAATTATGTGATTCGTCACAAATTATTACTTATAGTCATTTCTCCGACGCCTTAGTTCTTCGATAAATATCGTCACTAACTTAGCTTACCAACAAAATGTGTAAGTTTTCTGTCAATAATTTCCATCGCTAAACTTTATTTTTCTTGTAATTTTGTCAACAATGCTACGAGTCCTAGCGTTTACGAGATGGATACCAAAGTCATCTTTCGCTTGAAAAAGAACGTAGACACTAGAGTAAGAAGTGACCTTAGCGCCGGACAAAATCCAATATTTTTCATCTTGCATTGTCCTTAACAGATTGTTTGACTTCCTAAATACTAAGCTCGTATTTAACAACAATTGTATCATTTTAATATAAGAGTAAAAAAGCTAATAAAATGCAGTCATATTAGTTAAATCAAAGCCTTAAATCTCATATTAAAGCAAGCATAGGAAGTTTTGTTAAGATTTTAGACTTTGCTTAACTTGTATACCTTATTTTTCGGATCTGGCGATCTTGCAAAATGCTTTAGATACGTTTCTTACAAGTCAACATGCATAACTCACTTTCATCTAGAATAACTGTTAGTGTCTGATTATTACAATGGAATTAAGACTAACTTGCAATGAGACAAACAACTAGACAACTCTCCTCGTAGTCTATCCTATATTCATGTCTAAAATATTTGGCATAACTTTGTATATTATAATGCTACATTTTTGGGTTGGAATTAGTATCAGGATATGCAAATAACAGACGGAAAGAGTTATAGCATTGACTCAAATCCTGACAATTCGATAATCTGCTGCCACAACTTTTTCTTTTCGTTGCTAGTTTTTAAGCCTTCTTTTCTATATGTTTTCACTGTTAGAATTGGGTTATCATGAGTGCGTATCGTATAGTTGTTGTCTCAATCACATCCGAGTAGCTAATAACTGTTGAGAATGAAACTTCACATACATGCGCCGGAGTAAATGGCAGTAAAATCTGGAAAATGAAGATCGTTATTAAAAGCTACAAATTTTTTTATTCTTGATGATAAGATTATATTAGGGACCTTGTTTTTCAAGATTAAATTTCACGCTTTCTACTCTTTAACAAACAAATGGAAAATAGATATTCTTGTTACTTCTTTTGAATGCTTTATGGTTTTTAGTCTCGAGTATAAACAGGTGGCGTATGAGATAGACGACTCTTTTAACATTAATCTTTATAAACAGGTGGCATATGAAATAGACGACTCTTTTAACATTAATCTTTTATGCTAATCGCGCTGCAAAGGTTCCAAGTCTGAATTGGCCCTTGTAATATACTAGAAAACAGTACAAGGAAATTTAATAAAATAGAAGAGACAGACGGAAGTGATTATAATGAGACAAATGATAGCTACATGACTTGGCGCTTTGCAGTAATTTATTTGTCTCAATTTCACATCCACCAACATTATGTGAATAGGATGCTTCACTTAGTCTGGCTGTTACCTCCCCTGTTGAATAAAATGTTAATGTTATGTACTCAAATGTTTTTAGTAAACTATCATAAAGCAAATTAAATAAACCAAGCAATAATAATTTCAGCAAGTTGTAATCAAACCACTGATTTATTGCGTAAAGAAAAACAACAAAAGATAACAGTTTTTCAGAAAATGTAATTTAGGTTCGGTAAGGTGAAATATAACACACGTTTCTCTTCACAATCTGCATGTCATGTGTTGTTTCCGGAGGAACCCAAATTAAAGCAACGAGTAGCTCCTTTTCCAATTTGATATCATTGAATTTACAACATTAAAGTATCATCATTCCACTGTGATTCCTTTTGCAGACTCCAGAGACAGGCGTTTGAGAATATACTGGCAACACTGGTGTGCTTTAGTGCTCACTTCTTTATCGTAGGTGGAGCATAAGATACACCACTGGGCTCTGAAGAAGCCCCTCGCAAAAGCCGAGTCATTCTTGGCTTTATGACTGTTTGTTAAGTCAACTTAACCGATTTAACACTTCAATTACAAACGCACATACACAGAAAATCTTTGAGGGTTCAAGGAACTATAAACATACACAAGATCTTCGACCAGCAACTTGGCATAGCTTCCGTGATTTGGTTTTAGACAGAAATATTCATTAACCATCTGCATGGAACCACATTTCCACATTTGAAGCCTGGCCATTTCTGATGGCATTTTCTTTTTGATTGTAAAGTTTTAATTTAATATGATTTCCAGAAGCTGACAAGAAGTTTTACAACACCTGTTCATAATCAAAGATATCAATCAGTGAGGAATTCTAAATATACAGATAACTATATCAGAAACAACTAAAAACTTTAGAAAGTTAATTACCAAAAAAAAACCTTTAGAAAGTTGTTACTCAGCTCAAATAAGTACAACATATGGCCATATAGGTTATAAAAGATACCTGAATCAGTATTGAGACTAGACCACCATGAAGTTACATGCCTGCTTTAACAGCATGAAGCTTCTTCTGTCTCTTGAACCCATTCAAACTATTCAAATGAAACCCATTTGTCAAAGGTATTCCCTCAACAGATTTCAAGTCTTCTCCCTTAATCATGAATTCATTGTCCTCATCTGGTATGCTGAAATCAGCAGGATTCCTGTTCAGACTGCAGGTTTGAGTCACAGCACTGCTTTTATTGGCCTGAGCAAAACCACCGTTATTCAATGGGTGTATCTTGTGCTTTGCTGAATTGCCAGATGCTTGCATCTGCGTAGGAAATGCAGTAGACTCCGATGTACCAAAAAAAACTGTTTGAAGGCTATGAGCTGGAACAGATCCACAGTTGGTGCCAAAACTACCACTTGGTGCACATTTTCTTGATCTGCCTTTACTCTGAGAAAGAAAGTCAGTTTTTCTCTTATGTTTTTCTTGAGAAAGATGAGAAATATATTCATTATCCGTCTTGAAGCTCTTATCGTGTTGAGGTGAAGCAGAAGATGCACCAACTGTAATTGACATTGCAGGAACCTGACCATGGGCACAATCTGCAAATTGGTTTCTACCATGGTAATTATATGGAATGTATTTTATGGCATTAGGAGGTTTATAAACACCAGGTTCCTGCCCAGGAAATTGTTTAGGGCCATGGTCAGATTTTATGGTAGGTCTCTTCAACAATTCTGAGGATACATCCTTATCAATCTGAGCACTGGATCGTGCTCCTGCATCCACAAGGCTGAGCAAATGCATAGCAGGTATGGTTTCATTAGAATACAGGTCCAGTGAACCTACCAGCTTTTCATTGATCTCAATCTTACCATGCTTGCGAGGTAATAGGTAATCTGAATGAGTTCTTCTGAGAATTTCAGAATCAACATTTTGAACTTGCTTTCCAATGTTGGTAGAACTTTGAAGAAACTTTGGTTCAGGAGGCCAATTTGTTTTTTGCTGATACAAGCTGCCAGGCCCAGTGGTACAAGGGAGCATAGTCAAATTTGCTGATGGACCTCCAGACTTAGGAGGGATTCTATACACAAAGGGTATGTGATTTGGCAACATGGATTGCCAAAGAGGATTTGCTTCTTCATTCTGATCTGGCTTCCATTGACAGGTAACACATGGTCTCGAGCCATGCAAAATGTTATCAGAAAACCTCTTTGTATTGACATTCCCAATCGATGCGGAATTTGGGCCATGAGATTGCCTTTGGGAACTTGAAACACAATTTTGGTCCACATTTGATGGATTCTCTTCATGATCTACCACCCGACCTGCAAGCAACCGAGCTTGTTCCAGTTGGTTCATATTTGGTAGGTTTCTATCAGGTTGAGAAAAATAATCAATTGACTTTAGTTTTGCCAATCCCAGACGATCCTCCCTCTTGATCGTTCGGTTTTTTCCATTCTTAGCCCTGGGATTTCCTTTAAGAGCAACTTCTTGAGGAAAGAGATTCGTCCCTCCTTTCCCATATGCTTTACTGAAATCAATTGTCTGACCACAGATGGGGTAATCAGTTGTTGCTAACTGGCTGTTCTGGTACTCGGGATCAGGAAGACACCTCTCATACTGATTCTTTGCCATGAGCTCAACAATATCCATTGGAATGTCATCTAGAGCTCCCTGTTCAGGTACCTTATCAACCCTTTGGATATTTAAATGGTCCTGATTTTCTGTTGTCTTTTTGTTGTTGTTTGGAGTAAAATAATCCTGGAAATTTAATGTTGATCAATTAGATACAAACAAGGCATGCTGATGTGCCTACTAAAGAATTATATTGAAACCTACTGACAAAAGTTTTCCAACATGAGCAATCTGCAACTAGGACAAATGCATAATTCACTCTGTTGCGTTAATCAAAAAGTAATCCAACTTACACCAGCCAAGCCGGTGTAAGAACTGACAATGCGAATGCAATGGAAAAATAAGCAGATGATGATTCAAAAGAGGAGAGAGATAGTGTGACAACATGCAATCAAAATGTCATATAAAATCCATCTACCTCATTCAATTACCATGATGCATCCACACATGAATTATGCATCATATACCACAGTTTAACTTAGCCACTGTTAAGAAGAAATGTAGAGCTATATGGTTATACCTTTTGTTGCATAAGAGAACAAGCGCCAATCTCAATCTGAGGGGAGAGGTTATGCTTCTGGTTCAGGAAGGGTATTATGAAGTTAGGGTTGTTATTACTCAAGGAAACATCTAGTCCTTTCCTGATAGGTGCATTTGGTGCAGGCAGAGAACTAAAGCCAAAATTTTGACAATATTTGGTTTCTGCAGCCTTCCTCATAAGCTGATCCTCAGAAATGCCCTCATGCCAAACGAAAAAGGGATTGTTTCTGTTATCCACATGTGTAATATACTTTCTGCCATGTCCTTCTGTAGGAATGTAGCTGTTAAGAGAAAGTTCCAGTCCTCTTTCCTGAGATATGTCTTCAGCAGAACAAAATGGAACACCAAAGGCCGCAGAGTGTATGATTCCTGTATCTTTTTTTCTCACAAAACCTTCTCTGAAAATCCCACCAGTCCCGGCAGAAATATTCTGATCATCAATTTTTGGCATCTTTCCTTTCTTCTTGGTTGAAAAACTAGGTTTTCTCTCCATTCTTTGTGCAGGCAAAGGGAAAAGATTCATTTCTCTGGCTGGCAATGCATCATTTGCCAGTTTTGACAAAGCAACATCAACAGCAGTACAGTTAGAATCATCCCCTAGTTCCTCTGCAGTTTCATTTGGCACAGGATCATCTGATACTGGTAAGGATATTTTTTTTTCACTGAATTTCAACTTTTTAATTTTCCTTTTACCTAAACTAGGACCCTTGTCAAGTCTTTGTTTGGTCACATGACGTTTCAAATCATTTTGCACTCCAGTTATGGCGCAAACACCTGCCTGTAATTCAGACCCAACTACTTCTGAATCTCCTTTTAAAGTCCTAACTTCCTTTGCAACTCTGTTGGGAGAGCTTGTCTCCCTTGTCACTGCAGGTTTCCAGTCGTCATCCTGATAAATTTTCCTTTTTCTGGTCTGATCCAAAACACTTTTGGCTTGTCCTTGGACGGTCAGCTGACCTTGGGTGACAGCAAAAACGTTAACTTTTTCAGATGCATCAGAGATGGCATTAAGTGCGTCATTAGACAGATAATCCTTAGTAGTTCTAATGATATCATTGTCTCCATCCTCATTTTCAGTTAATAATTCAGTTAACAAGCGGACCTTTCTTGCTTTTCTACGAGGCAAACTGCTTGAATCCTCGTGATGGATATCCTTAAGATTGTTGCCAACCAGGATCTCAGCACTTTCAGATGAAGCATCATCATGCTCTTCTGATTGCAAAGAGGAACTTTGACATGCACAATCCATGTTACTGAGTGGCTCCTTACTGTTTCCATCATCCCTAGGTTTCTCAAAATTTTTGGCAGAACTTATAGCCACATAACCAAGGCCCCCATCAGACTCAGAATCAGCAACATCATGATCACGATAGAATGGTTTAGACAGACTGATTGATCCATCATATTTCCTCATGAAAGCAGCTGTTGTAAGAAATCAGAATATCTACAATTAAGTAGGGAAGAAGCACCGTAGTTTATTAATACAAGTATAACTTCAGGCCCATGCAGTTAAAGGGTTACCGACTCTGATTGCATGATATGAATTAAAAGTTACCTAAGTCATCTGCATGACAAGTTTTCTCCATCATGCTGGAAGCAGCTTCTGCACCATAATCATGTCTATGAATTTCCTGATTCAGATTTATTTCTAGTTGCACATTGTCCCCTGGAAAAAAGAATGTTTAATTAACCAAATACTTTTATATGTGGAGTATAATACTGCTCCTTTGCTCTGATTGAATACGTACCCAATATGGGACTATTCGGAAGTTCAAGTTCCTTTTTTTTCTCCATAATGCATGCTGAAGGTTGATTCTTGATTGTGTTGGATAAATTATCAGTACTACCATCAACTTTTCTCCCTTCATCACCATTATTGTCTATCTTAGAAACATGATGAGATAAGCACATTGCAACATCAGCAGCAACCGGCACATTCGAACATATATTATCTACATTGAAGCTGTTGTGACAAGATTTGAGCACCTCACAGTCATTTGCAGTTCCTTCAGCATCAACCTCCCCCAGACAGTCATGGCAACGCCAAAATCTGAACTTTGGGACATATAAGGGAGGAAGTAAGCTCCTTTGCTCCTCAGACTTGTTATTGTCTTCATCAGAAGCAAATGGCCAACATAGCTTCCAGTCTCTTTTGCGAATTTGAGTTACATATCCACTGCATGCAAAAAAAAATTTTTTTAAAAAAAGACTTTAGAAGGCTAACTTTCAAGAAGTTGAAGTTAATCACCATCTAGAAAAGGAAAAGGTCCTTGACGGAGTTACTTTTTGTAGCAATATTCCCAATGTTCAGTTTCAGTATTATACATAGTCATTTGTTGTGACTCAGTTATTCAATATTAGAAATTTGTCTAAGTTATTCAATATTAGAAATTTGTGTATACGTTGGATTTAAATTAATAAGAGGTACCTATCATTGCTGAGGACGAAGGATAGAGAGGGTAGGTCATCTTTATCATCAACACTTACTGATTAGAACTTAGATACATAATGAAAGAATAGCACTTCTCCATGTGAGATGTAAGATTAGACAGATCACACAAAGAAGTATGAAGTTAGAAAATCAGACCATTTGTGAGCACAAGTCATGACTACGAACAAGATGGTCAAGGCTCAGTTAAATACAAAACTTAAATAAACACACAATGATCTCTCACACAGTCATATATACATCCTTGCTGCTAAAATGTAAAATTAAATCAGATCAAGGCTTACCGTAAAGAAAAATGCTGACAATTTGTTGTATCATTCCTCTCATTTGATTTGATGAGATTTATAGATATAGAGTCAATCAAAAGGGGTGATTCAATGGATTTGGAGGCAGTAATGCTCTTGCTACTACGCCATTTCTCCCCAACCACCATGCTCCTATCCATGCTATCACTAATTCCAACAATGCTAAAACCATGTTAATTAGGTGCATACAAGCTTATCTTAAATGAAATCATGATGGTATATTAAGCTGCCCAATAGAGTTTTGAATAATAAAAAAGGGCTTGCATAGTGCTTTGTTCAAGTAAGATGTAGTGCTAGGCCAGCCAAGTAGACAGCAAATGATAAAGGAATTTTGGAACATCATTCACAAGAAAGTACACGCATTAAAGGTAAGAAAGAATTCAAGCAACCAATACCACAATCTTAAAAGGACGAATTGCCAATGTGCATAAAACTGAATCATAAGTTATAAACGCATTATGTCATTAATATTGATAAATAAAATGATTGTGAAACATTCACCAAGCAAACCATTTAAATCAAACAACCATGCTAGGGTTTGTTTCCAATTAGAAGTCTAACGAGCTTGAAAAACTATTATTTCTCAACAATAATCTCTTAAAGTGGCATGAATATTAAAGAACTGCCATATATGCAGATTTAACACATAAAATAACAATAAGCAGAAGATAAATGCAAAATGAGGAAAGGGAATACCTAGAAACCCTAGGCTTCCACAGTAACAAACATAAGCCTGCAGGCAACAATTCATGATTCTCATGAAATACGATTAAAGATATCGAGAAATTCATTCATCCGAATGGCAAGCTAATTGAGCAAATAAAGCCAGTAAGACAAAGTATTGACTAGGGTTACTTAAAACTGACAGCGCTACACATAAGAAGGGAAGCTGTTAATCTCTCGATAATAACAGCAGCAAGCACAAAACCCACTTCAAAATGACCTCCAAGAACTCCAGATAATCGTGAACGTTTCTCCATCAATGAAACTTTTAGGGTTTCCTTGCCCCAAAGCCATGAATTGACGTCAATCACTGAATAGTCAACGTAGCTAATCACTACAGCCGAAAATTCAATACACCAAATGAAATCTGACATAAATATGAAGATTCTTACCTTAAGTAAAATCCAGATCGGAGAATACAAAGAAATGAGCAAAGTTGACGTACCAAAAACAGTGAAATGACCTAAAAACCTTGGATAAACGAGCTGGAAACTGAGCTAAACACAAACAATCCAGCACCAAACCAACCACAGACGCAAATACCACCCAAATCAATAATTAAGAGAAGAAACAACACCTTAAGTCACTTGCACATCAAAAGGAGCGATCTTACGCGTGCAAGATCTAATTCTTCACGGCCAACCCAAAAAGTGGTATCATCAGAAACAGCGTTTGGAAGGCAAAGAGAAGCAGCAAGCAATCAGCAGAGATTTAGAGCTGGTTGGGTGGAATTCGAGTGCGAAGTCTGGAGAAACCCTAGAGAGGTTTTCGATTCTTGAGGAGTGAGAGAGAGGGAGAGGGAGAGGGAGAGGGAGAGAGAGGGAGAGTTTTTATCTTATGTCCTTGAAAGAAGGTCCTTTGTTTCTACTGATATATCTACACATATGATATGCCCCCCATGCCATGTCATAACCCTCAGGCATTTACGACCATCCACCATTTTATATGTGCATATTTATGTTTATACGTGAGAGAGAGAAAGTGCGGGAAAGAGAAAGGGAGCCAACGGTAGGGGTCCCACGTGGCAGGGAGGTGCGCTTCTTATCACTATCCATTATGTGCTTTTCTTTTTCATAATACATAATAAAACCCTAGTTTCCAAATTTCATGGCTAAATGAGTAAAGTTACCATTTTCACTTTTACCCCCCCACCCAACGCGTTGTTTTCACGCTATTTTGGTGTGTCGTAGTCAGGTCTTTTTGTGGCATGAAAGATGCCATTTCCACTTAAGTGGCTTGTGATTGGTGAGTGCAATACACGGGTATTCTTTCAGAGTGGTTGACACTCTAAACACGTTGAAACCCTAAGGCTTTTTATTTCCTTTTTATCTTTTAAATTGGTAGGTATTAGGTAATGAATATTATAACCCTAGGGTCATTGGTTATTTGTTGCATAGTTAACGTCTAGCCCTAACCTGGCTCTATACCTGAGGTGGGTATGGCTACATCAGACATCAGTTGTCCTTTGTGTCATTGTGTGAGAAAGAGCAAACCAGATCTGTCAAAAATGATATAGATGAGAAGAAGAAAATACATTATGAATCCACAGTAAAAACAAAACCGTAAAAAAGAAGCATTATTTTCCAATTGGTAACTATTAACCAACCAAAATGACTTATATTCACTTGATAATAAAACCATATTTGAATGCGATAGTAGACCATACAAGACATTGTTTCGTACGCACCAAAACGAAAACATCAGAAACGTATTAGCTTCGCCAGTAACCTATTTTACATCACTAGCTATCTATAATTTGTCCGTAGGAACAGCCAGTGCCGTATTATGTACAAGCACAATCTTTGTTTTATTTCAGCTAATGAGCAATGATCACTCGTAAGGGCAAATGAATAGTTATATCGTGATCATTTTCTTTTCTTTTTATTGGAATTAAGTAACTATCTTATTCTTATGCATACTTAGTATGTAGTAGGTCAACAAAAATATGAGAAATACACGTAAATTTGGTACGTACCTTATCATGGAAAACTAACATAAATTATTCGTCGTTAGCCTTCATAAGCAAGTATATGCATTATTATTCATATCACATGAAAGTCCACATTTATTTAAAACATTCTCAATTCATCAAATTTTTGACGATTTTATCGCAGATTGTGTTGCCATATAATACATAGAGTTACCCGAATGTAAATTTAATGTATTGGTCGTGATTAGTTGTTCCACAAACTTGCATGAATGCACCATTCATTATGATTTGTTTCATTTTATAAATGCAATTAAGGTTTTTTGCAAATAAGAGATGATACTTCTCCATAATTCTTGGGGCCATGTATATAAATTTTGTTTGAAAACCACATTTGATAGAATTCAAGAGAAGTTATCCCAATGCAACTGTGAGTTATGGACACGTAGAGTTTCGCTCTTCTTCTCTTTAGGTGGAGAGTAACATATATAATGACACCACTCATTGCCTAACACACCTTTTTCCCTTATTGTTTTGCTCTTGACTCCGTCAAAATCCATCGATTAACATTCAAATAAGCTGGTGACATTGAGCCAACGCAAAGAGGTACACCGTATGGGTTTTGTAAAAGCCAGGAGTTGTATAACCAATCCTCCCGCCGGTAACATATGCAAATAAGTTATCAACAAAAGGAAGGGAGTCATATTTCACGTTTTTCTTACTAAAATGCTGTAATTATATATATGTGAAAGTCTAGACCCACAGATATTTAGATTAAAATTATGTTTATCCAACTATTTTAATGTTTAATGAGATAAAAATGCTTAATACCGTAAATAAGGTTTATGCATAGTGTTTTATGTCAAAAAATTTAAATCTTCCATACATTTGAGAGCACAGAGATTGAAGTTGAGTTAATAAATCAATGTCAATTGTCTCCTGAGATTATAAATAAAGACCAACACCCATTACTATGTATAATTATTTAAATTCCAGTACAACTAGTATTGCTTAAATAAGCTGGCCTGGGTTGAATATCACAGACCTGTTTGATTAATTTTACAAAACCATTTAATAATTATTATAACTTACAAACTTAATGTCACTTGTACTTTTTGCTCGTTTTATCACTTCTTAGAGTATGTTTGAAATCACAAGAAACATGAGCTTGATCTTACATACATACATCCATCCTCCCACTGGGAGTGGAGTGGAGAGGGTGAGTGGTAATGTATGTAAATTTATATTAGCATATTTATCGTATTGATCATCTGGGTCAGTAAAACTAAAATCCATGTAGAATAACTGTTGGGTTTAGTTTGGTTGAAACGTGAAAGGGATACCTCACGTTTCTTGACAAAGTAAAAAGGGGCCCTCGCTTCACATCATCTGTCACCATGCATAAAAAACATCCGCCAGATTCATCCAATTTTATTTTTTTTAGGAAATGGCCAGTGCATGCTGTGCTCGACAAACAGTAATCATGAACAAAGAAGATTCCTAACTGATGTTCATTAGTGCTTGCTTCTTGGGATGTTTCGGTACGCTAATTCTATTTGACTGGTAATAATTTAAAAGGTAACTATCGGGTAATCAAAAAGCTAGCGGTACAGTAGCACTGAAGACTAGATTTGGAATCAAAAGTCAGATCTTTTGCTGAACACTGGCTAGTAAGGCAATCACACAGATACTCAGTGGAAATTGAACAATTTTAATTTCAGAGAAAAAAAGACTTGCTCAGAAGGCCAAAAAGTAAATTTCGTTAAAAGTTACAATTGTGTCAATGAGTTTGATGTCGAAGACTTAATCCCCCCACACCAAAACTTAATGCCGGGGTCGACGGTAACGTTGATAATGGCGGTGGTAGTACTAGTAGGCAGAGAGTAGCTGTCGTATTTGTGGTGTGACTGTGATGTTCAGCGAAGTAAGAAAGTCCTATTTTCAAGTTCTTTTTTCTTTTTTTTGTCCAAATAAGTCATACAGAGAAGTTGGCTTGGCCCAATAGCCACAAGTTCACATTCCTCCCTGTAGAATCAGATGTGGCTTTATTGGTATCTCCAAATTATATAAAGTCCTTGTTATTTCCAATCAACTCCTCAGCTCTTGCCTAATTCATACAGTGCTTAATTTCATTAAATATAAATGAAACCCATATCCGTTCCTTGTTTTGGACACGTCGTTTAAACACACCTAAGTTTCCATATATGTTGCCTGTACCACCAACTGAGAGAGTACATGAAGAAAGATGCCCCCTTTCTATCAGGAATTTAATGAAGGGTTTCTCCAGATATTAGGCTAAGTATTTTGAAATCACGTATTCTAGGTGAACTAAAAGTGCTTCATTTTTAACCCATACAGTACACTGCATTTCTGTTATATTCTTTAAACTTTGAATTATTTGGATTTCGATAACAGAAGAATGATGACCAATTGCATAAGCCTGCATTCTAAAACCCTACCAAGTTTTATCACTTGATTAGTATTTTGCAGTCAATTATTTTCCGTTAGTCAATACTAAATTATTAATGTATGCTGAAAATGTAACTTGTCGATAAATAATTTCAGCATATGTCCTCTTTTCATAATTTTTACTTGATCCAACTTATTCAAAGTATATTTGTTCAATTGACCTATAGTACTTGTATTGAGTATGCTTGTGCTCGGCTCAAATTCATATGAAACGTTTTAGTCGGATTGTTAAACTTAAAAGAGTTATCCGTTGTCTAAACAACTGAAATGAAAAATAGGAAAATAATGAGTCGTAGAAGCCGAAAAACAATCTGAGGGTTATATATTTCCAGGTTCCTGATTATGGTGGTAACGGAAAAGGGAAAGGAAGAAAGAAAGAGAGTTGAAAGAGAAAGTACTTGTTTTGGCATACAAACCCCACAAAAATCATGTGCACGTAGCAGTGTTGGTTACCAGAAAGCCTGCAAGCAGAACATTTGACTAGCTACTGTTTTCCCCATTCCGCACCAGTCACAGAACCTCTCTCTCTCTCTCTCTCTCTCTATCTCTCTGTTTTCTTTTTCTTTTTTTTAGTCTTGGAATGCCCACTACTCTCCTTCATTTCATGTCAAAGATTATCATAGTTACCATTTCATAATGGCTCGAGTAACAAAGCAAGAGGTATATCATAATGTAGTAAAGTTCAGACTATAACTAATGTTTAACAAAAGAGGTGGACCCTTATGCGAATACAAGCTTATTCATTCTGAAAGAAAAAAGAAGAAGAAAAGAAGAACGAAAGAAAGCTTAAGTGCATGGCATCTCTTGACATCGTATGCCTTGCAGCGGGCGTTATGATTAAGATTGACCCGGTAATGTACATGTAGCTAATAAATGGTTGTCTCTGCAGATGTATATTGTTGCTTTTCCTTTAGCTAATTAATTAAACTTTGTCCCCTTTTCCTTCTAAGGCGTCTATGGAATTTCTGACGTCACGTCTCAGAAGTGACCTTACATTATTACCCAAGTTGCTGGACTTTTATTTTAATACACGTACTCCCTGTCCCAATTCCCACGTTCGCATCCTTTTTCTCTCTCTAATTTCTAATGATGTGCTCCATCAAACTTCTTTTCTGTTCATTTCTCTATTTCTTCGTCTTCCAAGCGCTCCTTTTCGTGCTTTTGTTCTGATTCGTATACAGAAGTAGCGTGAGTAATCATTCATTAAATTTAATCCTTTTCCTTAAAGTCACAATAATACAAACCTTTCAAAATTGATCTTACTTATCTTTTTCTTATTAGTTAACGTTAAAAACCCATTCATTATTCACAAGTTTTTAGCGGACAAGTAGGCCTAACGACTTGAATCAGCAGCTCCATCGTTGCAATTTGTAGATTTTAGAAAGGAAACAAAAGTTATTACATGTTAGCGTCGATGGCTGCTTAGTGATTGATAGAAATTCAATGACGGTGATGATGCACATACTTTAATATCATATTTATCTTATGATGGAATTCTTGCTGTTCATTGTCAGGTTTAGTAAAAATAAGTTGTCGTTTTATTTAGAAACTTCATTACATCTAATAACATGTTAGATTTACTCATTTGTTGTCGATTTGTGTAGGATGCCAAAAAAATATAAACTTATCATTTTATTTATTTATTTATTTTTAAAAATCATTATTGAAAATATTTTTAAAAAGGTCTTGTGGTATTACAAATAGCGAAAAGTATTTTTGTTACTAAGTTTGTATTAAGTTATTTTAGCATATTGTTATGAAAGTCAATTCAAAGCACTCATAAGCTCTATTATATGTTTAATAGTTAACCACTTAATAACTTGTTCTATACCAACTCAATAAAAATATATTTAAATATTTTAATACAAAAAAAAATCTTTTTATTAACTTAGAACAATGGTATTCTGAAAAAAGTAAATTTTTTTTGATAGGTTTGGAAGCTTCCATGAGCAAATAACATTACAGGGATGAAAAGAATCTAATATTTACTTTATATTTTCAAATTAAAAAGAATTGATGAATAGGCCTAAAAAGGGAAGTACAAAGGCCAAAACTAGATACAAGTCTTAGGATGGCTTAACTTCTATCCTCTTGGAACTAATTAGCAACTTCATAAAAGATCAGAGTAAGAGTAGTAAGATCTTGATTGCTTTAAGCTGACCGTCTTTAAGTGAAAGTTCATTTAATGTTGATGAAAAAGAAACCATCAGTAGCTGAGTTTTAGGTGTCCTGCGGTAGGTTCTATCTGAGCGTTGCTGACGCGTCTATTTTGGCGATATCTTTGGCAATGATGAGCTTCCTAATCTAAAAGAATATGTCATGCAAAGTTCTTGTATATTTATACACATCTTGAACTATCTTTAATTTCTTCCTCTCTTTTTCCATGGATAATACAACTGAATCCAAGCCTAAATATGGTAAAGTCTTATTTTTTCCGGAAGTTTTTGTTGCTAGCAAAATCTATTATTCAGTTCCGATCTTGCTTGTCACACAGGGTATTGCATAAGGCCTAGAATTTGAACGATATCAAGATTGATACTAACAGTTGAATAGCAGGTGGTTGATAGTCTTAGTTTCTAGGTTGCTCAAGGAGCAGCTTGTTGAATCTATCTTTGTATCCTTGATTATATCTTTGGTTTTCAGTCTTTATTTTGCGGCTAACCAAAAAAATTTCTATGAAGTTGACATATAAAAGAGTTTTACAAAGTTGTTGCTTTTCGATTTAGCTTTTCACTTACTTGAAAAATATTTCGATTGGATAACTATAAAAAAAGTTGCACTCGTATAAGTAATGTCTCCTCAAAATCATCACTTATAAGACACTACGATACAAAGAGCTTTAGGCAATAACATGGTTGCAACAATTTAAAAATGTGTTGTTAAAAATTAATATAACGCAATAGTTTTTAAAGCTTTTTCCATTGCCATTTCATACATATAAGTATCTTTCTCACGTTTGATTTTTTACATACCGTAGTCAACAAGCACAATAAATTTCAAGTAAAAGCTCAACTAGTCTTGACTTAGAGAGTAATTACTTTTTTTTTTCTTTTTAGGCTTAAAGTTCTTTGAGAAAAAGTACAAAAAAAGGGTAAAACTCCATATAAGCCTCAAAAGAGTTAACTAATGTATTAATCTATAAAAGGGTAGACATTTTAGCTCAAACTCAATTCTAAAAGTTTATATCATTTTAATGCTTATATATGTCTTATATATAATCTAAAAAAAGATAAAATTCAAGCTCTAGAAATTCAAAATTAAAGAAGAAATTGACATTTAAAACAAAGAATTTTATATAAAGATACTACAGTAAAAAGAGCTTTAAACAGCAGAAAAAAACATAATTGTAAGTACAATTATTGTTACTTTTTTTAATCAAGATATCATAATTCATACTATTAAATACAGTGGTGCTGCTACAAATATAAGGCAACAAAGCAAATAATGTTGCTTTAAGTTTTAACTAAGGCAACACAAAAGTTTCGAATTATAATAACAATGTTGAATAGATATTACAACAATTTAAATCTTTATAAGGCAATAAAGTGATTTTTTTTAGACCTCAACTTGTAATAGCAAAAGCAACAATTTATTTTTTTTGTTATTAATAATATGTTAATGTAAAGGCAAACTTTTGTCATTAAGCAGGCAACATCTACATATATATTAAAAGCAATATACAAATATTAATATACGTCTTAATTGCGTATATATTATCAAATATAAACAACTGAAAAGCTGCATTTATATATGCTATATAGTCCATAAGAGCTTGTATCTTTAACATATTAAAAATAAAAAAGCAAAAAATCACTAGGTAAAATATTCACCTACATTATCTTCCTCCATTTCATATAGAATATAAGTGAATTAATCTAAATAAAAAAAACAAATATGTATTGACACTCCAAAATTCTTCACCAAGTATCTCCTTATCACTCATAATCATCACCTTCTTATCATCACCTTCTTAAAAAACGGAGTAGATTAGAATTGTAAAACTACTATTCTCATAAACAGGTTAATATATTTAAAGAATGAAATACTAACTACTTTATTGTGACCTCAATTTAATCAAGACAAGCAATATAGTCCAAAAACTAACAACAAAATGATTCAATTCTTTTTATGAACAAATTCAAAAACCATTAATATAATTAATTAATCTCAATAAAAAAATAAAAAGATGATGAACAACAAAAGTGAATTAAGAAAAGTTGTCACCTGATATTCTTCATGTTAATATGTATGGTTTGGAGGAATATAATATCCCTTTCTTGATTAACTAGGTGTAATCAATTTACAAAGCTTGTCTATGTTAGTAACGTTAGCTTGCCTGAGCTGATATTGAATAAGGAAGAACATTTGTTTCATCATTTCTTCTCTATCAGCTTTATCTTATTCTAGTTGCCTAAAGCATTATGTAAGGATATGAAACACACCAAAAAAATAGTAGAAACCACAATTACAAGTTAATCAAAAGTGGGAGATCAAGAAGAACATCTTGGAATTTCATCCTTCTAGATCAAGGAGTAATTAGAGCTTTCTTCTTTTTCTTTAGTTCTTTCATTCTTCTTAAGGTGTATTCTAAATTATAAGATGTTAAACATGTTCATGAAGTTCTAACTTTCATATTGGGATATTGTAACACCTAGTATCTAGTTTAACCGGTGCACCGAAATAAATCAGTATTTATGACTGATGTCATTAAAAAAAAATTTCAGAACAGTGAATAATAATTTAGTGACATCAATTAATGATGTATGATATTTTTTTCGGTGGTCATAGGAAGTTGTTCGGACAGATTTTAAAAGTAGCAGAACAAGGATGGCATTTTAGTAAATAAGTGGAAATGAGGAGTATATAAGAAGCCAAGTTGGGAATAAGACAAAAATCTTGTCTTCTTCTTCTCTCTAGCTCACGACAACCACCATTGGAGCCCCTCCAAGCTTTTTTCAAGCTTTGTAACAAGAAGAAGAAGGTGATTCAAGCCATTTCTTCAACATAAAGAGGTAAGCCTCCACTCCTATGCTTAGATCTATGAGTTTAAAGCTTGATTTTCTCTTCTTTGTGAAACCCAC
>JAOTAX010000008.1:20023617-20035344 GCA_025629825.1 Erythroxylum guanchezii
CTTATGAGATCATTGAGAGGATTAGACCTTTAGCCTATAAGTTGGCTTTACCGAATGAGATGTCTCAATTGCATAATATAAACAAACACTAATAATAACATAATGCTAAGCCTATATACATGATAATCATCTAAGAAATACTCAAAAGAACACTTAAATAGATATCAAAAATAGTATAATTTACCCCTATCAACATCCTCACACTTAAAATTTTGCTTTTCCTCAAGCAAAAAAAATAAAAATAAAAACAAACCAAATAATAACATATACATTCATGCAATATGCACTAATGATACAATGGCCTCTAACTTCAAGATACCAATTTAACCTTAAACAACAATCATTCAAGTTGTTCCAACATGTTAACCTATATAATTTATTACTAACCACTTTGGATTGAATATACATACTAATCATGACATTAACATCATATTCATTCACCTAAAGTGCTTGTATACATACATCAATAATTAGTAATTAACCAAAATTGCAACTATCACTAAGTATCCCTTTAAGAAAATTTTTTCTATTTTCAAAGGTTATTAGGATTTATTTATCAAAACATCACTTTTTTTTATTTTCTTTAATATTAACCTAGTCTTTTGACTCGAAGGCAAACACCTTATCATGAATATCCCTCGGTTGCTCTACTAGGCCACATTTTATTAATTAGCTTGGTTAAAATGTCATTATAGCCTTTTGACATGAAGACAAATATTTTGTCGTGAATGTACCCGGTTACTCAGCTATATCACATTTCAACTAGCTATGTGCTCTATTCATAACCAATATTGTTTCAAAAGGGCCATCAAAATAGTTATTCATTTAATAGATACAAATAATTTTTTTTCATTTCACATAACCTACCTCATTTCTTTTAGTCAATCATCCTCATGAAAGACTACTAATGATACTAACATATTCAATTGAATTACAATTATAAATGTATGTAGCAAATTTTCTAAGATGAACAAACTGACTTCATATCCTAATTAACATGCATATTTAACCAAACCTACATAAAACTTAAAATGCACAAGCTAATATGCCTTTATAAATTCAATGACTATGTTCAAAGCTAAACTACTTCCATCAAGTTATTGACATTAACACATTTACACAATTCACAAATATGCAACATATGTTCACACCATGTCAACCTAGCCAAAATCTAACAATATGGTATGAAAAATTCACACTCATGACATGTAAATGCAAAATCCTCCCCACATTTAGACAACATATTGTGTTCAATGTGAGAAAAAATAAAAATAAAATTGACAAGAAAAATAAAAGGAAAGGTTAAGAACACAAAACTAGGAGAATAAGGTAGTGATGGTGTTGGTGACAGAATATGGAGATACTTTTGGCTATGAAATTCTAGCCAATGTGAGAAAAAATAAAAATAAAATTGACAAGAAAAATAAAAGGAAAGGTTAAGAACACAAAACTAGGAGAATAAGGTAGTGATGGTGTTGGTGACAGAATATGGAGATACTTTTGGCTATGAAATTCTAGCAATTCTTTCCCTACAAAACAAAAATAAAAATAAAAATACCAATAAAATAAAACAAAACAAATAAAACTTATCCTAACTTTTATGTCGCCTCCTAAGTAGCGCTTAGTTAACATCATTATCTTACCCTGCCTTTTCATTCGAAACAATCTATTCTGGCGTTTACTAAATCTCCTACCAGAATTAGCTTGGGACTTAACCTGCCTTTTCATTATGAACTCCCTCGTGTATTCTTCTTGCCCATCTTTTAGTAACTATTCAATTCGAATCGATGCAACTCTCAGTTCATCAAAATTACTCAAATTAGTGATGACCAACCTCGTTCTGATCTCTATATTTAGTCCATCCTCAAATTGCCTACATTTATCTTCCTTAGTAGGAATCAAAGTAGTAGCACACCTCATTAACTCATTAAACCTCACCTCATACTCAGCTATAGTAAGGCTTTCCTGTTTTAGATCTAGAAATTCCTTCATCTTCATATCCAGAAAAATCTTAGGAATATAGTTCACCTAGAAAACTTTAAGAAAATCTTCCTATGTCAGTCTACAAGGTTGGGTGGAATTGCTAGGAAAAGTCTTCCACCACTAATAAGTCGAACCTTCCAGTAGTGAGACAAAGTAGTCGAACCTTTCATCGGACTCACTGTCCATTTAATCAAACACCCGTTTAGTTCTTTCCAACCAACCTTTTGCCACTGTCGGGTCTGTACTTCTGTAGAAGTCTACAGCCCCCTGCTTTCTAAGCTTTTCATACCTCCTTTCCCTCCTCTTAGGAATTCTTGAGGTGTTTGTTCAGACTGAGGCACTAGAGACTCTCTATTGGCTCCTATGGACTCAAGGTCAGCTGACTCTGGTACTTGATCTCCTATAGTTGATGACCTATATCAAACAATAAGGGTGATCACTATATGAGTCTCTCACTGTATATCATATCCAAATGCTCTTATATGTCCCTAAAGATGCCAAACCATGCTCTGATACCAAAAATTGTAACACCCCACTATTATAGAGTATATGCCCGAACATCCAGAGGACATTCAAGAACATACCCTATGAGAATGGCATGTTAGAGCAATCATATTCACTTATTATGGCATCATACAGTACACAAGCACTCAAAAGACTAAATTTCCTCATTTCATTCACAAACATAAGCTTACATTGTCATTACATTCCATAATCCATATATTTACATTACAAAAACAACCGAGAGTTTATTGTCCTATACAAAATGTTCTATATGAAATAAGAAACTAAGCAAACACATTTAATCTAAACTCCTCAGACATCAATTGACCAAACCTTTGAGCCATTTCTTGTTTCCAAAATTGACAATACTAGACTACTACTAGATTTCTTTAGAAGCTAGGTCTCCTCAGTAACTGAAAATCAACATTTGCAATTTTGATGAGTTTTGCGAACTCAGTGAGTGAACCATCATCGATGTGCTCACTCAAAACAGAACATAAACATCACAATTGTATAACAAAGTTCAAACAGTATCTTACATCATTCAGAATCAAATCCCATATATCATCTGATCACAGTATATATCATATTTCAATAAGCCTATTATGAATACAAACATGTCATATAGTTATTTCAGGATAATCCAATCATTTATATCATTCACATGTACACAAACATAGCATATCATTATGTCAAAGTCATTCTTTGCAATTATTCACATGATACATGTAAAGATATATATGCAATGCACATCAGACTCCACTTTCATTTTTATTTTGTTGTGACCAAGTGCCTATTTAACTGTCCCGTATCCCTTTGTGGATACTGGGCTCATTTCAGATACTGTCCCGTACCCTTAGTGGATACCAAGCTCATTAATCATTGAGCCTGTGGCTCTTTGTAACATTTATGAGCTTTAAGCTCTTTTTAGACTGGTCACTCCGATCATAACTCCTTTATCTGATCATGCATATTAATGCTATAAAATGCATTTAGTCACATACTATATCTTTAATCACTTTCATTCAATGTGCACAGTTATTTATCATATCCATCGGATCTAAGTCTGGCATTCAACATATAGTTGAGAATACATTTCAAATTGAAAATTCAATTCATAAACACTTCCAATACAATCCCAAATATCAAACTGCTTGGACCATCAATGTCCATAATTATCATAATCATATCAGTAACAGTTCAATATCAGAGAGTTAATCAAAAACAATTCAAATATAGTGAGAAAACATCTAGGTTAACTCACAATACGCTCTAGAATAGTTATTTCCTTGACGATTCGATAATGTTTGGATGTTGTCGGTCTATTTGTGCTTCTATATCATGCAATACACACATATTTACACATTACTATCTTGTTTAATCAAATGAGTACTCAATCATACACATGTATATGTGTTATGTTCAATGCATGCTTAATTGACTATCCTAGGTATGTATCCTTATTCACAAGCCTTAATCATTCATTCATCATATCTTGTATATATCTAATTTACAATTAGGTTTATGCCTTAAATAAGTTTGGTTACCCTCAATTCATCAATCATACATTCATCAATCCTTTCCTGGCATTATATATTCACACAATTTCCCAATTCTCATTCAATCATATCTATTTCATTACATATATCCTTTGGATTACATTTGCATTCATAAGAACATCTTTATACTATTAACAACTCATACTTCCCAAATTCATATACATTGATATCAAACAATCCATTCCTTAATTTATAACCTCAATTAACAACTTAAACTTATTAAACACTTAATCACTTAATCAAGAAACTTTCTAGGTTCATTTCAAGCCTCAATCAAGTCCAAATCCACCTAAATAAAGTAATTTATCCTTATATGGTTTAACCATCACACAAAACACTTTTTTTTTCACTTCCTAGCATTTCCCACAATCGTGGGAGCTACATAAGCTCCCACAATCGTGGGATGAGTAATCTGAAGGTTCACCAACATTTTTTTTCAAAGTTTTTTCCCAGCTTTTCTCATCTTCATACCAAATTCACACATGTTCATCATAGTACATCACTTATACATCAAATATACCTTAATTATGTTTAAATTCCTCATCCATTCCATATCCAATTTCTAATTCAAATCATTCATTTTGTAGCTCACAAATTATGGTCTTTCATGTATCAAAATTAAAACAAAAACTATCATTCATTTGATCATACATGTAGTCCTAGTTCTTTCCCATTTCAAGATCACTATATTATCACCTTTCCTTAACATAAATTCACCTTCATAAAACAATCCATAACCTACAATTTTTATACATTAAGAACACAACAGAAAGGTATCCAAGTTCATACAGAAATTTCCAACACACTTCATCATCAACATCATATACAATTCATCCCAATTTCATCATCATAAACTTTCTATTATAACATGCCATAAAGAAAATTCTTTTACTTACTTGTCTAGCTCAAAATTTCCACCTCAATTATCAAGCTAAATCAGCTCTCCATGCATGCAAAATAATCTAAGTACAAGACGAAGGTAGGATTTTTCCAGCAAAGGTAAAATGATGATAGCAGATTATAGGTATCTTTGAGAAAAATTTCGTGTATGGATCTTATAGTGAGTATGAAAGAAATGGAAGAAAGGTGAAAAAGTTAGGAGAGTTTCGGTGGTGAGCGTAAGGGAAAAGGGAAGAATGAACAAAGTTGAAACTACTCCTGCAGAAGTTTGACACATTAGGTGCTAGGTGTCACCTTATTACCTTGACATATGTCACTAGGCATGCCTTCCATTTGTACCATAAATAAGTTGCCAAATGTCACACTTATACTAGGCCATTTGTTACTCAATGATCAATGCCATTTTTCAATTAATTAGCTATGTCAAATGTCACTCAAGTATAGGCTTAAGCATTCTAATATTCCATGTGTCAATTTTTCTTACAACTTGGCATTTTTCCTAGACCAAATATACATTTTAATTCATCAATTTTTCAATTGTACCAATTAATTCCAAATTTACTACTTGTATTCAATCAAACCAAAATGCAAGGCATAAACAATACATAATTCACATCATGATCATTTTAAATCTTTCATAACCCTGAATAAATCAATTGAGTACATATGAATTATTTTCAATGTGTACTAAATCATAATTCATGTGTGTATGCTGTGATTATGCACGTAAATGAAATGCAATTCATGAATTCTTAATGATATGGCCATATGCAACAATCTAAGGCTCTAACCCTCAATATGGAAAATGGGCTATTACATAACACATATACATGTGTATGATTGAGTACTTATTTGATTAAACAAATTAGTAATGTGTAACTATGTGTGTATTGCATGATATATCTTGACATTGTCGGATCGTCAAGGCAATAGCTATCTAGAGCGTACTGTGAGTTAACCTAGATATTGTCTCACTATGTTTGAATTGTTTTTTATTAACTTTAGATATTGAACTATTACATGATTGTGATATTCCAGACATTTTTGGTCTGAGGAGTTTTATATTCAAGATTGTATTAGAAGTGTTTTAAAATTTAATGTGCAATATGAAATGTGTTCTCATCTGTATGTTGAATGCCAGTCTCAGATCTGTCGAATATGCTAAATAACTGTGCACACTGAATGAAAGTTACTGATAGCATCATATGTGAAATGATGCATTCCATCACATCAATATGCATGATTAGATAAAGTAGTTGTGATTGGAGTAACCAACATCAAAAAGAGCTTAAAGCTTAGGAAATGTGCACAAAGAGCTACAGGCTCAATGATTAATAAGCCTGGTATCTATAATGGGTAGGAGATAGTATCTGAAATGAGCTCAATATTCACAAGGGATACGGAATAGTTAAATAAGTGCTCGTTCATGACAAAATAAATATGAAAGTGGAGTCTCATGTGCATTTGCACATATATCTTTACATGTGTCATGTGAATGATTGCAAAGAATGGCTAAATTAAGTTGATATAATGGTATGCAATGTTTGTGTACATGTTGATGATATGAATAATTAAGATGAATGATTGCAATATTCTAAAATGATTATATGAAATGTTTGTTTTCATAATGGGCTTGTTGAAATATGATGTATACTGTGATTAGGTACTAAATTCTGAATGATGTGATATATGGGATTTGATTCTAGATGATGTGAGATACTGATTGAACTATGTTATATACTTGTGATTTTTGTGTTTTGTTTTGAGTGACCAAATCAATGATGGTTCACTCATTGAGTTCGTAAAACTCATCAAAATTGCAACGTTGATTTTAAGGTACTGAGGAGACCTATCTTCTATGGCAATCTAGTAGCAGTCTAATATTGTCAATTTTGGAAACAAGAATGGCTCAAAGGTCTAGTCAGCTGATGTCTAAGGAGTTCAGTTAGAATGTTTCTGTTAGCATTCCATTTCATGTTAGACATTTTGTATAGAACGGTAAACTCTCAGATAATTTTGTAATGTAAATATATGGATTATGGAATGTAATGACAAAGTAAGTTTATTTTTGTGAATGAAATGAGGAAATTTAGTCCTTTGAATACTTGTGTTTCTGTGATGCCATAATAAGTGAATATGATTGCTCTAACATGCCATTCTGATAGGGCATGTTCTCATATGTCCTCTGGATGTTCGGGCATATGCTCTATGGTAGTGGTGTGTTAGAAAAGTCCTAGGGTGAATGGAATAACATCGTATCCTAATTAACCAGCATATTTAGCCCTAAGTAACTTAGGTCACTAATTTCACAAGCTAATAAATCTTCGCAACCTAAAAGGCTATGTTTAAGGCTAAATCTATCGCATTAAGTCCTAGCCATTGACGCATTCACACAATTTGGAATCCCATAAACTAGACTCATCTTGCTGAAATTCAAATAGGTCTTGATGTCCCATGTGAGTACTTGTATTGTTAGACCAATAGAAATCTGGGTGGTTCTACCACCCCGAAGTGTACAGGGTCATATAAGGATGATGATTTCTCTAACTAAATTGGGGCTCATTAAAATCCATAAGAGTCCTTTGCTCCCTATAATATACATCCTCCATGATCATTCTTTTTATCTCTTGTTAGCATTCAACTTTTGAGATTCCCTATTATTGATCGATGATATCCAAGTTGATGTGTCATTTACATTATGCCTAGATTTTTAAATTAAAAAGAAGGTGAAAAGCCTTAGATTACAAGAATTAAAATAATCGCCTTCCTGGCAACAACGACAAAAACTTGATTGTGTCGTTCGAGCTTTAAAATTTATAAGCCCTTAAATACTGCAAGCGCACAGGTTGCAACTGTAGTATAAGAGGTGTCAATCCCACGAGGAGGCTACTAGCCTAATCCTAAGTCGTTTAAGGCTCAAAGAAAAGAATAAAAAGAAATAAAAACTACGCAAGTGAACACAGAAAGTAAATACTAGAATTTGATTAAAAAATTCTAAAGCGAAAATTTTAACAAAACAAAATTAAACTAAGCAGTCAGACAAGTCACAATAGAAATCTGTCAAAAGAGTTAATCAAATTATGAGAGGGGATTTTACCTATCATTAATGTTAATCTAACCATTTATGTGTTTACTATTAAATGCAAACCAAACTACTAGTTTTACGCTCAAAATCGCAAGTATATGGGTCGTAACTTATAGTAAAAAGCAGATATCGATCCCACAAAGATTGTGCTTGCGCACCACTTAATTTAGGTTGTTCTTTGTTTAAGAAACCGATTCAATCAAATTTGAAAAGATGAGTAAAATAAATACAAACTAAAGGTAAAAAGGAAACAATACAACCTAAACCAAAATTGTAAACTAAAACTTGGAGAAAATCAAGATTAAGAATTAGGACTTGTCATTATCCCAATTTTCTCTCCTCTAGTTAATTGATTCAATTTATGTTTGGACCAAGATTTCCTAAAATTTTAGCTACCCTCTCTCAAGGTGCAACTAAATGTCACTAGTTAAATAAATTAGGATTAACTTTGGGATCTCTCAATGTGCAAAGTTTTTCCTAAACATTCAACTAGATATGAAGCTATCCTATAGGTAGTGTATCAATCTATTGAAATCTCTTCCTAAAAAATCGATAACTTGTTATTTATAAATCTATTAAATGTCAACTCTCATTGTACATTTAACACAGATTACCAAACTCACTCTCTCGATTTGTTGCAGGGATTGAGCTCAATAAATAACACAAACATTTGTATTATTGAATAAACAACTGAAGGTTCATAAATGGTTCAAACAACAAACCCTAAAAAATTATTTTATCCAATCATAATGTCATTAACATCTCCAATAACCAAACAATCCATGATAAACAAGCTAGAAGAGAAAAAAAAAACAAAATAAGAACTGGTCAGGTCGAGCTCCTCCTCTTCTTTGCCCGAATCTGGAAAATCTGGATGACGGACTGCTCTTTGCTTAATTGGGAATGAAAACCTTGATTCTCCACCTATCTCTAGGCTTTCAATCTGTCTTTTAGATTCCATAGGCTAGTTTCCACGACTCTTTTCAGCCCTAGGGATTTATGACATTATATATCATGAAACCCTAAAAAAAATAAGTGAAACCCACGTGATTCCTCGGGCTAAGCATCCTACGATCGTGGGAAGTACCCTTGAGCTTCCTATGATCATGGGTTAATGTGACCGAAACTTTCTCCATAGATTTCCCACGATCATGGGAAACATGCTCTTTCCCATGGTCGTGGGTTCTTGTTCTTCATCAGCTCCATATCTCTTTTCTTCTCTTGGTCCCTATCTCAATCACAAAGGTGTCCACCATCCATTCCTACACCAAAATGATCAATTCTTACGCTAAACCAACATCAAATACAAAAGAAAAACCTTAAAGATCAAACTAAACAAAACACACAAATAAGTTCTAAAACACAATAATACCAACCTATTATGCAAGAATTGCATGCCAAATACTTAAAACACACACACACACACACACTAATGCACTATTGGGGTTATGCAAATATAGTGTCCTAGAAAGCAAGTGTATTTACATATAATTTAATCTTCTTCCAGTTAATTTTACGATGAAAATATTTATTATTAATAAAACAAAAGAGTTTGGTTTTATTTGTATGTAACTAGTCATACCAAAATTCCTTCACTTTCTAATTTTTGATTTTGACATGCTTATATTGTGTATATTAAGGACAATGTACAATTTTAAGTACGGGGAAGGGGATTATAATTTTCTTAAGTTTATTATAATCTTTGTTATTAAATCTTATCAACTAATATTCTGAATTAGTTTAAATCCATCCATAAATACTTTATTTCATTATTGATTATTGATTTGAATTAGTATGCAAAAGGTTGAAATTTAGAATCAACTTGCTTTTATAAGTCATATTATCAGTAGTCATTGAGATAGTTAATTTGAATGAAAATTGCATATTATTTACACACATAAGATCAATTTTTGTGAGTTTTTTAGCTTAAGAGCAAAATACATACATTTTAAAGCTATTTTATTCTTTCATATGTGTTATCATGCATAGTTGGATGATTTTAGAACTTTCTTTTATTATGCATCTTAAGACCACATTTAAATTAGAAGCATTAAAATGATAAAGGCAATTAGATTCAATATTTGTTTAGCCTTTTTTTTATAACTACCCTACCATATTTTATCTCTTAGGGGTAACCATTTTTTGTCCTTAGCCTTTTTCATTGATGATAACCAAATTATTATCTTTACCTTATTTTTCTTGAAGACTTTTTTTTATTGTGAATCCTGAAAGTATTCACAAATACCTGATTGCTTGAATTTTAATTTTTGAAAAGGTTCAATAATTCTTTTATTGTGGTACATGATGAATGCTAAAAAATATTGATTGATTTGAAAAAAGCGTTTGAATTATGGTACCAATAGATTCATGTTATGAAGGACCTATATCATGAAAGACTAAGTCTCCTGTAATCTTGTTTGTTGTAAATTTCTTTCAATTTTAGCAACCTTTTAATTATCCTAATCATACCTTACCTAAGCCTTATTACCCTTACAAATAACTTTTGATTTTTGTTTCTAGTTTACATACAAATGGTGGAGATATGATAATATTGCAAGCTTATGGTTAAGAGTTATGCTACGTATTGACTTGAGAGTTCTTATACTTTCCACCACAAACACTTGAGTGCATTAAGTGAAACTTTGGTGAGGATGAAAAGAATTATACTTTTGATTTGGAAAAGATTATTGATGTGATTGTTCTTGATATTGACTTATAAAGGTTAGTTTTAGGATAACTTGGTTCTTAATTATATGAGAATTTAATTGGTATGACATAATGATTTAGAGTATGAATGGACAGGTTGAAGTTAATGAGTGATAGATGTTTGTAAGATTAATGATTTAAATTATCATTTGCATGAGAACAAGCAAAAGCTTAAGTGTGGAGTTTTGTGAAAAATGCTTATTTGACTATAATTGTACACTTATATTTAATATATTTTGCGTAATATTTTATAATTTTGTTGTATATTTGGTACTTTATTCACTCTAAGTGCATTTATAGGTAATAATTACCTCCATGAACTAAAAAAGAGAAGAATTCAAATGAAATCGTGACATGGAATGAAGATTTGAAGCAACTAAGGATATGTATAAGTCTTTATACTTGTGTGAAATTGCAAATTCAAGTATTTTTGGCGATGTTAAGTCAAAATGACTTTACGATTAACGATTTTGATGAAGAACAAATAATAAGCTAAAATGAAAAGCAGACGATGAAAAGCAGATGGAAGCTAAAATAAAAAGCAGACGAAGAAAAGCAAACGGAAGCTAAAATAAAAAGCAGACGAAGAAAAGCAGACAGAAGCTAAAATAAAAAGCAGACGAAGAAAAGCAGACGGAAGCTAAAATGAAAAGAAGACAAAGAAAAACACACGGAAACTAAAATAAAAAGCAAACGAAGAAACAGACGGAAGCTAAAATGAAAAACAGACGAAGAAAAGCAGACGGAAGCTAAAATGAAAAGCAGATGATGAAAAGTAGACGGAAGCGAGAATGAAAAGCAGATGGAAGAAAAAGCAGACGAAAGAAGTAAGTCACGGATTAGTCTGAGTTAGTTACATAACTCAACTGAATAACCGTTTCTTTAAAGAATCAAGAAACAGTTATCAAGAAGTAGTTGAAGACGAAGGCTATAAATATAAGTCGGAGTCGAAGATTGCAAAGTTACTGAAGTTTATGAAATAAAAGAGCT
>JAOTAX010000008.1:20038696-20049145 GCA_025629825.1 Erythroxylum guanchezii
TGTTTTGAATCTTTTGATGTAAATATGTAATATTATTTATTATAATGATGAAATTGTATGATTGTAATATTTTAAATACTTTGTATTATTCTTAATTTTATAATTGTATGATGATGATTGCCTTTGTTTATATTAATTGCGGTTATTATTTATATATAAAATATTTAAAAATTATTATTATTTCAAATTAATTGTCATTATTATTTATTATTAAGATTTTTGGAAGCATGGTTGATGTAAACAGTAAACTAGTAAAATATACAGTACAGCTGTATAATATATCAATATGGACTATTTTGCAATTTTTAAAATTTTAGGGACTATTTTATAAATTTAAAAAATATCCCGAAACGGTACCCGGTACCAACCAATACCTGTACAGTTTCGTTCTAAAATTTAATCCGATACTAAACCCGATATAGTATTCATAACATTACAATCAACTCCAAAATGAACCAGCAACAAGGATGTCAAAGAGAAGAAAATGAGTACTCTGTCGGTTTAGGGGAACAGATGAGACTTGGCAAATTACAGTTAGTGCATTAGGGAAATGGGGCGTTTTGATAGTTGTGTAACCAAGTTTGGACATGTACGATAACTTGATCCTTGGTTTTTACCGATTTTCGGGATCCAATACAATATATTATTTAAAAAAAAAGATATCTGAGCACTTGTTTTTATTTGTAGTGTACCGAAATAAATTTATAGGAAAAATTATAGTTGAGTCTTGAGTATAACACAATATTTATGCTTTTGCTTCAAAGTACAATAGAAATTAATATGAATGGTTATTTATTGTTTAATTTGTTAATTATTGTGCCAAATTTTGTTTATTCACCTCTCAAACCTCAAAGAGATTGAAACCAATACCCAATTGAGTAGTGAAAGTAGCAAGTTTAATCAAGATAAATATCTTATCAACCACAGTTTAAAATATTGATTATCGATTTGACTTTTCAAAATAAATATTAATGGAGCTAAATAAAATTGTGAGATAATTATTTTCGTACTTATTAGGAATGGTTATCGCTACGTAAAAAGTTGGTAAACGAAAACGAGTTGCCGACGCTGCCAGGTTTAGTGCTTGTCAATTATAAGGAATGCAAGTGCAGATACCATGAAAAACGACATCGTTGGAAGGCTTTGAAACTGAAAAAGGCTAATGAAAGCCGTATGAGTGTCACAACTCACAATTGGAGTCTATTAGCGCCAAAATTCCACTCTCATCCATTAAAACCTATCAAAAACCTTCCCGCTAATCCAATGGCCCTCGACCCTCCTACACCTTTAACCCAATCTCCACCGTTCATCCCCAAACTTTCAATTTCACCCGTACGATCTTGTACCGTCCTCATCCAATTTTTACCCCGATATCGTTTAAATTTGATTTTTTTTTTTGAAAAACCTCACCCCTTTCTTTCATCCATCTCTCTTTGTTCTTCCTCTCTATCACTCTATCCGTCTTCTGCTCCCAAATGAGATTGTTTGTAGGGTTTGATTAAGATTTTAGTGCTTATTTGTTTGTTGTTAGTGCGTGGCGATGGAGCAGAGTGAAACAAATTGTGAATCTGGACCGAAGAAATTGGCGCGACAGCTGGATTTCATGTCGCAGCCGCCTCCTCCTAAGAAATCTGAGCCACAGACAATGCTGCAGCTGCAACCGCATCGGATTCCCCATCCGGTGCAGAAACTGCCTCTCCCGTAAGTTATGGAGATGAAACTGCAGTTTCATATTCTATATTGGAGGCTATGTCCTTGCCGATGCGTTGTGTGTTGTCAATTACAAAATCTAAAGAAACAAGATTTATCTTTTGGATCGAGATTAACGTTTTCCATGCAAAATGAGTGAAACTAACTGCATTTATGTTGATAGATATATTTGCGAAGCTGTCTTTTACTTCTAACACGGAAAGTTAGAGCTTTTTCTTGCTTTTATTATTCTGAACTTAGTCTAGAAATTGAATTGTAAGCATTTAGAGATTTTCTTCCTATTCAATACGTGAAAAATCTTATTTTATTTTGCAGGCAAGAGTCTCCTTTATCACGACCAAGGTCCAACATTGAAGTAAAGGACTGTACTCCTAAGAAAGCAAAGCAATGTAATTGCAAACACTCGCGATGTTTGAAGTTGTTAGTACCTCTTCTTTTTCCCTATAATTAATTACGAGGGTGATTATAAACATATTCTTTCCAGTTGTGATTCTTGTCTATCTGTATATTCGCAATATATTCCCTAAGGTCTCATCATCAATGGGCTGAGCCATCTTGAGAAGTACTGCTCTTTCAAAATTTTAAAAGTAATGCTCTTTGAGTTTGATTTTTATTCGTTAGCTGCTTGTGTTCAAAATCTTAAATTTTGTGGTTCTAATGCAACATCAGTTTTCCTCACCTTGCATATATTTAAATGCTCTTTGTAAATTGATTAAAAAGTTTATAACTTTTGTTTCAGTTACCATTTGAGTTACATTAATGCTATTATATGTTCATAATTTTGCAGTTCTAACTGATGTAAATCACTGAAATACTTGCACGATCATCCAACTTTCTTTCTCTCAAATGGCATTTACATTATTGTTTCCGCTATTAAGAGGTAAATTTATGTAATCTTCAGGTATTGTGAGTGCTTTACTGCTTCGGTATATTGCAACGGTTGCAATTGTTCAAATTGTCATAATAATGAGGAGAATGAACGTTCTAGGAATGAGGCTATTGGAGTGATTTTGGAGAGAAATCCCAATGCTTTTAGACCAAAGATTGCTAGCAGTCCACGGGGTTCTCTGGATGCTGGGGTTTGTGTCGTATATCCACTCAATCCTGATATTTTATGTTTAAAATATGCTAATATTATTAATTTCTGATTTTGGAATGCCACTGTTTTGTTGAGATTCTTTTCGATCATTCTTTTTTCCTTTCTATGTGAGAGCCTAGTGCTTAGAAGAAGCAACCACCTTTTAATTAATTTGGCAATCATTTGAGAAAAGAAGGATATCTTTTTAAGTCCTTTAGCAACTTGAAATGCATAGGGTTTGTTCAACGTCTGAGTTATTACTTGTCCAAAATTATTTAATTTCATTATGTCATGACTGCATCTAAAATCTTTGTAATGCCAACTCAGGAAGATGCGATTGAGGTTCAAATGATAGGAAAGCACAAAAAAGGATGCCACTGCAAAAAATCGGGATGCCTTAAAAAGTATTGTGAATGCTTCCAAGCGAACATTTTGTGCTCCGAAAACTGTAAATGTTTGGACTGCAAGAATTTTGATGGAAGTGAAGAAAGAAAAGCTCTTTTCAGTAATAACCATAATGGAATGGCCAGTAGTAACCATAATGGAATGGCCTATATACAGCAGGCTGCAAATGCAGCCATCAGCGGGGCCATCGGATCTTCTGGTTTTGGGGCTCCTCTGGCATCCAGAAAAGTAAAAAGTGAAGAATTGTTGAGCATGGCAACCAAATTTCAAGGCAATCATAGTATTGTAAAATTTCAGCAGGTTTGTTCTTAAGGGCCTACTGGATTTTAGAAATGTTATTGATCCTAAATGCTTCTTTACTTTAGGGTATATTTTATCCTGATTTCCATTACTAGTAAATGTCTTTATTCTTATAAAATATTGATTAATTTATATTAGTTTCTTTCCTTTATGTTTCTCCCTCTCTCTTTTTTTTTTTGCATTCTTATTCTCTTTTTTATTATTTGTTCTATTTCTATTGAGTCAGGAAGATCACATTCGGAGCTCAGTGGCTTCTTCTTCATTTTCTCTTCGTGTTCCTCACTCTCCTATTGTAGCATTACCAGTACCTTCCGAAGTCACATACAAGTAACCACTTTTGAGATATTTTTGACCACTGTTCCAGAAATTTGGTCATTTTATCTTTCAAGGACTGATTAACATTCTCTGTGAGTGAAGGTCCCCGTTGTCAGATATAATTCAGCTGCAAAGGGTGAAGGAGTTTTGCTCTATCGTGGTTGTACTTTCGGAAGAAACTAGAAAGGCATTTGCAGGTTTAGATGATTATACAGAAAATATGAACTTCTCACTGTTTGCATTTCATTTTAATGTTTAAATTCCCAAGAAAAACATATGAATAGGTTTTATAGGTGCTTGTTAATGCCTTCTGTTTCTGAACATCTGATATCTACTCTTTTCACCAGGAGGAGGTGAAATACAGAGAGAGAGTGTTGAAACTTCTGTTTCATCTATCTTGGAGAGTGAAGACATTCAAAAAAGACAGACAGTGGTTGAAGAGTGTTTGAGTGGGAATAAAGCAGATATAGATAGAAGTGTTGTGTCAGGATCATATGGCAATGATGCGGAAATTTGTAACCCACTGTCCCCTGAGATTGATTTGATGTGCCATGAACAAGAGACTACATTCCCAGAAACTAGATCACCAACTGGGGCGGCAAACATTTGTCAAAACAAAACCCCCAAAACCCTGAAATCATCCACTGAACTTGAATGCTCAAAGCTTTATGCAGAGCAGGAGCGGCGCATCTTGGCCATGTTTCGGGATCATCTTAATGGTTTTATTGCTTGCGCAAGCATAAAAGGTAAGATCATTGATATAATGCTACAGATCAAAATGTGGCAGTTGATTGAGAAAGTGAAAATAAGATTTTCGTCCTTCATAAAAGCCATTATGTAGATTGTTTTTTTGTCTTGTTACACTGGTACACAGTTGATTGGTGTATATACTTCCCAAATACTGATATGGTGGTTTTGTTGTGTAACAAATTCTTCTAGGTGAGCCTAATATATGCATTGTTTGTGTACGTTGATTGGCTGAAGGTTTATCTTGTGGCTTTCTCTGTAGAGGGGTGACTGAAATTAGAACTGTTTCTTTTTCCCCTTTGTTTATCCAAGGTTTTGGATCTCGCTCAATAGCAAGATTGAGTACCAAAATGAGTTATAAGTTTAGCCGGAAAAACTTGCCCGTATACTGCAGAAATCAGAAAGCTTTTCCCCAATATGCACTAAAAATTGAGATTGTATGAGGGAAAATTTAAACAAGTTACAGCACGGCCAGCCAAAAGTTGTACAATATTCATGCCCTTTTGACTTTCATCTTGGTCACTATAGATTATTTACATTCCTAGCTTACATTGTACTAATTTCCACTTTTGACCCTGCAGAAGGAAAGAACTCTCCACGGGCAATAAATATGGTGAAGCCTCTCGAGAGGAACAACTCAAAAGCTGGAAATGCAAATAATTTGAAGTCTTATGTTAATGGCATTGCGAAATCTCCTGTTGCACCAACTGCTTCTAATCGTGATCCCAAGATTAAGAGGCATGACACTAGGAGAAAGTAGGCTAGTAATGGAAAATCTAGATCTGCAGCATATTCTTGTCCTCCTGATTTACTTGACGCAATTGGAAGTTGTCCTGCTGTATAAATGATAGGAATTAATTAGGCTTCAAGTCATCTCTTTTTTCTCATTTATTGGTCATCTTTTCCTCCATAGATGGTCAGATTATTCTTGTAAATGCTTAGATTAAGGTTTTGTTTTGGCATTCATTTTCGTAGTCTTATCCACTTGTTAAGTATGAGTTTTTAAGTTTTTGAAGCAATATTTGGCTTTTTAAGGATTCTACAAAAGGAGAATATACTGTTTTGCCAGCACTAGCCAATTAGAAAGTACTAGCTCGTGCTTGCTTATATCGCACTCATTAGTCGATGTACTTCCTTCTAGTCTTTAAATTTAAACAAATTTGTCTGCCAAAACGATCAGAAATAAATGAAATGACGTTTTTTAAAAAAATAAAGATATCTAACTGCTTGGTAAGGACGAGTATCACCCTTCCCCCATGAACAAGACTTGGAAATTCAATTAAATTATGTTTTATTTAAACTGAAAATTGATATACATACATACGAATTTATATGAATGATTGGAGGTGTAAGAATGCTCAGGAATTAACACCGATTGGAAAACTAGTTTGGCCTTCTCACACAGAAAGAAGCATGACAGGGTTAATAGCAGTATTACAAAAACGTTTTCTTTCTTTAACGACATAATATATCTATGCAATTTTTTGGACCAATCCGAAGAAGGCAAATCTATTTGGAAATGCTTTTAATTGTTTTCTTAAACTTGATTCAACATACCTAAGTTCAACAGAGCTCTTTAGTAAATTGTTTTGAGACATTCGGAGACCACCGTATTTTCGTTATCTCCAACCCAATTTAATTTGTTGTTCACAACTACCACAAAAATTCTGCAGAGTATGGTGCCGAGACTACTTCCTTTAAGATGCGAATACAGCTTCCTACTTATCACTCTAGTACGAAACTAAGAGAATATTCACTGAAAACAAATCCCGCTTCATGGTTTGCCACTTAACAGCACTAATAATAGTCAAGCCACATACACATTCTTCAATCAAATTTCCAAATCTTATATAAAGTCGCTACTTAAACAACCTTGGTAATTACACTATAACTTTTTTTAATTATCCGTAAGTAAAATAACAAAACTAAAAAGGAAGAGATAAAAAGAAAACAATAACCATGTCTCAATATGCCTCGAAGGTTGTTGCCTCTCTCTCACCTCGTGAAGATTTGCAGAAATATTTGCTCTCTTAATTTCGACACCCCATCAAGTACTATTTGATTCACATCTACTAGGCATTTTCTCCCAACAGTACCTTGCGCATTGGGTTCTGTACTAGAAT
This sequence comes from Erythroxylum guanchezii, assembly GCA_025629825.1. NCBI lineage: Eukaryota > Viridiplantae > Streptophyta > Magnoliopsida > Malpighiales > Erythroxylaceae > Erythroxylum > Erythroxylum guanchezii. Next base: position 20,045,375 of record JAOTAX010000008.1, read on the forward strand.
AGGCGATATCCATGTTACAATGTTCTCATCACTTCTTGGATTTGGGCTAACACACACATGCTAAGCCCTTTTAACAGTAGCTTTAGGGACTGTCAACGTTATGATTAGAAGAAGAATTAGAGAGGGCTTCGTTGTCTCGTCCATCATACTTGGAACTTACTTAAGGTATACATACTTTCAATCTGACTTTGCGTCATCGATAGTCTAGTCCAAATGAGTTGTTTCGCCAGTTTAATATAGCCAGTTGGCCAGTTTGGTGTCACAGTTTTCCTGTGTGTCCTTAAATTATCACTTGCCAGATATTTTGTATGAATTCACGTCTCATTTCATTAGTACTTTGCAAGAATGGTGACCAAACAATGGAGTCCAGTTCTTTATCAAGTCCAGTTCAGATAAGCCTAGTTTATGACGCTAGTTCTGCTTAGAAGTTTGAACTACGTTGCATTTTCCATTCTTTTCTTAATTTGGTTGGCTGGTTTTCTTCGTTTTGGCAGGCTAGCTGCCAATTTTATTATCTAGGCATCCGTCCAACTAGTCCATTAGTTGTGACAATAAACATTTATTTTTGCATATAGTCACAAAATATACCAATTAAATACATATCATCTAGATATATTCACTTTGAAGCAACTATTCCCTAGTTACATTCACCCAATATTTGATTTCACAATCTAATCAATTTAAAAAGATCTAAAGATAATGATTTATCTATATTGAAGAAATTAAAGAATGCCAAGAGAAGATAAAGGGAACTTTGGTATGGAGAAAAGAAAATTTGCTTACTCAAATGGATTCATGTACATTATCTAAGAAATGCAAGTTTTTGAAGAATATAACTTAAAAACAATTTCTGTTGGACTATACTTCGCATTCTCAAAATGAGGGAGTTAATATGGTCGGAAATCAAATCCAAGGTCGGAAATGGAGACTCCACAAACTTCTTACATGAGAATTGGACCAATGCAGTTTCTTAAGTAGGCTTGTAGAGCTTAATCCTTTACAAATCATAGTCCCAAAAAAATGCATTGATTAAAGAAATCCTTAGTTTCAGACAAAGATGCTTTGAGTTCTTGCAAAGAATTTCTCTCATCAATCATTTACTAAATATTATTCTCATCCCTGACAAGGGGGACACTATATTGTGGAATAGAATTTCCTCTAGTATCTTTTCTAATGCTTCTTATAGGATACTGACTGATAAGGAATCATGCTCCAACGATTAAATAACACAAGTTAGTTTAGTTTTAACAAGCTAATCCCAAAACCTCATTCATCTTTTGACTTACATTAAAGGAGAGGTTAAGCTCTTATGATAGGATCAAAGGATTCGTGGATATTCCAAGCACTTGTTCACTTTGTAATCACAAGGAGGAACCAATTAATCAGTTGTTCTTTAAATATTACTTTTCTTCCTACATCTAAAAAGGAATACTAAGTTATGCAACTTAACTCCCCCTTCTACAAACTATAATGATATCCTTAATTGGTCATACCATAATTATAATGTGTTATGGGATCTTGGTAGTCTAAAAGATTTTGATAGATGGATATTTGACCATATTTTACACCCATATTTGACATATTTTACTTAATATTTTATACTTTTATCATATATTTGGTACTTAATTTACTCCAAGTGTGTTTGTAGGTTATAATTGCTTTTATAGACTTAAAGGGGAACAATTCAGACGAAAACACAACATAAAAAGAAAATTCAATGTACAAAAGGGATGCACGGTCGTTCATCTGCCTGTGCATTTCTCCGAGGCCATGTAGTTTTGCAATTTTCATAGAATTTGGTGATGCACAACTATATATTAGGCAAAACCCTAGAATTCTATATATAAAAACATGAACGAAGACTTGAGTCGTGACCAAACTTGGCGAGGTGATTCCTTTCTCTCTATATTGCATACAGCATACTTCCAGAAGAAACGTTAAAGATTATATAGTCATCACTACATAAATGATGTCTTTCTTTAGTCCATTTTATAATGCTAGACCAATCAACATGCTAGTAACAGGTTGTCTAATTATTGAATCTTGCTCTATATTGCTATTATATACTAACATTGGAAGAACATATGTTTGATGGTTTTGGGTTTTTGATTGAATAATTTATATAAGAGATTAAGAAAATTTAAACCGTTAACTTTTCCCATTGTATTTATCTTTTGTGTGATTGCTAACCATATAATCAAAGAAACTTTTGGGAGAGTTTGTTTGAACAAGACTAACTTGTTCTAAGTGTCTTAAAGAGTAAAGGATTTAAATATTTACTAGAACAATTTATTCATAAATTCTCCTAATCCATATCTTATTCTTACGATAAAGTCTTTCAAACAAGAATTAGGATTATAGTTTTGCATATTGTCAAGTATAATTAAGAACTCCATGATATTGCTTACCTACTCATTTCCTTAGAGTAACTGCTTTACATTAACATAGTTTAGTAGTGTATGTCTCATCTCATTCAACTCGCTACTTAGGTTAAGAGCCCTAATTCACTCCAATTATCATACCTTATCCAAAGTGGTGTTACCATTCCTAATATTGTATTCCTTTTTTTTTTTTTTGCATAGGTATTCTTTTAGCTTTAAGAGTTGTATCAAAGTCCAAGAGGAGTCAACTTTAGGTTTGGCTATCCAAAATTTCTTCCCTTTAAGAACTGCTTAAGAATCCATTTCAACCATAATGATTCCTTGTTTGTATAGAGTCTCAAAATTCTTTTTGCAATTGACACTTATTTCATCATTCAAATGGGGATAATGCTTAAGCCTTCCTCATCTTTTGATAAGCACATTTAAAAGCATTTAAATTTTGCTATTGATTTCTTTAACGCATCTTTAAATCATTAAAAAAATCCCTCATCGTTCCTTTAATTAGTTTAGTGAGGTTTTTAGGGAGTATCAAAGGGGAGGATCAATATATAAAGAAAATTTTTTTAATACAAAGCTAATGAGCTTAGCCCTTTTTGCATATAAGAGTTATGTTACTCCAATGACTAATCCTTCTTTGAATGTTTTCAATAAATTGTTGGTAGTCTCTAAAGGATGGCCTTTTGTAGTGATTAGAACTCCTAAATAAGTGAATAAAGGACTCTTAAGCTTAAGTCTTAACAAAATAAAGAGTTAAATCACTAGATGACTAGATATTGATGAAACAAATAGGTGACTTTTATCTTTATTGATTGAGAGGCCTAAAAGATTGTAGATCTTTAACTTCCTATATCTATTATGATATTTGAAATGTCCCTCTTAGTTTATATTGTAGCCAATCAATATGAACATCACCTCAATACATATTATAAACAAGTAAGGGAAAGAGATCACCTTTTCTCAAAACTTTTAAACCCCTTGATCAAATGAAGTAGCGCCCCATTTATCAAAATATTGTATAAGGTGGTTAAAATGCATTGCTCAATCCAATTGATAAATTTTCAAATGAAGCCAAAAGACTCCAAAGAATTTAGGGGGAAAAAAAAAGCCCAATTGATATTATCAAATGCTTTATAGAAATCAATCTTTATCGTATAACTATTAATTGATTGATTCATATGGTAATTCTTAAATAACTCTTAAGCCAAAAAAATACTATCTCTATTTTTTTTTTCCTTGGATGAAAGCTCTTTGAGCTAGATTGATCATTGTTTTTAGCACTAGCTTGAGTCTAGTAGCTGTTGGGCTCCGATTTTGGAACCCAACTCATCAGAAACAAATCATACCTTTTACTCCGATCATACAACATCATTCAAAGCAATTCAATTTCCAA
>JAOTAX010000008.1:20057245-20067647 GCA_025629825.1 Erythroxylum guanchezii
AGACAACAACAAAAACTATAACTAAATCACAACAAAACCAGGTTAATTGATTTTTAACTAACTAAAAAAGCTATTAAAACAATAGTTTAATAGCTTAACAACTAAAATTATTATAAACTGGAAAAACATTTTAAAATTTAAATTTAAATTAAAAAATCCACCTTCGCATTTAGAGGGTCTACTGAATTAAGGTACAGATACTATTATTTTGTAAATATTGAATTACATAATGATGATGACAAAAATTAATTTATATCTTTTGAGAAATGATAAGGAGTGATTTGTACGTTTGGCTAAAAGAAAAATACAAACAACTAGCATTACTTTATGGAAGAATATTGGTTATTTAATGATAAAAAAGTGAGTTAAAATAATGATGCAAGTTTAAAGTATTAATTAATATTTCAAAGATTAAATTATCAAAACTCATTTGCATGACTTGTAATACTTTTAAATCTTTTAAAGCTTTCACTTGGTACTAAAAGAAGTTGGAACAAAAATTAGAGAGGATAAATTATTCAAACTATATCAAGCTAATAATGCTTATCTTTAAATAAAAATAAGATAAGAATTTTAAATTTGATAAAAAATAAAGTTTATCATGATTTTATTTTTAAAAAAGATTTACTTTATTGGAAAATAAATATTGTAACAAAAAATCTAGTTTTATAAATCTTTCAACTATATTAACATAATTATTTTTTTTGAAAAATGCATATTATTATATATAAGTTCTAAAATAAAAAAAAATAACTAGTTTAGATTACACAACAAAAAGGCATCAATTTGATATTAAAGTAAAAGGCACTTGACTCATTTATATTTCAAATAACTTACTTGTGAAACTTTTATTAACTAATTGAGGAAGAGACACCTTTAAAATAGCCTCTACTAGAATAGACAGACAATTCAAGGGTTTTAAAACATATGAACGCTAAGTTTTAGAGAATTGGCGTATGTAGCTAAATCTTTTTAATCGTTTTTTAAAATTCTTATGATTTTTAATTAAAAAAACTTTCTCTTAAACTTTATTGAAGAATAATAGTGAAATATACGTGACGTAAATATTACAAATTAATCAATCAAATTTTGCTGACATGATGACCTAATTCAATTTTTGAACTCGACTCAAACTAATTAAACTTGATATAAATTAATGATTTATTATAATTATTTATTAATTTGAGTTAATTTTAATTCATTAAGTTAGACTGAGTCACCATATCAGCAGTATATGATTGATCCATGTGATTTTTATGTCATGCTTTATTTTTTTAATCAAAGTTTTTAAAGAAGAGTTCTCTAAAAATTTAAAAATCATGATTTTCTCAAAAATTTTAAAAAATTAAGAATTTTTATTATTTTTTAATCAAATAAAGTTTTTAAAAAAGAGTTCTCTAAAAATTTAAAAATCATGATTTTCTCAAAAATTTTAAAAAATTAGGAATTTTTAAGGTATTTAAATCTTAGGACAATCTCATTTTTTCCTTATATTATAACTAAAAGATAAAAGATCAAATGTGGTCAAGGTTAGGACTTCAATGTTACTACATTAATTTTGTTACGTTTTAATCCAAACAAAAATAAACTTGGATCTATGATTCAAACCTAAGCTGACTTTTTAAATCTCCCTATGACCTAAATATAAATCTAAATTTTATCTTGAATATGTATTTAAATTTAAAATACCACAATTCTAAGGTTATGAAAATCCTTAGCACAAGGTTGATAATTCAAAAGGTTTTAAATTGGAAAGAGAAAATTGAGAACAACAACAATTTAATAATCCCAATTAGCAAACACCACACATCCACACACACACGTATATTCCATGAACCAATTAGTCATCCCTCATTCTTTATTCCCTTCTTCTACTGCCATTCCTCCATCTGCTCTACAAGTGCCATAACTTTTGCAACAAGCATAGTAATACGCAAAGTTTGCCAAGCTCATGATTGCAAGAACCCAATAATAGTAGTCATAATGTCCCTTATTAAGGTTGGTTGATATCCAACTCTCTTTGCCTCCTCTTGTAGTCACATAATCAATGATACTCATTATCAAACTTGCTACCAAGCTGGCAACTGATAACCCCATCCAATAGAGAGTGGTGGATATGCTAGCCATGCTCGTTGGCAACTCAGTATAAAAGAACTCATTCTGTCCAATGCCATTGAAGGCTTCAGTAAATCCATTCAAGATAAGACCTGGCAATAACCACATCGCAGACATGTTCACCACTGCATTCGGTTCATCGAAGAACCCTTCCTCTATTGCAGTTTCCCGTCGAACCCTCTCAGATATTGCAAATGCTACCATAGACATAGAGGACAGTAGTATCCCAACTCCCATTCTTTGTTTCAAGCTAAGTCGACATGATTTGCCCTTGATTCTTGATGCTAGAGGGACTATTACACGATCATATATGGCTATTCCTACTGCTATAGAACCCACCATGAAGACTGTAACAGAGCCAGCAGGGATCTGAAAATTGGAAGTGATATGCCGGTCCATGGTGGTTGCTTGAAGAATAAAAAAAGATCCCTGGCTCACAGTCACAGATGCAATCATTCCTGCTGACCATATAGGGATTATTTTAATTATTGCTTTTAATTCTTCTACTTGGTCTACTGTGCAAAGACTCCACGGATCAGAAGCTCTCCCATCTGGGGTCAAGTCCTCAGGATTTCTAATAATGCAAGCTTTGTTCAGAAACCTAATGCAACATATAAGATGACCTTCATTAGAAGTTACCATAAATATAAATACTTGTTTTTAAAATTCTTAATGCAAATCTGCTGAAAAATGCACAAAACGATAGAATTTTCTTAATGTATAGTTTTTCTTATCCATAGACAAAACAGAAAGTTCTACATTGTAATTTGTAATTTGCTCGTACTGAGAAGAATGCAAAATATAAGATAACCTATCATAGACAAGCTTGGACATAGGCAATTGCCAGTAAAGTACGTACCTTAATTCTTCACTTAACGCAGACAGAACAGATCCCTCTCTAGAATGGTATAGTATACGATCTGTGGATTGGGATGCTAACTGGATACCTCTATTTTTATAGGCAGCAGTAAGAACTTGAACTAACCCAGTGAGCAAGCTCTCATTAGCCTTAGACTTGATATATAAATGAGAAGCCATGAAGAATGAAACAAGTGAAAAAAACATGAGCAAAACAGGAACACCAAAACCCACACTCCACCCGAAAGCATCCTGAATGTAGACTACAATAGTCATAGCAATAACAATGGAGACAGCAACCGAAACATAGTACCAGCTGAAGAAGGTCTCACGAAGCCCTGCATCTTTAAGGTTGTCTCTGATCAATTGATTAGCACCAAAGGCCATGGAACATGACCTAATGCCACCAGCCCCGATGGACATGATAGCTAACGAAGAATATAAGAGAAGCAATTGTAGTGGTGTAGCAGATTCACAGCTAAGTTGAGTGCATTGTTGTGGCCTTGCTGTTGGAATCACAGCTGTTAACCATAGTATGAAGACCCCCTTCATCATCAACAAAAGATGGGGGAGCTAGATATTAGGAAAGGATTTGAAACTATATATATCTTTTGTTCCTAGATATTAATAGGGCTTGGATAAAGCAGGTAATGAACAAAATATATCAAATCAAATAATTTAATGTTAAGAATAGGAAGGGTTTAGACTAAAGATGATGAGGCTTTAGAGTTGTGTCACTACCTCTAGTCATTTCATTTCTATATCTCAGAACAAGAATAAAGCCTTGTCCTTAAACAACTTTCCTACTTGGATTGTTAGCCAAGAATGCAGTAGTTATAATTATATTCCAAGCGATATAATTTGGAGTTACTCAATAAGGGTTAAGTTTTAGGCTTCATTTCTATAGTTTATCTCACGTATAACATTTTGGTTGTCCACTGCATCTACATCAACATATGCAAGATATCATACTAATATTAATATGATTCTTGCTTTTGACTTTAAAGTCATTTTATTTCATATGCTTCAAGGGTGCATCACATTTGTTGATGTATAATGAAATGAAGCCAACAGAAATATATATAGATGAGAGGCATTTAATTTTTTTTATATATAAATTCCAATGAGTCCTTTGTTGTACGTGAACCAACTCAAATATCTACTTAAAAAACCTTGGTACATCATTAAGGCCACCAAAAATGTAAATTTTTAGTTGTTTTTAATAAATATTAAAAATTCATTTAAAGCCTAGTTTAGTTTAGTATTGGCTTAAAATATTTCTACTAAATGAAGTTTAGAAATACTTTTATAGAATCGTTTAGTTATCAATACGATTTTAACTTCTTCTTTAAAAGATTAAAAAAATGTTTTTTTTGTTAAATCAGAAAAATAAATTAATGAAACAAATATATACAAAAAGTTCACAAAGTAATGCCACAGAAAGCACAATCAGCTAAAGTTTACAACTAGCCTCAAGACAATCCAAGAGAAGCTTAGGGACACTATGGCTATGAAAGAAGCAATCTAATACTCATTCAACAACATAAACACAAAGAAACGCAGCCAAATAAAACACAAATAAAGTTACCCTTAGCATGGTTTATACTTCAGTCTATGCTAGATTTCATTGTTGAGAGAACTGAATTTAATTAATGTACTTATTCTAATAATCTCCATGCTTTTTCCTTTTTAGTGAATTGAGAATATAATTAATGTCTTGTTGTTTGTAGTAGAAGCCTCTAATTATGTCATGGTCTAGCGGGTATTTCCACCGTGGATGCGTATCCTTAAATCTTTTTTCTCAAATTCTTACTAATTTAAATTATGGAATCTCAATCAATTAATGATTGATTACAAATTATATAAAGTATTTATACATAACATAAATGTCTCATTACACTGGGAAAAAATGGCCAATCAAATAATTGCTATTTAATTAGCTATTATCCTTAATTTGTCTGACTTCTTATTTCTCTTTGAAATTTATAATTTTTCTGATGCTGATATCTTACGCACCCAATAAGGAATTATGACTAGAGACAAATATAATCGTCCCAAGTGCAAATTGAATAATTCGTTCCGCACTCTTAGTATTGTATCATTGATCACCATATAAAACTAAATTAAACATTTTTTTTAATTGCTATAAATGACATCAGTTACTACGTAATGTAGCTTAAATTTAAAAAATAACTAAAAGACACTGGCGAAATGATCGAGTACATTGATAAATTCACTTTCTAAAAGAATATTATTTCTAAAAAGGGCTTATTAAGCTCAAACTCTTTAAAAGAAAGTGAAAATAATATATCTAAGGAAGAAATTGATTCCCATCACTTGCACACAAATTGCTAAAGAACTCATTAAACAAATAGAAAGCAGCGTGCGTTTGCTCCACTCAATTAAATTAGCCATATCAACTAGATTGCAGATCACATTATTTTGTATTCATGTCAACTTCATTTCTATCAAAGAGAGCGCTAGGTTTTTGAAAGGACTGCAAACGGCAAATTTTAAGTCTTCTAATGAATTTTAACAAAATAGAATCAACCAAATTTTCTACAGTAATTTCTTTTTGGCTTCAAATCCCTTATACATTTTCAAGATCATATATAGTTACTTCTTTTACTTCACAAGTAATCGATTTAATTAAAATAACATAACTTTTGCATCTAATTTTGAACTTATCTTGTTATGACATAAATTCCAACTTTAGTCCACAATTAATCCTAAATGATACATTAATGGATACTCAAATCACATTCACATTGAATTTTTATTTATTTATTTATGTTAAGCTTAATTCATTGTCAAAAGTCAATGCTGTCAAAAGATATCAAAAATAGGCTGTGCCGTTAATGAGTCAGCTAAATCCGAGAGAAGAATGTTGTCAAGAGTTTGTAGAAATAAATAAAGGTTAGAATTTGATCCCTAAAGAAGTGAAAATCAATGAGGATTTGGATCGGTTAATCCTTTTATCTATATAACTAATTAACTTGCCAGATACAAAAACTAACCAGTAATTAAGGTGAATAATACTAGAGGTATTTAATTAATTATAAATAATTAACAAGGCTTGAATATATAATACATTTAGTTCCTTCTAATTGGTTATTGTTAGGTGCAGTGGTAAAGTAGAAATAGCTAGAGGAAAAAATACTCGTCCAACAGATACTAGCTAGTACCTTGTTTCTAGAAAAGGAATATCAAAAAATCATTGGGCAGGACATTAACATCAGACTAAACTTGAATTTGTAATTATATTTTTGATATTAAAAAAGGATACTGCTTAATTTTTCCCATCTTTGAGTTTAATATGTTGAACCAATTAATCCGATTTTCAAATTAATAAACAGCATGACAAAAATAGATCAGTTTTAATCCGTAAATTAATGATGGCGCTTCTGATATCTTTTAAAACTGTCAATAATTATTTTTGTAAGAATTACAAAAGAATAACCCCGATAAGGAGACAGGTTATTAGGTCTTCCTTTTACTAGACCATGAACCAACCCCAGGAGGAAGTCTCTTTCAACACTCAAGGCCAGGAAGGACGATTTCTTCTTGGAAGAAAGTAGAAAAGGGACCAAACACAACAGACAAACAACTAAGAATTAAATTTCTTGACTGACCCTCCAAGTTAGGTGCTACTTTTAGTGCTTATGTTAGAGATTAGGGCCTTGCCACCTTGTTCCAGATCTGTTAGTTGAACCATAACAAAAGAGACAAAGAAGCAGAAGGGTGAAGAATTCAGTTTTCAGAATGAAATTTACCAGAAGGCTAGCAATCGATCCAAAACCGATCATCCAATAGCGACCCACGTAAGAATCCGCCACAAAAGCCCCCAGAATCGGCGTGAAGTTTATGCCAGCCGACCAGAAGAAAAGTGCGTTGGTAGCTTCAGCGGCTCCCAGGCCATACTCTCTCGTTAAGTACAGTATCATGTTTGGCATAAGCCCATAGCTTGCCACCTTCTCAAATGCCTCATTCGCTGCACGTATATACATGGTCAACTCAGAAACGATATACCCATAGACGTATATATGTTAGTATTGTGGCTTGTGTGCTTTATTTGTAGAGTTTTTGGCCGTACCTATGATGAAGGGCATCGTTTTGAAGCCACCTTTAGGCTTGCTCAGGAGCGGCTCTTCTACCATCTTATCATGATCCTGAGGGGTTTCCATTAAGTTGATGCTTCTTCTTACTCTGCTGCTGCAGTAGGATCTATTTTTCTTTAGAGGTGGTAGAAAACAGAGATGATGGAGGGAATTGAATAGCTTCAAGAATCCTTAGCTCACTGAAAGGGAGTGAAGGACCATTATCGGCAGGTATGGACGATTGAGTAGATTTTCATAGTTGGGATGGATATATTAAAGTCCGATACTTTTGGCTGTATCTTTCATATGTATTTAGATAATAACGATGAGCAGGCTGGTAATATTAAATCTTCGGCTGAACATGACTTGTTTGAATGAGCTTTTTGCTTTTGGCCAAACACTTATTTAATTGGTCACAAAATCATGTAAATCTATATTCAAGCTGCAAAATTATATAAAGGTGAAGAAAGGAACACAAACACCAAGTTAATTAATTGTTGTCTGGATGGCATAATTTAATATATACATTTCATTATCTCATGCATGAGAATGCCTCTTTTCTCAGCTTTTTAGTAGAAATATAACTTTATTTGATTATCGAAATTACTGTTTAATCATTGAAATGTAACACCAACACTTTATTTCTAATAATGTCCAGATGCTCTGTTGTGATTGTTCATCTAGAAAAATATTCCTACTTAGAATCAATCATGGATGAGACTACACCAAGCGATTCGTTCCTCTTTAAAAGTTCTTTCACTAAGCATAGAGGACCTACGTTGGACTCACACTTGTAAACATGAATTAATTTGATTGTATTTAAATTGATTATAGTTAGCGAAGTGTCAATTGTAAATTATCAAGCTAACAACTTAATTATATGAAAATCATTAATTTTGAAATAAAAATATAGAATTTATTCTAATAAACCAAATAAAATTATTATATTAAGAGATTGTGAAAAAGATTTTGAATTTTAGTGTCGTTACAATCACTAAAGTGATAAATTTATATAAAAATGTATGCAATTAAACATTATATATAAGATGGTAAATTTATATTATGAATTTTTTGATTGAAACGTTTACTGGTAATTAAAAGTAAAATATTAGTTCATGTTTAATGAATTTAAAATAATTAATTCTTCTTTATAATATATATTATTTTAAGATCGAGTACAAGGACATTCACTTCAATGAATCCCAATAAACTAGATCAAAATTAGTCATTCATACATTTCTAAAAATTCTAAAAGCATTTGCTTAGATTCCACACTCGAGGTGTGGCGGAAGTCCCGATGATATCTTTATTGAAGTTTAAAAGAAAAGGGCTGAGAATGAAAATGACAAAGCATAATATGTAGGCATGAAATTCAGATACTCTATTTAGTTTTATTCCGTTTTATTTTGTTTTATAGAATCTCAGTCATTTATTTTACGGGACTTACGCGGACCTCATGCGAGCCCCACGTAAATAAATGACTAAAATTTATTGGACACAATAAAATACTATAATATTGGACAGAGGATCTGAACTAATACGCATGAGCGCGTAATCGAAAATTGTCAATATATCCTTCTAGCTCTTGGAATAAAATTATAAAAAAGGAACATCTGAGCCTCCTAAGGCATATGGTACAAACCGCTACTAACTCAAAAAGATTGTGGTCCAGTTTCATCTGCAACTAAAACTTCTTCCTTTTTCCTGTTTTTTATGCAGTCAAGCAGTACTGGAGATGACGAGGAAGAGAGGGACTGGGCAATCAGGACCATTTCAAACTAAAATGTTAGCTTTATTTTGACCTTTTAACATAAAATCGGATAAGTTCAACTTTACTTCGGTCACCCCATACGCAAATCTGATGTTACTTATTAAGCTCCAATCTATAATGAAATAGAGCGACAGCTAGAGTTCAACTTCTTAATTCTTCCCTCGGAACACTACGCTTATTTTAAGTACTAAATTTTTATTTAAATTAAAGATTAAAAAAAAGCTGAAAGTACGAGCAAGGCAAAATTATATCCAATCATCCAGGGCGAAGCTAGTACAGTACTAAAATTTCTGTACACGCGCTTCTCTTCTTTTTTGTATTTTGGTAAGTTGCAAAATTTTAAGAACTTAATTGATTATAACTATGGGTCGCATGTGAAAACTGTTTTGAACGTAAAGAAGCTGCAACAGGAGGACATAAGAAACATGAAAATCTTCAACAATAAAGCAAGGGGTAAGCGGCAATCTTTCTATTCTTTAAGGTGAAAAAAAATAATCCAATGCGTTTTTTATTTGGTGCATATTGGAAAATTTTATGAAAGATGAAAATGGGAAAAATAAATAAAATTTCAGCTTGTTAAATATATTCATACATAAATAGTTTTTATTAGTTGTTGCCTTGGCCCTCGGGATTAATTAAGGAGAGAAGCAAATTAGTTGAAGTTATTTTAATTAATGTTACCCCATTTTGTTGTTACAAAAAATAGAACTTTTAAAATCATTACAGTAATTGACATAGTTATAGTTCTTTATCCTTTTTGAAATGTTTTATTAGTCTTATTGAAGTAAACAACTACATTAGTATAGGTTAATATTGCATAAAAAAATGAAACACCGAACAAAAATTGTAGAAATAGAAATAAATCACTACAAGAAAAATACCCATTTTGCGACATTTTAAAAACGTCGCAAATGTTTAAAAAACGTCGTAGATACTTATTCGTGACGTGTCTGAAGACGTCGCAATAGACGTCGTTGAAGGGGAAGTAAGGAAACGGTTTTGTCGACGTTTTGTAGAAAACGTCAAGGCAGCCTAGGCCATTTTTCGACGTTTGGGAAAACGTCATAAAAGGGCAAGAGAATGGGCGACGAGTCAGTTAAACGTCGTGGAAGCAATATAGTTTTGTGCGACGTTCACTAGACGTCGTTGTAGCATGACAATCTGCGACGTTTGGGATTAAACGTCGCAGATGATGAGTTTGTAAATATATTTTTTAAATATATTAAAATAAGTTTATTTAAATAAATTTTAAATTTTATATAAACCATCCGAAATTAGTAATAATAGTGAGAATTATTAAAATTAAAATTGAAATTTTATTTGAATCCGAATATAATTTTAAACTTGAATTTTAATGGAATTACTATTCTGATTGAATAATTAATAATCAGGAAAAATATTAAATCTTATTTATTTAATAACTATTTAATATTATATATTTAATTTTTTATTTAGTAATTTATTAATTTGTTGAGTACATCATAGATTTGCGAATGATTAATAATGTATAACAAGAATTTAATACATGTAGACAAAGAGTTATATAATTTAAAATCCCAAA
>JAOTAX010000008.1:20104135-20120176 GCA_025629825.1 Erythroxylum guanchezii
TATTGGCCCAGTGTAGGCATAGGTAATACCTATGCAAAATTAAATTTAGTTATATACTATATAGCATCTGATTTTTTATTTTTGGGCAGTGTGGGCAGCTGCCCATAGTGCCCACACTGTTCCTTCGCCCCTGCACATATCAATTACTATTCGAAGTAGAAGTATTGAGTGTTATGCATTAGTTGTTACTTAATATTTATAATAGCAATGTTCAAGATTAACATTTAATAACATAGAATTAAAGTAGTTTTTTTTCCTTTTTTCCTTTTTTACTCAAGAATAAATATAGTAAATACTAGTGAATTTATTATTATTAATATCATCTTAAATTATATCAAAATATATGATATGTTTTTTTAGTATTTCAGCATTTCAGGTTCAAGTTTAAACCTAAAACCGCACGTTAGAAACCGGAACCTAAATCATGAACCATAAACATGATTTTTCAGGTTCAATTCGAACCGAACCTAAACTCAAATTCGATTAACCTTATTTACAGATTCGATATGTGATTCAAGTATGGTTCACAAATTCACGAATTTTCTTAAATACCCCTACACAGTATAAGTAACTCCAATCCCAGTATCGGTCGGTATTCATAGCACTAGTTATAAGTGTGATCGTAGAATTCTTTGAACCGTCTGGTTGCCACGACTAAATTCTAGGCAGCAAATAATTTAGTAGCGCAGTAACTGTCGGTCCCCACATGGGACGATCGCAACTTGGGAAGGAAACTGAGGAGCAAGAGAAGAGAAGGTGACGCTTAAGTCATTGATGTCGTCACCTCGTCGGTGGATCTATAATTGATTTGAATTTTCCTACACATGTCCAGCTACCTCGGCCGTCTTATTCTGTATAAAAGCGGAGCGGCAGAAGAGACGAGAGGAGGATACTGAAGTCATTGATGTCGTCATCTCGTGGGTGGGTCGATAATTTCTTTGAATTTCCCTCCCCATGTCCAGCCACGTAAGTGATTCATATAAACGTATGGATAAAAATAAAGGGACAAGGTTGGAATAGGCAACGAGGATCTCGGTTGACTACGTAGGCCGTGTTATTCTAACCAACGACATTTTTTTTTTTTCTGGGTTGTTGACAGTAACAATTTAACATGCAAAAAGTACAACATGATTACAACCAAAATTTAAGGCTACGGGTGTAAGATGATATCATTGTCTCTCGTCTGAACGCAGTTGTAATCTAAAGAGTTTTCCAATGTAGAAATAGCTATGAACTTTCGCAGGTATAGCTTGACTAATTGAAGATTTCATGCCCAGAAAGTTATCCAAACCCAACATCTGCAGGTTCTCATGTATTTTAAAAGTATTATGTATATATTTTAATAATTAAAGAAATGTTCAATTAAAAATTTAAGAGTTGTTTATTTCCGTTTTTAAACTACGACTTTTGTTATGGTGGCTAAAAGGACAAAAATAACTTATTAAAGGTTAAAACTCGTTTGGTCTATAGTTTTGTTATTTATTGTTTTTAAAAATTAAAAACTACAATAAAATTAAAAATTGAAATTGTTTGTTTTTATTTTTCCGTATATTTTTAGGTATGATTTTCAAAAGAAAGGAAATAATTTATTAAAATGTGTTAGTGTTGTATAAAAAAACAAAATAAATTATAAAATCTTAAAATATGTGAATCATTAATGAAATGTCAAGATGAACATTAATCCTAACTCCTTTTTTTTGTTTTGTTATTTGTCTAATCATTGCTTTACTTACGGAGATGGCTACTTTGTGACACAATGGCCCACGATTTCTATAAAAATGGTACGAACTTCTTCTTCTGCTTGTTTAAAGCCCAAACTCCTAACTTCATATTGGTGGTCAAGAAGTACTCAAAGGCTACTCTACTCTGGTTACACTTATGCTCCCAACTATCTAATGAAAATCGACTTTCATAAGGTCTTCGAAAACATTAGCTAAGATTTCATATAGATAATGTTCCAAGCTTTGGGATTTCCAGATATCTTCATCAATTGGTTAAAGAAATGCATCACCTCTATTACTTTATTTGTTCTTATAAATGACAGTCTAACTAATTTTTTTAAGGTTGCCAGGGGTCTTCCATAGGAGGATCCTCTATCTTCCTATCTCTTCATTATATATATGAACCCCTTAGTTCAATTATTAAACAAGAAGTGTCAGTTAATCCAAATTTTAGATACCATTCCAAATGCAAAAGGATTGTCTTAATTAATTTTGGGTTTACACATAACATCCTTCTTTTTTATAGACCTCAAACGAGTTCCATCAACACCTTGGTGAAGGTACTTGAGAAATTTAAAAGCTACTCTAGGTTACAAATCAATCTCAGTAAAAGCCTCTGTCTTCTCTCCAAAACAACCACTAATCTCCAATTGTTTGTTGCACAAGCTACTGGTATGTATCCCACTAGCCATCCAATAAAGTATTTGGGACTTCCAATAACTTCAAAATGCCTCAATTACCAAAAGTGCTTACCCCTCATTGAAAGAATTGGGAGAAGAATTTATCTTTGAAATCCAAGAGAAATTATAAGAGTCAGTGTATGAGAAATTTAATCATACATCAATGATAGAAACTTCAAAGGCCCTGAAAATGGTATGAGGTGCCTCGAGGGCCAATCTCCGTTCGGCCTGAATAAAACTCTATCCTTTCCTGGTAAATTACAACTTATAAATTCTGTGCTTAATTCTTTGCATATATATTGGAGTTCCCACATATTCCTCTCCCAAAGCATTATCAAAAGTATTGAAAGATTGCTCAAAAATCTCTTGTGGAACCATTCGGATGGGTCTAAAGATGCAGCAAAGGTCAAGTCGAATAATATATGGTTCCCTAAAGAAGAAGGTGGCTTGCGATCTCACGTATCAGAACCACAAACCAGGCTTTGATTCTCAAGAGACTTTGGTGGATTTTACTTAATAAACACTCACTGTGGATAAGATGGCTACACTCTTATTTTCTACAATGTAGAAGTATATGGAAAATATGCAAAAGCTCCTCTCATTTTCACTTCTTGAATCAATTACTTACTTTGAGAGATATGGTACTAATGATGTCACAAGTAAAGCTGGTAATGATCCAAATTCTACTGATATATTTGACTAGAAAGGCTACCCGATCCACACTCTAAGCAATAAAATTACCAAGAATCTCTTAAGAAGAAGATGCCCTGAAGTTAATTGACACGAAATTGTGTGGAACAAAACACTCGCTCCTCGACTATCCTTCATTCTTTAGCTTGCTATCCAGAATAAGCTTAATACTTTAGACAAATTTCCTTATTTGCAAGTTGATAGAATTTGTCCTATGTGTCAACTTTATGAAGAATCTTGAGATTATCTTTTCTTCACATGTCCCTTCAACTTCCACATATAGCAGAAGATTCAGAGGAAATGTCTATGGTCTGATCTAAGTAACAACATACTTGACATCATGCAAAGCTTATTAGTCGGGACAACTCGTCTAAAACATATTCAATTCATCTTTATTCTTTGCTTTGGGGACTTGTGTGTACACACTATGGAGCGAATGTAATCTCAGAAAGTTTGCAAATAAAAGTTTAATAGGATAATCCATTCAGTTGGACATTATACAACAAATACATGAGTTGCTGATTGTGAAGAAATTTAACAACAATGCACAACTGATATATCATATTCTTTGAACATTTGAATGCATGTGTGTTTGCTCTATTTTTTTTCTGACTTATATTTTGTCATTACTCCTTATATATCTTTGTAAGGAGTGTAAAGGGTGTACTCTTTAACTTTTGGTGTACCTTGTATTATTTTCATTTTTATCAATTAATACCATTTTATTTTTTAAAAAATGCTCCTGACTCAATACACTAAAAAAGGATAAAGAAGTTTGTTTTTTTTTAATAATTTGTTTTCTCAAATT
Source organism: Erythroxylum guanchezii (assembly GCA_025629825.1). NCBI lineage: Eukaryota > Viridiplantae > Streptophyta > Magnoliopsida > Malpighiales > Erythroxylaceae > Erythroxylum > Erythroxylum guanchezii. The sequence continues at coordinate 20,108,035 of JAOTAX010000008.1, forward strand.
TTGTGCTAATCCATATTTTCTACTCCTTTACTCAAAAATTGTATTGAAGTATTATGACAGAAATTAAGGAAGAACCATTGATCTTCTCCTCTCTTGTACTTTTCACTCTTATTATTGATGTGGAAGCAAGATTAATAAATTTGAAAAAAAAAGAAAACCTAGAAAAATCCCAACTTACTTTTTTCAAAGAATTGATGAAGGCTTACATTAATTTTTTTTTATCATTGTGATTGCTTAGGTTTTGACACACTCAATTCCTCATCGAGATAGTGCATTAAGATGTCATAGAAAGAATCAAGATTGGCTTGTAATTGAGTGAGCTAATACTTAATAGCTACTAGACAATTATTAGGTGGAGATTCATGATATGGTCGTGAGGTAGTAGCCCTATCATCTACAAGTAGCTCCATATTGTGAATAAGTATAGACATATAAGGACCAAAGTAATACATGAAAGCCTCATATGGTGGTACAAGCTATTGATGCTATAATTACTATAATTGAGAAGACATATGACCATTAATGAGTTGGTAACCTATACCACTACTATTAAGGGTAATAAAATCAAAGAAGAAATCTAGATCAATCTTATATTTAGTGGAAGAGATGTGAAAATGTTGGAAGATGAGGTTATGGATTAGATTATATGAGATGTTTTGTTTCTTTTTATTGGTGCTACTAAAACGAATCATATTGAGTAAAATGAAGTTATCGAGATGTATGTTCTCTCTTTGTAGAAGGGTGGAGAGGAACTAAAGGTCATCAAATCCTAGAAATGTAAAATGGACATCAAAACAAACAAAGTTGTACTTGATAAAAAGATGATAAAATTTAGTAATAACATTAAAACCATAAATATCTTTTGGTTTTTTAATGACTTTTACACAACACCTAACTTAAAGATGATTTTGACTTGATCATATACAAATTTTATTAAAAGTTGATATTTGGTATGATTACTTTATAAGCAAGATTTTCAGGTGTGAAAATGTCTAAAATATCATTAATAAGGTCATTAGTAAGATAGATGTCTACACCTTAGACTTTAGAAAGAGGTGAGTGTTGCCCTTGATTATGTAAGATCGAAGGTTATAGTAAAACAACCTAACATTTTTTAGACTATTGTGATAATCCTTGGCAAGTAGAGATTCCTATCCTTGATTAATAAAAAATTGTATAAGGTCTTATGCTTTAAATTATTATAGACTTGATGGGAGAAATTAAATGATTTTCATATAACCCGTGTAAAATATAATTGATAAATTAAGGACAGTGAAAGTCAAAGTACCCATCCTTATGACTAGAATTAGGCACAGGTATAGGAGGAATTAGAGATCTCTCTCATGTTCTTCGAGTCCTAGTAGAAGTGTGGTTAGTCTTACATTAGTAAATATTCTAGTTATAAAGGGGGAGTTTTATCTCATTCTTCCCATAAGAATAAAATGTGTGAAGTTCTTTAAGGATGGAAACAAAAACTTTAAATATGGTGGGTATCTATGATTTTTAAAAGTCTAAAGAAACCTGGAGGAAATGAATTTCATTAAATTTTTAAACACTTAATCTCAATAACTTTAATTCCCATCCATCACAACAAGTAGTATTAGTCATCTAGGAAAAGGTAAGATAAATTACAAAATATACACGATTTGGTGAAAATTTTAAAATCAAGGAATTTTGAGAAATAATTTGTCATTGATTTTCAGTTAGGGCAAGAATTGACAAAGTTGAGTGTTGGTATAGTTTAAATATATTCCTAGTGATGGTAGGTAATCATCAATTGCACAAGAAAATAAAAAATGTTAACTGAATAAAAAATTCCTAAATTTATTCACAAGGAAAAATGTAAGAAAAAACTTAAATTGGATAAAAATGGAGATGATTAGACGTAATAAGAGTTATAAAATCATAATTCGACCATTAATTTCACTAATAAAGGATCAATTTGGAAAAATGACAAGAGAAATGCAAAGAAATGAAAAACCCTAATTCTAGAACCATCATATCTTCAAATTAAAAAAAATTGGTGCCATCTAATTGTTATTAGATGAAATTATATGTAAAAAAGCTTTAATAAAATGAAAAATAATGAATTAATGATTAATTGGAGCTTAAAGGAGGGTAAAGAACAATTTTGGACTCTTATAGAAATGTTGAGGCTGGGGGAGATACTTAAGCTATCATTCAAGAGCTTGATTGGTAATGGTAACAACACCTTATTTTATTTCAATATGAATTCAATTGGATTGGCAATCACCCTTATCGCTAAGGTAAAAGAAGTAGTTGATGGTGATGATTAAAGTTGCAAATCAAGAGGACTATCTATAATTAATGCAAACCTTCCAAGTTATAAATAAAATCCAAATGAAAATGACTATGTGGTTTGTTTGAGGGATAATTCACACAAATTTACTAATAATTCGTGTTTGGAACTCACTTTAAAAGAATTTCATGGTATGGCCTATTCTGGACTAAATTATTAATTCTTAAGGCTTCACTAATAAGTAGTTAAGCAATGTGTTAAAGACAAAAGGTAGGTATTTTGGCTATAATGATAAAATGTTTGCTTTGTGTCAGACATTATTTAAATCTAATAGTGGCTTGTTCTTTAAGTGTGGATATTCATAAGTCATTTGATATAGGATACAACAACTTCTTCATATAAATTGTAACGCAAGAAAATGGCATTTAATTATTAAGTGGGCTAGCAATATAATCAAATTGATGGGGAAGGATTCTACTATCTTTAGAACCCCATTCATTTAGTAAATTTACATTGCCAGAATATTTGATAGAAGAAATTAGGGATAATGATTTCATTGTTTTCAATTCAATTTTCTCTTTAAATATATTTGATTTCTTGTTCGCCGATGTATAACTAAATATTTTATTAGTATTTAGGCTAGATGATATTTGATATCTAAACATGTGTTGATTATCTTGTGAATGTAATTGATTGTTTGATTTATTTAGATCCAATGACTTGTTTTATTTATGTTATATTAATTTGGAATATTAGATCTTAGTTTGATTTCAGAAATAGCCATTGAGAAATCCTAGGATTGAATAGATCCACGGTAATTAGAAAGAGTTGATTGTGACCCTAGAGATAGGATGACATAAATCTTCTGGATTAGGGTCAAACCTAATAGAGGAATTTAGAAAACGGTAACAAAATCCTATAAAATTTAACTGAAGTCATTCTATTAGAAACCTTAAGATTATTTGTTAGTATACTTAAGGTCTGATACTAGCATCGCATAGAAGTCTCCACGGTCCAATAAATCAGTAAACCAATTGCATAACAAAAGATCAATCTGTTAAGGTTTAGGGGGTTTTGAACCTAAATACTAATCACTTGATATGGGTAATTTACTTAGTGTTTCATAATTCTCTGCTTTAATTGTGTTGTTCCTTTATTTTATTTGCTTAATTTAGTTTCTTTAATTAAAAATCACAATTAATTATTAGGTTAGATAATAGAATAACATTAATTACTAGTACTCGCTGTCCTCATGGGATTGAACCGTACTTGTCAATACTAGCTATAACTATGTCGTCCACTTGTGGTATAACAATATTGACTAACTGATGAAAAAGGCCAATCAAGTTTTTGGCGCTGTTGTTAAGGATAGTGATATTATGAAAGCCTAAATGTTATTACCCTAGACATTTTCATTTCATTTTGTTTTATTTTTATTTTGTATTTATTTTATTATATCTTACTGTATTATTTTGGCTTGTTTATTTAATTATCTTCGAAACTTTTCTACATTGATAGTGTGTGGTGGTTTATTTTAGGTATTGAGATTTAATGTCATAGCCACAATGCACATTGGAAGGATGAGTAAACAATATTTTTATAGGAGCTACAATTTATTTTTTTAATCTGTATCATCACCAAATGAGAGAGGTGTTATCATATATTTCCGGAGGCTCAATCGATATCTAGACCATGTTACGACAATGGTGTAAGTTATCACTATAATCATAAATATCAAGCACCAATATATATATAGAAGCAACCAAACATGCAACTTTATACGAATAGTTACAATTCATAATGTAGAAGCTCTTACACCTATGGATGGAAAATTTATGTTATGGCTGGATATTTATAACACCAAGATATGATGATTGATTTCATTCAAGAATCAATCATGAAGCATCAAGAAATAGAGGCTCGTATATAGAATTTGGTGAATTGGATGGATCAACTGGCAATGATACTATCTGAAGTGATCCAAGGGAGTTTTACTAGTGCTACTGGAGCATACCTTATAGAATGTGAAATGGCAATCACCCTCAGTAGCGAAATAGAGTTCTTAGTAGAAGAAGAAGAAGAAGAGAAGGCAAATATTAGATATAAAATAATGGAATACATTGCCAAACTTAAAGCTACCCAACATGAATCTAAAGAAAGAGTTTCTTCACCTGAATATCTTGAGCATAACGTAGAATGTTATTTGAGCCCATTAATGTAGTAGAGTGAAGAAAAGACAACGGTTAGCTTCATGGATGAAGAAACATTCTAAGAAGAGTTTCCCAAAGAAGCTTCCATCCAAAAACGGAAAGTAGAGGAGTGGCAGAAGGTAATTGAAGAAGATAAGCCAAAAACCTTTGTCTATGAAGAAGAAGAGGAAGAGTGGAAAAAAGGTAGTTGAGGAAGAACTGGCAGAGGAATCAAGTAAGGAAACAACTGATAAGGTGTTAGTAGTGACTTTAAGTACGGAGGGTTCCCACATCCTCAAAGACAACCTGTTTGATTAGCTGACAATTTAGGGAGTTCCATTATCCCTCATTTTATTAACAACTTTTCATTTAAAAGGGCATTATTACAATTAATTGGTTTTACTAACTTAATACATCATGTCCTTTTGATCATCTTGCAACATGTGGCTTGTTTATAGGTTATGAAACTGCTTTGTAAGGAAAAAGGTGAAAGCACGCCGCTGATTATTGATCCAAGATGAAGTTAAGCATAAAGGTTATGTTAAGCTACCAATGTTAAAAAAGCACTGCATAGGAGGCAACCCATGAATTAAGATAAGTTTAAGTTTTATTTCATTTTTTATTTCGTGTGTTAGTATAGGATTTTATTTCATATTATCTTTATTTCTTTTGTTCTTTTTATCCTTTTGTTTTATATTTTGCAAGGATGTAGTTCACTATTGGATGGATATGAAATTAGGAAATCTTCACAATCAGGAAAGCACCAAAAAAGCCTCTCACTTTTATTTACACTTGTATTGTGTACGTTAGGGACAATGTACAACTTTAAGTGTGGGAATGGATTTAATGGATTTTAAACAATTTTTTCAAGCTTATTAATTTTTAAGAATTTTTAAAGCTTATTATAATCTTAATTATGAACCTTATTAAATGATATTCCGAATTGATTGATCAATACTATGTTTCATTGTTGAATATTGATTGAATTCGTATGTAAAAGGATGATGGTTATAATAAAATTAGTTTTCTAAGTCATATTTTTAGTAATCATTGAGATGATTAAGTTGAATGAAATTTGCGTATTATTTACACATATATAACCAATTTTTTCGTGAGTTTTTAAACCTAAATAAAAAATTTTAAAAATTTGTAAAGCTCTTTTTATTCTTTTATGTGTGTGTTATCATGTATAGTAGGATAATTTTATAACTTGCTCTTATTATGCATATCAAGACTATATTTGTTAAATTAGAAGCATTAATATAATGAAGGCACTTAGATTTAACAACTTGTTTTGGCCTATTTCTTTGAAAATTAACATACCCTAAACTTTACCTTTAGGACTAACCAAGTTGAGGCTTAGCCATTTTCATTGATTTAACCCACATATTAACCTTTATCTTATTTTTTGTTGCAGACCTTTTTATTGTTTTGAACCTTGAAGGTTATTTACATTTTTTACTTATTAAGACTTGAAATTTTTGAAAGATCCAGTATGTTTATTATTATAGGATTGAATATTGTGATTCAAAACAAAAGAATACCGAAAAACCAAAACAAAAAAATGGAAAGAAAAACTAAAAAAATCGAGTATAAAAAAAAGAGAAAAGAATAAGTATATAGTACCAATGGATTTACAATGGAAGGACCTTAATGTTTGTAAACAAGTCTTGTAATGTTTCTTTGAGTAAATTTCGTTCACTTTAACTCTTTTTATTAACCCAATCATACCATACCTAAACCTTATTGTAACCTATACAAAGACCTTTTGATTTTTATTTCTAGTTTATACATAAGTGGTGGAGATGTGAATTTATTGCAATCATATGGTAAGAATTATATTATGCATTGATTGAGAGTTTTGATAATTTTCACCCTAAACACTTGAGTGCATTGAGTAAAATCTTAGTGAGGGTGTAAAAAGATATGCTTTTGATTTTAATGCGATTATTGATGTGATTACTATTAATATTACTTTAGAAATTAATATTATGACAACTTGACTCTAATTATATGTTAATTTGATTCAATTGGATATGATGATGTATAGTATGAATGGACATATTGAAATTGATGAAGGATTGATGTTGTAAGATTTATAATTTTGATTATAGTTTGCTTGAGGACAAGCAAAAACTTAAGTGTGAGGATGTTTGATAGATACATATTTGAATATATTTTTACACCCGTATTCGATGTATTTTGCGTGATATTCTATACTTTTGTTGTATCTTTGGTACTTAATTTGCTCCAAGTGTGTATGCAGATTATAATTGCCTTCATAGACTTGAAGGAGAAGAATTCAAAAGAAAACATAGTGTAAAACAAAGATTTGGTGCACAAAAGAGATGCACAGTCGTGCATTTGCCTGTGCACTCCTCTCAAGTCGTGCAGTTTCACAAGTTTTGGGCATTTTGGTTATGCATAGCCGGATGCATGGCCATGCATTAGCCAGTGCATCTCTTAAAATCCTAAATTTCATCATAAAAAGACGTTTTTGGGGGTAAATGAGAGGGAGAGATGGGAAGAAGTGTTCTAAAGTTTTTAAAGGTGATTCTAAGTGCGATTGTGAGCCATAGGAGCTAGGGACGCAAAGATTTTATCGACAGATCCATTATAATACAAGATTAGACATCTACATCGCCAGAATATTCATAGAAGATAATCAGGGATATTGAGAATTATGATTTCGTTGTTTTTGATTCACTTTTCTATTTATATATATATCTAATTTTGTGTTCGTTGATGTATAACTAAATATTTTATTATTATTTAGGCTTGATGAACCATATTTAATACCTGCATGTGTTGATTATTTTATGAACGCAATTGATTTTTTGATTTATTGAGATCCAATTACTTATTTTATTTATGTTCTAGTAATTTGGAATATTAGATCATAATTTGATTTCATACATAGCAATTGAGAAATACTAGGTTTGAATGGATCCATGGTTATTGGAATAAGTTGATTGCAACCCTATGATAAGATGACATAAATCTTCTAGATTAGGGTCAAATTTAATAAAGGGATTCATAAAATGGTAACACAATCCTATAAAATTTAACCAGAGTAATTATGTTAGAAACCTAGGATTAGTTGTTAGTAGACATAAGGTTAGCTACTAGCATGTCGTAGGAGTCTTTACAGTCTAACAAATCTTTAAACGAATTATAGAACAAAAGATCAATCTACTAAGGTTTGGGGGGATTCGAACCTAAATGTTAATCACTTGATATCGATAATTAACTTAGTGTTTTATAATTCTCTACTTTAATCATCCGTTCGTTTATTTTATTTACTTAATGTAGGTTCTTTAATTAAAAATCACAATCAATCCATAGGCTAGATAATAGAATAAAATTAATTACTAATACTTGCTATCCTTATGGGATCGATTGGTACTTATCGGTACTAGCTACAACTATGCTGTGTATTTGCGGTATAACAATATTAACTAACTCGCAAAAAAAGTCAATCACTCATCAACCTGTCAAACTAAGTAAGTAATACCAATAGCTAAAACCACCCCTTACATCAATCCAGGAATGGAGTTGAAATCAGTAATGAAGAACCTAATGAGCAATTTCAAATAGTTAAAAGAAGAAGATCCCAAAGGAGCAAAGGTAAAGACTTAAAAAATAAGCATCATTAATATGTTAATTTTTCTCTAAAATGTCAGAGATTTAAACTACCCTACAAAACAAACTGCTTTCAAGGAATTTTTTATGAGTGAAAAGTTTTTAAAGTAGGGTTACTTGAAACAAAAATCAAGTCAAAATGTTTGAAAATTAAATATTTTGGGGTCTCAATAGAAGCTGCTTACCAATTAATCTCATCATGCATATGAGAGAATCATCATCTGTATGGTAGAATCATCATGTATTATAAGGATGGTGACATTTGAGTAGAGTTATTAAATTTAACTGACCAAGTCATACATGTTAGAATCTCCTACCTGCAAGAGAAAACAGATATCATCATTTCCATCATTTACACCAGTAATTTTGGATTCTAAAGGAAAGATTTATGGAACAATCTTATAAACTTCAGCAGATGTCTTGATATGTCTTGGATGATATGTGGTGACTTCAAATCAACACTACATGGATCAGAGGCTCTAGGAAACTGCAATCTAAGAAATTTTTCTAAACACTTCAAAGAATGTGTGGAGAACCTGGGAGTTACAAACCTGAAACATACAGGACCTAATTTTACTTGGTCCAAAAAATAATGCTCAAATTGGTTTATCAAGAAGAAACTAGATTGAGCTCTAGTCAATATGAGCTAGTAGCTTGATTCTCTAATAGTAATGTTATTTTCAAAGATCTTCTATTCTCGAATCATATACCAATCAAAATTAAGAATCTATTTTTGATAACTTCCAAGAAGTTTCCTTTTTATATTTAACAATTTTTTGGCTAATGATCCAAGTTTTAATGATGCTTGTAAGAAGGGTGATGAATGTTTCTTTAAGGGAACCAAGCAATTCAGTTATGTCCAAAAGCCGAAGGAAATTAAAAAGGAACTCTAGGTGCTCCATTCTTTAAAGAGCTCCACTGATAATGCTCTAATGATAGCCAAAAATGAACTTTCAGAAACCCAAAAACTTTGTGCTCTCTCACCTCATGATCCTCATCTTCTAGCCAGAGAAAGACAAACTCTCCCAATCCCAAATTATTTATTGTAGGGTTTCAATTATACATCATAAATTATAACATACACAATGGAAAATAAAATGAAACCTAGAAAATATAGAATCAAACATGTGCCATTATATGTAGTAAATCAAAACATGAATAAGATGTGTGTACCTTTGTCGATGATCTCCTTCGTTCTTTAATCTCTTAACGACATCAAGTTGTCGAAAACCATAACAACCAAGCTAAATCGTCCCTAATGTAGTCCATACCAAGATCGAAGAAAGAAACCTCTAAGGAAATGGCATAGCACGCACAAAAGTGCTAGCTATTGACGTGTGTTCTTAAGAGAATGTTTGTAGAGAGTGAGAGAAGATGATAAACACTTCACCAAAAGTCTCTCTATTTTTCACACAACTCTTGCACGAAAATTGGTATTTTTATACCCTTTGTCCTTCCTCTAGCTCCCATCATCAATGGAGAGAGTTGGTGGGAATTAAATGGCCATTAATCCCACTTAATATGTATGAAAACATTCCCCTCTTCTTTAAAGGGTAATTTTGTCATCTTGCCTAATAAGCAAGATTCATATGTGTCATCTAATTCACAATCAAATGACCCTAAACTACCACACTTATGTAGCTTAGTCATGCAACTCTCATATCTTAGATCCCTATCCAAAACCATTTTACTTATTCTTCGAATCTCCAATGCGTGTGACCCATTAGGTTCCCGATTATATTGGCCACTTAAATCAACACTTAATTCATGCAAGTCATGAGCAGTATTTAGCAACATATCATGACCCTAATTGACTAGAAGGTCAGTGATTTGACCGCGAACCACCCATCTATAGATAACGTTCCCGTGCAATTTTTCCTTTCACTAGCTATACCCCCTTGGTTCAAAGTATGGTTATAGTGTCAACTCCCACTAGACTGACTACGTCACACCTAGCCCAAATGATGTTAGTTCTTATCCTCTAAGCTCATTACTCAATTGGATATGTCACTGAAGACTATCTTCATGACATTTCCACTCTAGCCAGAGATTCCTGAGTAATGACCCTTTCAAAAGGCCGTGGGTATCATCTTCTTCTATCAGGAGTGGTGAATACTTTATTGAATACTCAATTACCTTCGAATACCTTAAGCTGTACCTAATCACAACCCTCTGAACAACTTTTGAGAGGAAATAAGGAATGGAGTCAAGGTACAAGATCAATATCCAAGATATCCTTGAGCACCTCATGTCTAAGGATATTTGCACCATTTTTATGATAAGACTATCATTGACCCTAGAATAGATTATCCATATGATTGTCTCATAGTAGGTCATCCAATGTCCTTACTACTATTAGTAAGCATCAACATGTTAACTTTAAACAACTCAAGCTCACAACTTATAAGATCTATTACTTGATCCAATCAAGGATTATAACATGTGCTAGTCTGTCTAGATTAATAATGTCCTATCTTATTAATCATATGACTAGGGATAATTTAGATACTAATATAATTACACATGATAGGGATCTCATTATAATGATTTCCTTCATTCTATGTACTAATCAAGGACTTCATTAATTATATTTAAGATCATTATCAATTCACAAAAAAATGAACATCAAATTAACGAAAATATTTTTTTATTAATCATAAAGACTTGTACAATAAGTGCTAAAGGAGATTGCCTTTAGAGCACTTCTCTAACAAACTCCCACTTGTATTAAAGCCAATCACCCTTGTATCTAATACCATAGGCAAGTACTTAAGAATCATATCACTTTTGGGTAATTAGCTTAGTTAAAGGGTCAATAATATTCTGATCGGTGGGCACTCTCTCTATCTTGATATCATTTCTACTAATGATTTCTCTAATCAAATGGTATCGTCTGAGTACATGTTTGGATTTATGATGAGATTTTGGTTCCTTTGCTTGTGCTATGGCACCATTGTTTTCACAATACCACTATATTGGGTCAACAATGCTAGGAAACCGCTCCAAGTTCCATAATGAAGTTCTTGATCCAAACTACTTCCTTTGCTACTTCTGAAGCGGCAATGAACTCTACTTTGGTTGTTGAATCTATAGTTGTCTCTTGTTTGAAACTCTTCCAACTGACTGGTCCACCATTTAATGTGAAAATATATCCTGACTGGGATCTTGAGTCATCCCTGTCAGATTGGAAACTGACATTTGTATACCCGCTCATAATAAGATCTCCTTCTCCATATACCAAGAATACATCCTTAGTTATTCTTAAGCACTTAAGGATATTCTTGACAGCTACCCAATGATTTGTTGGATCGAAAACAAAAGCATGCAAGATTTGGCTAAAATAGTAGATTTCAAAACTTTTTTGAAATCAAAACGTAGTGGAAATGTAATATCCCGTCCCCCTATTATGGGTTGGGACCCACAACTTCAGTATATGGGAGTTTAAAGTGAGGTTAAGGAAATTCATATTCTTGCTCATGCATCATGTTAGCATATATTCACATAAATATTGAATGTTTGCACATAAAAAAAGTGCTACATGCATTCATTGACAACTTCTGGGTATGATTGTGTTTAAATGTGATTTTATTGAAAATGAAAAGTAGAGGGAGTTGAAAGAGTGATCTTGGTATGAGTTGTGATAAGGAAAGATTTGGAAACAAAATTGGTAGTGATATGGAAAATGTTCATTGAGTGTGCTTCGGTCTATTAACCACAACTTTTTCTCTGGTTATCCAAACGAGATGATTCTTAATTTGGATTAAACTAGCAAAATAGGTTTCCATTTCTTATGAAGACATCGAATTTAAATTCTGTCTCTAAAAATCTCAAAATTGGTTATGAAGTTGAGAATTGGGTGCAGTACATTGGTGGATCAATGAAAATTTCGTCTTCGGAATTTAGGAGAAAATTTGGGATTGATCTATTTAGATTTTGGCAAAGTTTCCTTTTGACAGTTATAGATATTTTTTTTAATCTTTCCAACAGTATATAGTATGAAAATTTTGGACATTTGAGTCAAAAGTTATGATCTTTATAAGTGGCGATGTTG
>JAOTAX010000008.1:20120276-20132885 GCA_025629825.1 Erythroxylum guanchezii
TATGCATTCTTACTTCTTCAATTTAACTTACACCATACTATACTCTAACTTAATTTTAATTTCTCCATTTAATACTTGTAAATTCTCCTTATGCTAGAAAGATCATGGACTCCATTATAAGAAAATAAAATAAAGCAAAATAAATAAACAAATAAAAAATTTTGGAGTCCAACATTGATACCTTCGGGAATCCACAGTTCAATACCTTCAGGTATCCACAATTTGATACCTTCGGGTATCCACAGCACCCGTTATCCATACCCATAGAAAATGTGCAAGATTAACACAAAAAGGAAACTTAACAGTCATAAATAAGAAACACAGCATGACAATATGAATAATGGGTATTGATGAGCATTTGTATTGATTGTACTAATGAATTGTGATGATGAGCAATTACATTGATAATTTGTATCAGTGACCGTTGAATATCAATATTTGGCTTATAAATGTGTATTTTCGGCATATGGATAATATGCTGAAGCATCTTTGCATTATGTACTTTGCTTAAGTATTCCATCATTGCTTACGTGAGCAATGAATATCAATGTTTGGTTCATGAATGTGAATTTATGGTATATGAGTTGTGATATTTCTGAATGTGTATGTTTGGTGGATGACTACTGTGAGTGGTCATCCAAACTAAGTGTTTCCCTACTAAGGTTTCAAGCTTAACACGGGTGTTAATCCGTGTAGGTACAAGTTATAGGAGTGAGGTACAGGGAACATCTGTAGGGATCAAGGCTTACAGGTAGAAGAAAAAGTACTTTTGGAATGTGTTTTTAATTATAGATGATTGCATATTTAATGAAGAAAGGAAATTGTATGTTTTCTTTTGGATTACCATGTAAATGTAAAGATGTATTACTACTGTTAAATGATAATGTTAAGCATTGGGGAGTTTGTAATGTGTATATGTATAGCATTAAATAAAATTGTATACCTTGAATACATGTACAAGAATTTGGTTGCTATATGTGTAGATGGTTATAGGTTCCGTATAGGGGGTGTTACATTTCCATATTTGAATCTACTTACTTTTTAAAAAAAAAATTGTCGTACCTAAGCATTAAAGCTAGTGGAGCATTTTTAATTGTTGATGTTTACGAATGACCAGAGAATAAGTTTGGGGTTGTGAATGTATGTGGATTGGTTATATTTGATGGAATGTGATTTTTATTTCCTATCAATGAATTCCATCATTGATGTTGTTTCTTTTAATTTCTGTATTTATTAAAGAAAAAGAGAATAAAGGAAAAGAAGTTTCAAGGAGGGAAATCATTTGTCTTGTAAGGTAACATGTTAGTCTTTCCTCCTAAAGTTGTATGGTATGGGTGAATTGATTATGATGCAAATAAGGGAGAAGTTATTGTGAACAGTCACTCCTTATAGCTACAGTTTATTATTTATCATCATTTTTTGTGAGTGATTTCTTATAATTATTTATGTTTCATGTGATTTATGGTATGAAGGCTTGAATCTAAGCTGTGAAGCAGAGTCTTTACACTCATCTTAGCTTATGGTACCTAATTTTGAGTGCATGTTAATTTTTGCACTCGATACTCCATTGAATATTTTTTCTACTTCACTAGTTTTGATAGCTTTTAAACTACATGACCTAAATATTTCTCACCTTAACCTTTATCCCCATTACAACTTTGAAAAGTCCTTTGATTCGTGTTATATATAGGAATCTTTAGTGGTGGAGAGCTGAAATGATCTATAATTTGTGGAATGTCTTAATCATGAAAGATGTTTGAGCATATCCATAGATTTATCTTATTTTTATAAATCTTGTCAAAGTCTACCCCTAGATTGCTCAATTATTATAAGGAAATGATTGTTGATTGATCGTGATTAAAAACATTGAATGTTTAATTCTTGCTGGGATTTTGCAAGTTATTCCTCTTATCTTATGACTGTTTATTTTTAGGAAATAAAATGAAGTGTTTTGATTTTTATTTTGATTTTTAGTTTTTCCAGATGACAGTCAAAAGCTAAGTATAAGGGAACTTGATAAGTGCTTAATTTTTGATATATATACTCCCTAATGCAATGATTAATGTTATGTTGAACTTAAGATACTTATTTTGGTTCGTATTTTGCCTTAGGTACAAGTTGGAGGAACAAGAACCAAAATAAGCTAAATCTACATCCTTAGAGTTGTTATATCAATGTTCGATCTATTTTGCATTTGTGGAGCAAGAAGGAGATGAATTAAGGTGAAGATGGGAAAAAGAATGGAAGAATTGGAATTGCTGTGACTTACACGAATGTGTATAAGAACGTGTAACTCATTGGAAATGTATATAAACTCAAAGACATTATTTCAAGAAACCATAAGACTTACATGCCTATTTAGGCGACTTACATGCCTATTTAGGCACTTACACGGTAGTGTAAGTGACTTACACTATCTTGTATATTGGTCGCGCATCTCTCTAGAACTATGTAGGTCCACAATTTCTGCCAAATTAATATACATGATCACTTATACATCTATATAGCTGACCATGTATAACTAAGCAACCATAATTTACACAATGAAAAGGCATTTAAAAGGACAACAAGGGTATGAAGAGATTAGGGACTTAAAACGAGGCAAATTCCTTTCCCTTTCAAGAGTTATAAAGAGCTAAACTCACCTTTCTAATTTAAAAGGAATGTCAAGGCTAACGAACATGTTTGGGTGTTCATTAGGCTAGTGATGTTGTTCTTAACCCTCTGTTGAGATTGACTATGTTATTTTGTGTTTAACGTTTTTAATTTATATATGAACAATTTAGATTGGCCTACTAGATTATTCATGTACAGATTCATTACCGAAATCTAGATTACAGTACACAATTGTTTTACATCTGATTCATTTATGGTAAACTAATGGTCAAACATCATTAGGGATAATATAGCATAGGTTAAATGACCCAAGCTTATGTGGTTATTACTTAGATTATTTTTTTTTCCTATTTCATAATGTAGATGTCACATTAAATTTATAGAATTTATTCTAGATTGTCCAGTAGTACGTAATCTTACCCCTACTTGGTAAAGAGAATGTTTCCAATAGACCCACATAAATATACATATATATGTAAAGTATAAATACATATTAAAATAATAAAGTAATAGTAAATTGTGAAAATAATAAACTGATAAAACCATATTATACCCATCTCTTTACCTCACCAACTTAGTCATTTTTAGTAATCACACCAATTTCCACAAAACATGTTCGAATGCATAAGTATACATATTTACTATAGAAACAAATATACACATATAAACTCCATTAAGATAGATAAATAGATGGGAGTGGCATTATCTTCTTACATTGTCTACTTTAATTTTTGAATGTTGGACATATCGACACTCTAACAACCATATTGCTTATTGTTTAACACACAATTAGTTGGGATGATTATTAGATATTTATGTTGCTTACTTTTGGATTCTTATAAGGCACCAGAAAATAAAAGAATAAGAAGCTACTACTAAAATAAGTGAGAGGAGGTAATGATATAGCATTTTAAGGAGCGAGGCTTTACAAAAAATGAAATTACGTCATTACCTATAATGATACTTTAAAACCTGAATGTGGTATTGGGTAGGAGAAACTTTTTTAAACTTCTCAAGGAAGCTTTGTACATGTTATTGTACTTACTTTATTACTTGAAAAGTTATGAATTCTTGTAATAAACATAATTTAGTAAATGAACATATAGCAATTTGTTTCCTTCAAAAAGATGCTTCAAACAATTCTAATATCTACACAATTAAAGATACAATTGTAAAAGCAATAGTGTTAAAGAAAACATTAATTCCATATGGTATGGTAAACGGTTGTATAAGACTCTATATCCTTCATATTGTTCATTCATAAAAGGTAACAACAAAAATTGTGATCATTTGGGTACATAAATTACTATATGCAACTAAACTTCAAAAGAAAAACATGATTTTATATATAAAGGTTAGTATATTTATGTGTTAATAATTATTCCTTCAAATTCTACATATCAAAAACACAATTCAACATATGAGGGTATAGCTAAGAGTATTGACCAAATCCTTTGATAGACATAGATTAATAGTTGATCGTGTAACCATATGTGTACTTTACACTTAACTGCAAACAATAGATATGAACCAATATCAAGAGCCCCAATGGCTAAAAGATCTTACTTAGTGGAAAACTAAGGAAAAAAAAAGAAAAAAGGATCATTAAGCCAGAGAGGCAAAAAAAGAAAGAAATGGAGATCGTGCCTTAAGAATTTAAGAAACTAACAAGATTGATCACACGACTATATAGTCTTGTTAAACATAACCTTTTATAGACAAACTTTGATGCACGGAGGTATACCAATCAATTTCCTTCATACTAAAGGGTTATATTGTTCTAATTTAGTCACAGGGAACTCACTTTTTATATTTTTCTTAGAAAAGAAATAGAATTAATTAATAAAGAAAAACAAGGTCATACAAGCTTAAAAAAACAAGAGGGATTACCCCTATCTAGCTTACCTTTGAAGGCAAAACATTAAAAACAGAAAACCAAGGTCAAAATAAACGCAACAAAGTTACACTATAGATGTAGTAAGAAACGTATATTTGAACTACACGTCAAGTGAAGGTTCTTCATCAAAATGAGTTCCCGGACTTCAGTGATGATCATAGATATCAAAGCCTCTTTTGAAGAAAATTTGCTTATGAAACGTCTCAAGTTGCGTTTAGTGATGATCATAGATATCAAACCCACATTTTATAGTTGTTACTTAATCTTAATGCATAATAGAATTTTTTTACATAAATTTTGTATAAATTGTAATTAGAAATGGTATAGTTTGCGTTGAGGCATGATATACTCTTATTAAAGTAACGTTATTCTCATAGTAAAGTGAAGTTTGAATTACTTATTATAGGTTGTAGTATTTTTTTTATACATAGGCATGGTATTAGATGTATGGAGTTCTGGTATAATTTTTATTAAGGCATGGTATTCTTTATATTTAGTGATAGTATTATGATATTAAAGTGAAAATGTGATTTATTTGTCATGGGTGGTGATATGTTTTGCACATAAGTGTGGTATTGGATGTACAAAGTCCTAGTAGTTTGTATTAAGTCATATATAGTATTGTTTCTATTTAATATGGTATTTTCATATTAAATTTAAGATGTGAATTTTATCTATTATAGGTAGTAGCGCTTTTTTGTATATAAATGTAGTATTAAATAAATAGAGTCTTCGTATAAATTTTATTAAGTGATGATAATCTTTGTACTTAGTGATGATATTCTTATATTAAAGTGAAGGTCTGACTTATCTATTATAGATAGTGATTTTTTTTTGGTACATAAGCATGGTATTAGATATATGAAGTCCTGATATAGTTTGCATTAAGTCACGACATTATTTCTACTTAATGATGATATTCTCATATTAAATTGAAGACGACACTTATCCATTAAAAGTGGTAGTACTTTTTATAAATAAGGAAGGTATGATGTATAAAGTCCTAATTTAATTTATATCGAAACATTGTATTCTTAGTACTCTAATATGGATTATTATATTAAAGTAAAGGTTAATTATATATAGTGAGTACTAGTACTTTTTATACGTAAGAGTGGCAGTGAATGTATGAAGGTTGTACATAGTATATATATTCTTTGTACTCATTGATACCGTAAGAGTGGCAGTGAATGTATGAAGGTTGTACGTAGTATATATATTCGTTGTACTCATTGATAGCATTTTGATATTAAAGTGAATGTATGACTTATATGTTATAGGTGGTAGTACTTTTTGGACATAATCATATTATTCGATGTATAAAATCCTAATATATTTTTTGATAAGTGATGATATTATCTATACTTAGTGATAGTAGTCACATATTAAAGTGATGATCTGATTTATCTATTATGAGTGGTAAAAAAATTTTTGTACAATTTCACGATATTGAGTACGTATAATTATAGTTTTTATTAAAGTATGATATCTTTTGCACTGCTGCTAATATTCTCATATTAAAATAGATATGTAACGTATCTGTAGTGATACTTTTTCTACATAGACATGGTATTGTTTTCATACGGTGGTAGAATATTTTTTAATATATTTGATATTTTCTTGTCTTCATAGTATTACATGTACAGCTAGCCATTGAAGTTTTTTAAGGTTCGTATAAGCTCATTTTTGAACGATCATCTTGAAGTTAAAGGTAACACAAATTGGTGCTTCATCTTTATCGTCCTTCTTAGTTAACTTAATCATGTCACTGACTGGTAAAAGATAATGGTGATTTTGTATAATAGATCAAAGAAAATGTTGTCGCTTTTGAAACTAGTTAATTGTTGCAATAGTAGAGCATGTATTTTCTTATTAAATCTATTGAAATTTTTCATTTTTTTTAAAGAGCAGTATTAAAGATGATATATGTTGTAAATATTATTAATTTTTAAATCACAATAAGAAACTTAATAAAAAGAAAAAAAATCTCTTAATTTTCTTTTGTCGTTGATAATAGAAGGAAAAAAATGAAATACAATGAATAAGAAAAAGAAAATTATAAAAAATTCATTTCACATTATGATAATATTATTTTATTCCTTTTGTAAGTAAAAATTATTTATTTACCTTTTAAAAAATATATACCTAACAACCGAGTGATACAAATGACCAATACCAAACGGTCCCAGAAAAAGTGAGATGGACATGGTCGATGACTACCCATGCATGTGACACCAATTATAGCCCTTTAGCGTTGACCTCGCAAGACCTCAGAAAACAAAGAAAGAAAACAAAATTAGGAAGGAAGAAATCAATTAGGAACTCCGTGCAATTATGGCGAAGCTTCATGGCGGCTGCAGTTTGTGGAAAAATGAGACCATTCCTGCAATAATTATATCTTCTCCACTGCAGCCCACTTTTACAGCTCCCTCCATTACCTTTCATTGTTATCACTCTCTCTATCTTCCCCAATTTCAGACATGGACCGACGCCTCCATGAGACCATAAGAAAAGGTGATACACCCACCTTCTTAAATTTTGTTCGAGAAAACGAAGCACTAATCGATCACACGACCCCAAAGTCCACGAATACCATATTACACATAGCAGCTCGTTTCGGGCACAGGGAGTTGGCGGGAGAGATAGTGAAATTGAGGCCGGAGATGGTGTCGGCGGTTAATGAGAAGATGGAGACGCCATTGCATGAGTGCTGCAGAGAGGGGATGGTGGAACTGGCGAAACTCATGGTAGAAACTGATCCTTGGGTGATTTACAAGGTCAACCAGGACAACCAAAGTGCTCTATTTGTTGCTTGTGAGAAAGGAAAACTGGATGTTGTCCAGTACTTGCTTGAGTACCAGTGGCTACTGACGTCGGAAGTTGATGGCTTATCTACTTCTCTACATGTTGCTGCTTCGGGAGGGTACACAGGTAATTAACACCTAAATACTATATTCTTCTTCTTATTGTTCTGATGGTTATATTGTTATTAATGAAATATTTATTAGAAAAACGAGGAGACAAGACAAACTAATCCAAAAGTGGAATTAATTGCAAACTTATCATATGTCCTATATAAACTAAAATTCATTGAATTCTGTAGGTTTTTTTTTTTTTTTATATCATAAGAAAACGTATACGCATATTACGCTATTAATCGAGAAAAGGAAACTGCAGCTATATCCTAGTACGAGCACTCGGAGGAATATAAAAAATGGATCAACGAAATCCCCTTGATTTGACAATAGTCAATATTCTTTTAGTTCTATGCGACACGTAAATTAGTAAGGCAATTCTCAAAAATATTTTTAGAGGAGGCTATTATAATTATATTCTTCCTGGAGTATATTATGTGAATCTTTTTATCTATTTGAAGATTCAAGTTTAAGTTTTTACTTCAAATGAGAGAAAACTTTATTTAATAAATAAATATTTTTAAAAACTATATATTTTAGAGAAATTTAAAATTAGGATATTTATTTCATATTTTTTGAAATAATTTTGTTTTAAAAAATAAATTGAATATTAGTAATTTTCTTCATAAAAATAAAAATAAAAATTAGTTATTTATTTTACAAATTATAAACATATGAAGAAATTAAAATATAAAATAAATATAAAATTTTTCATCCATGGCACTTTTCCGACCGGCTAGTTCCTATTCCCGCGTATAGCTGGAATCCACTACAGATTCATGTATATTTCAGAATCATAATGGTTGACTTGACTTACAATCAAGCAAATTGCTTGTCCTAACTGTAACCAGTCAAACACGCGGACGTTTCCTTTATACTACTTTCTGAATCTATTTCAATTATTTAAATATAAATTTCTTCTTATAATTTTTAATTCTATTGCATAAAATATCATATTCTTTTGTTAATAGTTAATACCATTAAGGTTTTGGTAGAACACGTAACCTTTATATTTTAGACACAATATCATATAAGGACTTATACAAACAAAGTTATATATTGTTACGTTGTATATATAGTTTAAATTAATATAATGTGTAATTATAAAATTAAATACAATACATATTATAGTTTTTATTTAAAAATTTTGTCAAAATATACATTTATTACATATAAAATTTATATTTACAATAATTTTCAGAAACATTTCATTCTGTTTAAATTATATAAAAATTTCAATGATGTTGACCATAAAATTATATTTAAACTTTGTAACTGGAAATAAATCTTAAAATTATACGAAATGAAAAATTAGAAGACGACAACATAAATTTGTTAATCAAAATCAATTTATAAGAAATAACGCTAGAGACAAACTACCTTGGCCTACCATAGAAACCGACACGGTGACCGGCAGGATCAACTGGGGGCAAAAGAAAAAGATATGAAGTTTTTGGAGCCATCAGCCTAAAATCTTTTACCAATGGCCGGAAATAGCAACGTGACGATAAATGTATAATTTTTAAAAATAAAATTTTCTTCATTTAAAAGTGATAATAATTAAAGATTATTAAGTATTAGTTATTTAATTAATCTGTCACTAATACCTTTTAAGTGAAAAGTTAATAATAGCTAGGATGTGTTTTAGTTAGAGTATTAATTGTTTTATAGGTATTCTCTTAATTCCAGTTCAACTCGAGAATTCTACGTAATCTCTTTGAAATTTGTTTACATTATCTTTGTGGTTCTGTATACTTCCACCAGAAGCCAAATAACCTTTTCTCCAATGTGTTTTCTTTCTATCCTGCGTGTACAAGTAAATATTTCCAGAACTTTTCATTTCTGACAGCGGAGTATACTTGCCTTCGAGAACGGCATGATATCTACTAATCTTAACCATATTACAACATAGAAAGGTAAACTGTCTTGTTAAGTAGATGAATAAGATTTTTATCTATATATATTTCAATATTTCTGTTCTTTTATATATTAGAAAACGTTAAGGCTATATAAAGATTTGATTTTCAGTATGAACGGAAGTCTTAAACTTGTCTCCAACTGACACTAAAACTTCAAGTTACAATTACAAGAAATTGGAATAAAGTTAACTAACACGGTTGTTAATTTAATCCGAGCATGCATGCAGAAATAGTGAAGGAAATCCTTAAAGTACGGCCTGACTTTGCATGGAAGAAAGACCTTCATGGATGCACACCTTTGCACCTATCTTGCAGCAAAGGCCATCTCGAGATAACCAGAGAGTTGCTAAGGCTTGACACAGACTCATCTTCTTTACAAGACAATTATGGTCGTACGTCTCTCCATACGGCAGCCATCAAAGGCCGAGTGAACATCCTCGACGAGTTGCTCTCTGTAAGCCTCGAACCTGCTGAGATGTTAACTACACATGGTGAGACAGTTCTTCATCTTGGCGTCAAACACAACCAGTTCGATGCCATTAAGTATCTGGTTGAGAAGCTTAACATCACCAAGCTTATTGATAAGCCCGACATTGACGGTAACACCGTTTTGCATTTAGCAACTGCCGGGAAGCTTAGCACTGTAAGAAATTTCTCTAATCATATAAAATATATTCTTTCCCTTAAATCATTTTGCTACCCATTTCAAATATTGAAATTCATATTGTCTTTTATGTGATTGAGATTAGATGGTCATCTACCTCCTGAAGCTTGGTGTCAATGTAAATGCAATAAACCGTAAGGGACAAACTGCTCTTGACATAGTGGAGTCTGATGTGAGCAACTCTGGTGCACTCCTGATTTTACCCGCCTTACAAAATGTTGGAGGCAAGAGGTGTGATCAGTTACCGCCAGGTTCGCAAGAAATTCACCTAACGGAGCAGGAAAAAACTTCATACCAACCATCACCATCGCCAAAGAAAACAGCACCATCTCCAGGTCGACATAACAATCGCCGTAGCCACCGCAGACGGCGTGAAAAGCAGCTAGAGAACCAGAACGAGGGCCTACGAAATGCACGTAACACAATCACTGTGGTGGCGGTCTTGATAGCCACCGTCACATTTGCCGCGGGAATCAACCCTCCGGGGGGTTTTGACCAGCAAAGGGGTCGAAGCATAATGGCAAGGCATACTTCTTTCAAAGTCTTCATGGTGTGCAACATTGTGGCGCTATTTCTATCCCTAGGCATCGTCATTTTCCTTGTTAGCATCATACCTTTCCGACGAAAATCATTGATGAAATTACTGGTGGTGACACATAAAGTGATGTGGGTATCCGTGTCGTTCATGGCTGCAGCTTATATTGCGGCCATGTGGACGATTGTGCCGCAAGGGAAAAGTATGGCTTGGACGTTGGTGATAGTGGTGGCTGTTGGTGGAGGGTGTACCATGGCCATTTTTGTTGGTTTAGGGGTCCTGTTGGCTAAACATTGGATCCGCAAATGGGAATGGAGGAGATCTAAAAGGAAAAACGATTCCCCGACTAGTAACATTAGTCGTGTTGAAGAGTTGCAAACAATGGAAAAGGGCAATGGCGATTCTACTAGTAATTCAGATGTTGATAGCTCTGATCAAGGAGGCTACCACTTATATTAGTACCAGTAGATCCTTTAAGAGTTTCTATTATATCAGTCACGGCCCAATTAATATATACCATCAGGCCTTGCAGGTTCCTTCGCCTACGGGTTTTCGTTAACTCGTGCTTGTACTTCACCATAGACTTACAGTTTATGTACCCTTTTCCATTAAATTTAAATTGAATTATTTTTTCATTCGTGAATATGGTTTATGAAGAGACGAAATCGTTATCTAAATTAAATTAGTAGACTTTTACAAGACTTAATGTTACAATTATTCTGGTATAAATCTACAAAAGGATTACTAAACTTCCACTTGACTTCTCGGTGGAGCAAAGTAAAAATATAATTGGAGAAGATGGTTTCTACAGCAATTATTATAACAGGCATTCACTAAAAGAACAATTAACTCAAGATGATACTGTAAATTGCAAATTACATGAACGCATATAACTGTGAGAAATCGTATATAAAAGAAGCCATCAACCCAAAAACTTATTGCATGAGAATTGAGTAAGGCAGCATTAACTCTCCTCTCCATATGTGTTGCTGCTTGGAGAGTAGGTTAGCTACCTGAGGAATTTTTTTTTTTCAGTAGTATTGGCATGTTGAGTTAGTTTTCCATTGTACTTGGTCCCTCGAATTCTTCTGCTTCTATATTATTCATTTTCCTTCCTTAAATTTCCCTCCATTGGCATGTTGAGTTAGTTTTCCGTTGCACTTGGTCCCTCCAATTCTTCTGCTTCTATATTATTCATTTTGCTTAAATTTCCCTCCACTGTCACTTGTCTTCCCACTCTCATCTTTTCTTAAATTCTTTGTTTAGATCGCTTTGTTACTCTCTCCTTTGTTTGGACACGCATGCCCTTCTTCATCTTTATTTTCATCAGGTGGACCGCATATTGTGGCCATCAATATGATTTCGCCAATACAATATCATTTTTAGAAATCATAATTTTTTTATTTTTTAGATGAACATAACCCGTGATTAGGCTTTTAATTATTCATACTTATCTCTCGTATAATTAAGATGAAGATATAGTTATTATCTTGATAGTGATAAGGCTTCTAGCTGTTAACACTTGTATATTGTATAGATAACGTGTAGAAATTGTTTTGACTAGAATAAATATAAACCGGCCAAATTTTCGGTCCAATTTATAGTCATAAGCTCTTTGGGATAAAACAGGCCGGTGTAGTAAACCGACTAGTTTCTTTAAAGACGGCCCGATTTTCCTAAAAATAGGTTAAGGCAGATTTTTTAAGTTACGTGGAACATATGGTCTATTTAATGATTCAGAGCCCACTGTCTTTTTAATGATGCGTGATCTACCAACATTTATTGTCTGTTTGCTTAGCGTCTTTAACATGCAGAGACGGTACAAAACGGAACAGAACATGAATTGAAGACAGTGAGATGTTTGGTTGCGGTGGATAGAGCAAAGAAAATTGTCTTCGTCCTGAGGACAGAAATGTTTTTGATTGCAGGGGACAGAATAAAAAACATTGTTAATGACAGAAATGCCCTTGCAGTATAATATATTTAGAAGATGTAATTCATTGATTATTTTATAATTGTATCAATATTTATTTTACAATATTTAATTATGTTATTATTAACTT
>JAOTAX010000008.1:20138439-20162960 GCA_025629825.1 Erythroxylum guanchezii
TATCAATGATAAATTATATGTTATAAAATTATAAAGTGTTACTTATCAAATTAAGAATCATAACATTTTAAGATATATTGTTACCGTAGATAGGTATTTTATAACATATTATCAAAAGTGTTACTGTCTAGTATTACTGTATGTCATTTTTGTTGTAGTGAGCTAATGTTAAAGTGGATAAGGCTTTTGCAAACTTAAGAGCTGGCATAAGTATGTTGCCTTACACTTTACACCAAAAGATGAAGCTAGGAGAAATAGCACCGACTATGATGAGTGTGTAGATGAATGATTGATCAATTCACTATCTGAGAGGTATAATCAAAGACATTTTTGTTAAAGTGGAAAATTTTACCTTTCCTACAGACTTCGTCATTTTGTACATAGAGGACGACATGGAGATATCAATTATCCTTGGATGACCATTTTTAGCTACCGCCTGATCTATTATAGATGTTGATGAAGGCAAGTTGACTCTAAGGGTCAAGAATGAGAAGGTGTCATTTAACGTGTCCAAGGATAAAAGAAGCTCTCACAATTTCGTCGACATCATTAAGAGAACCAAGTCTTGTGGAGAGGTTGAACATAGTGATGATCATACAGATCCACCTGGGAAGCCACAATCTTTAAAGAATAAGATGAAAAAGAAGAAGATGAAAAGGGTGGTGGAAATCACAATTTGGTAGCTCATTTGTAATTCATGAGACTTATGATCGTGCTACCATTACACAACTCTTTCAAACCACCATGAGCAAAAGAAGTATATCGAGCTACTAACAGTAAAAGAAGCGCTACATGGGAGGCAACCTATGGTTTTTATCATCTTGTTATGTCATCTTATGTAGTAAGTAAGTTTTACATCCTAATTTTCTTTATGTTTGTTTCAAGTCTAGTTCAATATCTTAGGAGAATTGAGGATTAGTTGGTATAGGAATGTGGTGGAAGGCAAGCACAAGGAGGTAATAATGTAAATATAAGGTATTAAAGGATTTCGGGATGAAATGAAGAAAAGAAGTGAAAATCAAAAAATATGTAGGAATTTTTGTAGGGCCAAGATCGTGGTCTATGGTAGGGCAAAATAGAGATGTGTGGTTTTCAGTCTTTTTTCTTCCAATTTCACCCCTTTTACCCTTCCTATGTTATATATTTACACTCACCCTCATTTTCATACACCTTTCACTTTCTCACTCTCTCTCTAAACCTAAGAAATCAACTCCTCTTACTCCTCTCTACCCATCTTCAAACCTTCAACTCTCTCTAAACTTTTCACAAATCTCTATGTAATGGGACTGTGCATCAAGCAGAATTATTGTGCACCTTTCCCGATCTTCTCGGAGGAGGAAGGCAATCACTATCACACCCTTAGTTTAAAAACATTATTATGTCTAAATACTTATAATTTGATATGTTAGAAAACAAAAACGGGTTAAGGCTTCAGGTAGAAGAATTTAGTGGGAAAAATTCATGTGATTCATTATCCTATTTACGAGGAACTAACCCTAGACCTCCAATTTGAGCCAACCAACCCTAAGGACCTATGGTTTCAGTTGTGAGGTCAACCATATGGGTTAAATTATGACATTTTGTGTGAAATTGGTGAGTTCCCCAATTCAACCATATTCGTTTAGCACGATAACTTTCATGCCACCCAATAGTGGATGAAACTGACTTGGTTGTGATAGGTGTAGATTGCATTGTATTTTAATAGGTAATTTGATATGTGTTTAGTGGTTAAGTTGATTGTTTAGCTTGTGTTTAGCTTAAGAATTGTGTTAGTTTCTAAACATTTGTGCTTTAAGTGTTCTTTAAGTGAGAACATGTTTTTGAGCTTTAATTTTATATACATGAGGTGCCATGATAGATTTGTTAGCGTTTCAGGGCATTCGGAACAGTTTTGAAGGGGAACCGGAACAAGACACATGGCCACAATTGTGGGGGACCTACCACGATCGTGACAAAAGCACTAACATTGGGCCACGATCGTGGCAAATATGCCACGATTGTGACAGAAGTTCACGCATAGGGCCACGATCATGACAGAGAGCAAGTAAACCGGCCACGATTGTGGCCTACACGTAAATAGACGCGGAGTCACTTTCAGATTTGAATTTTCGAAGGGTATTTCAGACATTTTAGACCCTGGAAAGACACTAAGGTTGCCTTAATTGGAAAAGACTATAAAAAGATAATGATGAAACCCTAAAATAGAGGAGATTCTGCCTACTTTTGGAAACTTAGAAGAGAGAGAGAAAAGAAGAAGAGGAAGAAGGAGAGGGTTTCGACGTGGAAACTTCCCTAAATAGGTGATCTCCCGAAGCTGCCACTCTACCTTGTCATCCAACTTGAGTTTCATTTCCTCCCCATTTACTTTTTGTATTCACTTAAATGTGTAAGATTGAGATGGGTTGTATGGTTATGAATTTTGAGTTGATAATGATGTTCTAACTATACCTTCGAGATTTTTCTTATCTTTAATGTTAATCTAGTTTATTTGTGCTTACTTGAGATGGATTTTGTGATTGATTGATGTACGTACATATTTCGGTAACAAACCGAGAGGGTGAACCAGATAAAAATGATTAAATTGGATTAACGAGAGTTAGGTGATCTAATTGACCACTTAATCAATCTAGTCGGTAATTATATAGAGAGAGATCCCGTGCGAGACCTAATTGTTTATGAAAGAGATTTAGAACTAATTAGAATTGTGGGTAATTTGTGAATTGAGAGATTGCAAGTCCATAATTCAATTAGGGTTTATAATTTAGGGAATGGTTATAACTCGAGAGAAAGTAATCAACCTTACAATCATCTAAAACCAATACCCCTTGAACACATAATTGGCTAGGTTAGCATTAATAATAAGTAAAATCCCCTCTTTCATAACTCGATTACTTCTCTTAACAGATTTCCATTATTACATTGTTTGTTCGTTATTAGTTTGTTTGATTTAGTTTACCTTTTAGTTCAATATTCGAATTTGAGTCTTAAACAAAGAGCAACCTGAATTAAGTGGTGCCTAAGCACAATCTCTGTGGGACGATATCTATTTTTTTCTACAAGTAACGACCCGTATACTTGCGATTTTTAGTGTAAAACTTGTAATTGGTTTTACAATCAACAAGTTTTTGGCGTCGTTGCGAGGGATTGTTTTGTTTAGCATCTTGTTTAGTTTAGGTTACTTTGATTTAAGAGTGTTTGATACTTTTCCTTGAGTTTTTTTGGTGCATAAATAGAAGGAACGCGAGAAGGTCTAACGAGCTTAGTAAGGAAGAGCGTTAAGATATTACAAGGCACAAAAGAGAGCTAAGAAGAGCTAGATGCCAAGAACGAATATAAAGTAATATGGCAGAAGAAGGAGAGGAAAAAGGAGCCAAGAGGACATTGATGCACTTTATGAGGCCAGGTTTCAGTCCTCAAGGAGTTACAAGGCTAGCGATTAAAGCCAATAATTTTAAGATAAAGCCGGCACTCCTCAATATACTTCAAAGTAGTGTCCAAATTTATGGGTTGTCTAATGAAGATCTCAATGCCCATCTTGCAAATTTCTTAGAGATTTGTGATACCTTCAGGTTTAATGGAATGTTGGATGATGTTGTGAGGTTGAGATTGTTCTCTTTTACCTTGAGAGATCGGGAAAAGGCACGGTACAATTCACTCAATGCAAGCCAACTCACTACTTGCTAGCAGCTAGCCTAAGCCTTTCTAGCGAAGTACTTTCCCTTGACCAAGACAAAAAGAATCATTAAAGAGATCACCAACTTTCAACAAGGTCATGAGGATTCATTGTATGAAGCTTAGGAGAGATTCAATGAGTTACAAAGGAGTTGCCCCCATCACAACCTTCTAAGGAAATTTCTTTTACAGACATTTTACAATGGTGTAACTCAGAGCACAAGGGGAACAATAGATGCAGCTATAGGATGGTATTTGATGAGGAAAACCATTGATGCAGCTCATGATCTCTTGGAAGAATTGGCAAGCAACAGTTGTATATGGTCTAATGAAAGGAGCAGATAAGAATGATTCCATTTGACTCGATGATAACTTTGCAAGCACAGATTGCAGCCCTCACCAAGCAGTTAAGCAACATGCAAGGAGCTTCTTCATTCATAATCAATACCATGCAGTCACAATATGAATTAAGTGGGAGGACAACCATGGCACAGCTGAATGTTTCTTGTCGGGAGTAAGTGGTATAGAACAAGTGAATTACTTGGGTTAGCCGCAAAGAGGTAACAATAATCGACACTCTAATACTTACATTCTTTGGTGAAAAAACCACCTAAATTTTTCATAGAGTACTAATAATGCAAGTGGCCAAGTGAGAACATAAGGACCTCCCAGATTTTAACAAGACCATCTTGGATCTTTAGAGAACAAAATGGACAAGTTAATGGATGTATTGGGTTTAAAGTTCTCGAGCCAAGAGGAAGGTCAAGGAAGACAAGAAGAGAGTCAAAAAAGAATGGAGGAAAAGTTTGACCAGATTGTGAAGAACC
This sequence comes from Erythroxylum guanchezii, assembly GCA_025629825.1. NCBI lineage: Eukaryota > Viridiplantae > Streptophyta > Magnoliopsida > Malpighiales > Erythroxylaceae > Erythroxylum > Erythroxylum guanchezii. The sequence continues at coordinate 20,142,939 of JAOTAX010000008.1, forward strand.
ACGCTTTATCCATCCATAATTTGGAAGTACAAGTGGGTCAAATTGCTAATGCTTTGTCTTCTAAAAATACAAGAAGCTTACTAAGCAACACTGAGGCCAATCTAAAGGAACAACTTAAGGCAATCACACTTAGGAGTGGCAAGCAATTGGAGGAGCCAAATGTTCTACAAGATAACCAATAGAAGGAAAAGGTAAATGACAAAGAAGAAGAGAAACCATATGTACCACCACCACCCTAGAAGCCTAAGATTCCATATCCGCAGAGGGTAAGGCAAGATCAAGTTGACACTCAATTCTCCAAATTCTTGGAGAAGTTGAAGTAACTTCAAATTAATTTGTCTTTAGTGGAAGAATTGGAGTGTATGCCCAAGTATGCAAAGTTTCTCAAAGATATACTGAGACACAAATGCACTTGGAGGATAATCAAACAGTGACCTTGACAAAGAATTGTAGTTCGATCATCACAAGCACAATTCCTTCAAAACTACAAAATCTAAGGAGTTTTACTATTCCAAGTTTTGTTAGTGATTTTGAGTTTTCTAATTGAGTTTTCTAAATGCTTAAGTGATTTAGGTGCAAGTATTAACTTGATGCCTTTGTCTATTTTCAGGAAACTGGGGCTAGGAGATGTCAAGCCAACATCGATGCTCATCCAATTTACAGATCATTCTATTAAGAGACCATTTGGGGTAGTAGAAGACGTTCTGGTAAAAGTGGATAAATTTATAATTCCTGTTGATTTTCTTGTGATAGATTTTAAAGAAGATAGTCCATTGATTTTGGGTAGGCCCTTTATGAATATTGGTAGGGAATTAGTTGATGTGCATGAAGGAAAATTGGTTTTAAGAATTGGTGATGAGTAGGTTGAATGTAGGGTCCGTGTTTTATGTAGGGCTCGTGTTTTGCATACCTAGGCGGTCCTGCCCCAGCGTACCTCAAATGATCACGCGACCACTACCTCAAGTGAGCACGCGACCACTACCACTAACAGGTATTGTCCTCTTTGGTCATGGGCACGATTCAAACCCATGACCTCAAGGTTTTGTTGTTCTTTAAGAACACGCCTCTTACCATTGAGCCACTTTTTCGCTTAGATAGGAAATATGCATTGAGGATAGATGTTTTGAGCTAAACTTGAGGGGTATATAAAGTATTCAAGAACTTGGACATAATGGATATGGATTATATAATGATTGACACATAGGAATGAATGATTGATACATAGAGTTTAGGATTAATGATTGTTGAGATGAAAATAGATTGATGAATAAAATTTTAATGTAGGGTCCGTGTTTTGCGTAGGGTCCGTGTTTTGCATACCTGGGCGGTCCTGCCCCAGCGTATCTCAAGTGATCACGCGACCTCTACCTCAAGTGAGCACGCGACCACTACCACTAATAGATATTGTCCTCTTTGGTCATGGGCACGATTCGAACCCATGACCAAAGAAAATCACACGTTAGTATATACTTAGTATTCAATATACAAAACGCACAAGAAGGAGGGTTGAATTGTGTATTCTTTTTCGGTAATCCCCTTTTTGATGAACTTATTGAAAAACTTGCTTTTTCTCAAAAACTATTAAAAATCAGTATTATGAAGTATCGTAATTTATTCGTAAGTGCGTGTGTAAGACAATAAGGATAAATGTTTGAGAGTTGAGAGTGAGAATCGACGCAGCAGATTTATACTGGTTTACCCCAAACCGTAGGCTACGTCCAGCCCTCAGAATCCTTTCTGAGATTTCACTATACTTCACAAAGATACAAATATTCTTTTCTCTGAGCTTCTTCAGGTCTCTTACAGCAAGTATTCTTTTCACACTTAGCCTCTTCAGGCTATCTGCTTTTGTTCTTTCTACTGAAAGATGTTTCGAACTTTGTTACAGACAATAGTAGCTCTAAGTTTATCACACAGAATAAAATTTCTAGCTTTTGAATCTCTAGTTCTTTTGAATTTTTCACTCACTTCTTCAGTCTTTGACTCCGACTCGTATTTATAGCCTTCATCTTCAACCGCTTCTTGATAACTGCTTCTTTCTTCTTGTTTCTTGATCTTTGAAGAATCAATTATTCAGTTGAGTTATGTAACCAACTCAAACTGATAATCATCTGACGTGGTATTGGGTCTTCCGTCTCATTTTTCAGCTTTGGCTTCCGCCTCATTTTTGTTCCATCTCATATTCGCTTCCGTCTCATTTTGCTTCCGTCTCATTTCCTTCCGTCTCATTTTGCTTCTGTCTCATTTTCGACTTTGGCTTCCGTCTCATTTTGCTTCCGTCTTATTTTTTTCGTCTCATTTCTTCTGTCTCATTTTTGCATCTGCTTCCGTCTCATTTCTTTCGTGTCATTATTTGGTCTTCATCAAAATTATTTAAATGTAAAGTCATTTTGACTTAACAGGAATATGTCAATTGACTGCAATCTGTCTAAATCACAATTCATGTGTGTATGCTAATATGATGCATATGAACTCAATCATAAAATCATGTCATAAATGTACTAAATTCATTCTATATGAGGCCACTCATGTGACTCAATAGTCTAACACTTTAAATCCTTCAACAATTTAAAAGACAGGATATTACAGTCTTGCACTTCATTCTCTTATTATTTAGGTCCCAATGATACGTTTTGAGATTACTTGAACATTTACTGTGCATCATAGCTTGTTGGAGGACAAAATGACGAGAGCAAAAAATGCGTCACCTCCATTAGCATCAACCCCATAAGCCCATCTTATCCTTAACCTCTTTTATTATTCTTTTTTGTGTTTTGTGTTTTGTGTTATGTTTTTCATGATGTTGTTTATTGGTTTTGGATGTTCTCTTTTGCACATTGAGGACAATGTTTTTTTTAAGTGTGGGGTGGTAGTTTTTGCATTTTTGCATGTCATTTAGGATGCATGTTAGGTTGCTAATATTAGGTGTGTCATTTCCCTTACATTTGAATCTTTATGATGAATGTGTTGCCATGAGATTCTATCATGCTAGTTGGAATGAGATTAAATGCATGTGTGAACTTAAATTAGGCTACTTGGCTGGAGAGTGAACCATGTGGAGTGATGAAAGTAGTTGGCCGTATAAGCTTACTCAGAACCTGGCACTTAACCAATGAGGTAATGTATAGAAGCATAATGAATTTTCATTTGAGCCTATGTGAGGAATTGAGCCTTTATGACTCCATTCTATATTCATTTCATTTCTTTGTTTGTGCGATGCTTCCTTAGTTAATTACCTTCAGAACTTACCTTGAATCGACTTAAATTTATTGGATGCATGCTAGATATAAATGATTGAGGCCTTCTTGCTTTAACCTTTGGCTTAAGTGACCTACCATTTTATCATCCCTTGCTAGCTCCATTGAGCCTTTAACCTTTTATTCCTTAAAATCACCCAATTTATAAAACCCACAATCACAAGTTAATAGAGTGATAAGTGATACTTAACTATGGAATCACAAGTTAAGAGCACATTGCATATAGTTGTTGTTTTATTTTCATTGTTTCTTTAGTAAAAAAAAAAGAAAAGAAAAGAAAAGAACAAAATGAAAAAAAGAAAAAGAAAAAAAGAAAAGAAAAGAAAAGAAAAAGGAATAACATGTAGTAGCTTTAATAAGTACAGAGAAGAAGTCTTATCTATTTGCATATCTTAGAAGTTTATCTTTGTCATCTTTTTTATACATTTAGCAGTTTATAAATGCTTGAGATAAACCCTACAACCTGTTTAACCCACCTTAACCTTAGTCATATTACAACCTGAAATAAAGCCCTTTTGATCTATCCTAGCATGTAATCATTTTGGAGAAGAATTAGTATATTAGCAAGCCTATGTTAGTGTGGTTTCCTACAGGAAGTTTGAGCGAAACACTAACCATCAAACACTTGAGAGAAATGAGTGAAATTCGTAAGGAAGGTCCATTTTGAATTTATACTTATCTTTGAGTGATGGTTTCATGGGTTGAGTTTGCTTATGTACACTAATAAAAATTGGTCACGATGTGTGTAGTAGCTTGACATTTGAGTTGGCCAAAGTTTGAGGGATTGCATGCTTTAATCTTTGTGAAAATGAAGTGATAGAATTTTATTGGTTGCATTTGGTCTTTGCTTGAGGACAAGCAAAAGTTTAAGTGTGGGGATGTTGATAGATGTAGATTGCATTGTATTTTTATAAACAATTTGATATGTGTTTAGTGGTTGAGTTGAATGTTTAGTGTGTGTTTAGCTTAAGAATTTTGTTAAGTTCTAAATATTTGTGTTTTAAGTGTTCTTTGGGTGAGAATATATTTTTGAGCTTTGATTTTATATATATGCGGTGTCGTGATGGATTTGTTAGTGTTTCAGGGCATTCGGAAGAGTTTCGGAGGAGAATCGAACCAAAACACATGGCCATGATCGTGGGGGACCTACCATGATCGTGACAAAAGCAATAACATTGGGCCATGATCGTGGCTAATACGCCACAATTGTGACAGAAGTTCAAGCATAGGGCCACAATTATGGGGAATCTGTTATGATCGTGACATAGAGTAGGTAAACCGGCCATGATCATGCAACAAGGGCCATAATTGTGGCCTACGCACAGACAGACGCGAAGTCACTTTCGGATCTGAGTTTTCGAGGGGCGTTTAGGACATTTTAGACCCTGGAAAGACACTAGGGTTGCCTTAATTTTAAAAGAATGTAAAAGGATGATGATGGAACCCTAGAATAGAGGAGATTCTGCCTACTTTTGGAAATCTAGAAGAGAGAGAAAAGAAGAAGAGGGTTCCGATACTGAAGCTTCCTGGAATAGGTGATCTCCCAACGTCGCTCCTCTCCCAAGTTATCCAACCTGAGTTTCATTTCCTCCCCATTTACTTTTTTTATTCATTTAAATGTGTAAGATTGAGATGGGTTGTATTGGATTTTGAGTTGATATTGATGTTTTAACTTTACCTTTGGGATTTTGCTTATCTTCAATGTTAATCTAGTTGATTTATGTTTACTTGAGTTGGGTGTTATGATTGATTGATGTATGTGCATATTTCGGTAACAAACCAAGAGGGTGAACTAGATAAAAATTATTAGATTGGATTAACGAGAGTTAGGCGATCCAATTGACCACTTAATAAATCTAGTCGGTAATTACATGGAGAAAGATCTCGTGTGAGACCCGATTGTTTATTAGAGAGCTTTAGAAATAATTAGAATTGTGGGTAATTTGTGAATTGAGAAATTGCAAGTCTATAATTTGATTAGGGTTTATAATTTAGGGAGTGGTTATTACTCGAGAGAGAGTAATTAACCCTGCGATCGTCTAGAACCGATACCCTGTGAACACACAATTGGCTAGGTTAGCATTAATATTAAGTAAAATCCCCTCTTTCATAACTCAACTATTTCTCTTGATAGATTTCCATTATTACATTGTTTGTTCGTTATTAATTTGTTTGATTTAGTTTACCTTTCAATTCAATATTCGAATTTAAATCTTAAACAAAGAGCGACCTGAATTAAGTGGTGGCTAAGCATAATCTCTGTGGGACGATATATGCTTTTTGCTACAAGTAACGACCCGTATACTTGCAGTTTTTAGCATAAAACTTGTAATTGGTTTTACATTTAACAGGTTGGAGAGCTTCGATGCTAAAAATGCACACAACAATAATATTAGAAGCACTAAACACTTATTATTACACAAATTTATGTGTCAATCTGTCTTTGAAAAAACCAAATCTAATAAGTGTTCAACTAAAGAACTTTTTATATTGTGATGCATAGATCATAACATCCAAGTTTGTACCTCCACCCATATCTTTAATGTAATTACTGCTTTTCTAAGAAAGAGAAGCAATAATTTGGGCATGTGGTACTTGATCACGACCATTGTAGAGTATTATGGTGTTAATTGCAATAGACTAATTATACATCGTCCTGAGTTTCTTAACACGCATCACTTGATGAGAGTTGAAATCTTAAAGTCCCATAATATGGAACTTCGAGATATCAGGGCTAAATCTCATGTCAAGACTAGGGCAAGACAGGTTAATTTGATCTCGATGCCGCCGCAACAAGAGGAGGACTAACCAGTGAGGATTCGGAAGAGGAAGAACAAAAGGGATGGGAGAAGGCAATGGAAGCAATCTCAAACATGAACAAATCCATTTCGAAAAATGCCTAGGTGTTAAAGGAGATGGTTAGAGAAAAAAGATGTCAAAGCCGAGACATACGACGTATGCACAAATATTTCGAGGCTTAAGGTGTTCAACTACCACCTTTGACATCGTCACCACCTCAATCGCCATTCCCTCTATCCCTTGTCTTTTACTTTATTGTTATTTTCAATTGTTCTCATGTTGCTCTTGTTTCGTTATTTTTATTCCCACCTAACGTATTGTTTATTTGTTCTTCTCACATTGAGGACAATGTTTTGTTCAAGTGTGGGGATGGTTGTAAGCATTATATGTTTTTTATTTGAATGTGAATTTTGCATATTGTATGTTAGTTTTGTTTAGGATTGCATGGTGTGATTTGTGTGTATGTGTCAATGGCTAGGACTTAATGGAATCAATTCAGCTTTGAACACAGTCTTTTAGGTTGCGAAGATTTATTAGCTTGTGAAATTAGTGTTTTAAGTTGTTTCGGTTAAATATGCATGTTAATTAAGATATGATATTGGTTCATTCATTCTACAATTTACCACATTCATTTATAATTTTAGGTCAATCGAATACGTAGCATTGTTAGTACCTTTTCATAAGAATGATTAGCTAAAGAAATGAAGTAGTAAAATAAAAAAATTAAAAGAAAAAAAGTGTGTTTTGTTTAATTAATAACTATTCCGCTGGCCTTTTTTGAAACAAATTGGGTTATGAATGAAGCTACTAACTAGTTAAGAATGTGATGTAGCTAAGTAACTGGGGGACATTCATCACAAATGTGTGCCCTCAAGTCAAAAGGCTATAATAACATTCTAACCAAGCCGCTTAATAAAGACATGGCCTACTTGAGTAACCGAGGAACATTCATCACAAATTTTTGCCTTCGCATCAAAAAGCTAGGTTTATGTCAATTAAAAGTAACAAAAGTAGTGTGTTGGTTAAAAAATCCTATGGATCATAGTGAATAGCTCAAATTTTCATGAAAAGCTATTTAAGGATAGTTACAATTTTGATCAACCGAACAATTATCAATATGTGCGTGTAAGTGATAGGAGTGAATGACTTTCACATTAAAGTCTTAATTAGTATGTATATTTGGTCTGAAATATTTAGACATATATTTCACAAGTTAATAAGTTAGAACAACTTGAGGGATTGTATTTATAGTTAAATTTGTTTCATGAAGTTAAATACAATTAACCTCATTATTGCATATGCGTGTGTTTTTTTGTTAATTATGTTTGGTGTGTTATGTTTTGTTTGTTTTGTCTTTGCTTGAAGAAAAGCAAAAGTTTAAGTGTTGGGATGTTGATAGTGGTAGATTGCATAATGTTTTAGTGGGTAGTTTAGTATATTTTTAGTTGTTAAATTGAATAATTAGTGCATATTTAGGATAAGATTGTATTATTTAGTTATACGTTTGTGTTTTAAGTGTTTTATAGGTTAGAGTATGTCACTGAGCTTAAATTTTATGTATTTGAGGTGCCTTGATGTGTTTGTTAGTGTTTGAGGTCAAATATAGAAGAACGGAGGAGATTCAGAGGAAGCCCAGAGCAAAACCCAGGGCCACGATCATGGCAGAAGCCTGCTAAAGGTGTCACAATCGTGGCCTCATCTGCGACTATAATGACAGATGAAAAATTTGGTGCCACGATCGTGGCTTGCATGACAGAAGACGAGGGTAACCTTCCAAACTTAAGTTTTTAAAAGACTTTTCGAACTTTTGGGCATGGAAAAACCTTAAGGTTTATCCTAAATAGAAAATACTATATAAAGAAAGAGAAATGACCTATCAAGCAGCTCCAACCTATCACACTTTAAGAAAGATCCAAGGAGAGAGGAAGAAGAAGAGAGAAGGAGGAGAAAGGAAGAAGGGGGTTGTTATTCTGCCATCTTCTTGATCGATTCTGACCCTTCCAAGTGACTTCATTTCATCTTTATTATTCTTTCTTTTGAATGTATAAGATGGATTTATTAGTGATGGATTTGAGTTTAATAATGATGTTCTAAACTTTTTAAGGGATTTGTTCTTAAATAAATGTTAATGTCATTTCTTTTGATGTTAATACATTGGGTGTTGTGATTATTTGTTGTATTTGCATGCTTCAGTAATAAATCGAGAGAGTTAACAGATAACAAAATGATTAGATTGGGTAATGAGAGTTAAACAATCCAATAGATCACGCAAATAATCAATTCGAGAATTTAGACGAAGTGAGATCTCGTGTGAGGACCCAGTTGTCTATTAGAGGGCTTAAAATCTGATTGTAATTGTGTGTTTTTTGTTTAATTAAGAGATTGGAAATTCCATAATTCAATTAGGGGTTATGATTTAGGGTTTAATGATTATAACTCGAGAAAGAGTAATCCACCCTTCGAAAGTCTAGGACCAATACCATATTAACTCAAAAGTAGTCATGTTAGCATTTAATGATGGGAAAAATCCCCCTTCTCATATTCGGCATCCTTGTGTGATTTCCATTGTTAATTTATTCTCAATTTGATTCTCTTTGTGTGTTAATTTTACATTTTTATTCCAATCAATCATCATCACGTGTTTACTTTTCTGTGCAGTTTTTATTTTCTTTTTAATAATTCTTTAGGCCTTAGATAATTAGAATTAGATTAGTTCAACAACTCCTTGAGGGATTAACACCTCACATACTACACCTATGACCTGTGCGCTTGCAGTATTTTGAGGGTTTTAAATAGATTAAAACTTGCCTTAACAATATGAACTCCTACTGTGTCAAGTATGTGTCAGATTTAAGTTGAAATAATTTAATTTTCTAATTTACATTCTTAAGTAAACCTAACTAAACTTAATTAATCTCTTTTTAATAAATACCCATCTTCTTCAACACTTACAAAAATCCTAGCCACCTTTTAGAAAACTCTTCTCTACTATCTCATCTTGCTAGAATTCTCCAACTTCATCAAATCTTCTCTATCTTATCGAGGATAAGCTTATCTTTGACTATCTTATACTTTGAGACTTTTGAAGAATTCACCTGCTTCAACAATGAAACACCTAATCAAGCTAAAGAAGTTAAAAAGGTTTTAAACATCTATAAAATAAGGAAGACAAGAAAGATAAATAATTTTTTATAAGGAATGAATTATATGCCATGCTATAATGGAAGTCCAAATTATAAGATTATATGTTTTCCTTATTATTTTGACATGATAAACGAAGACTTTGAGACATATATGGACATGAGAAAAGCATCACCTATGAAATGCAAATTTTCCTTGATCAATATGGATTCCATTATTAGTGAAGTTATAATAGCAAATCATGGTGAACGAGATCAGAGAGTTGAATGATGCAAATGGCTTGCCTTGCTTTTGATATGGCAATATGGAAAAGCAACAAGCTAACACAGATGTAAAAAAGACTAAAGTTGTTTGAAAGGAAATTAGATGGATTCGAAAGGGAAATAGATCATTTATTCTTTAAAGTATTAGTCAGAATAAACAAGTTTTTTTATGGCATCCAAATTAGGAAGTAAAAGATTATAACATCACTAATCTCAAGAAAATACTACTTAGGTTTCTTGTAAATATGTTTGTATATGAATGATTAACTTGTTTTTCTTTATATGGAACAGTGATTGAGATGAAAAGTTTCAATTTGATTAACTTGTTTTTCTTTATATGGAACAGTGATTGAGATGAAGAAAAGTTTGAATTTATCAGCATTATATTACTCTAAAATTATGTGATTTGATTATATTCTACAAGACGGATGATGGTTATGTTGTTTTATAAGCAAGTGATTTCTAAGATGAGTTGAAAATTATTAAAGTAGCAACAAAAGAAGAAGAAATAGGTTCTGAGACTTAATTTAATGAGTTTTGGATTATAGAACTAAAAATTACTAGAATTTTTTCACAAAAATGACAAGCCTTTAACTTTTTCTCAGGATGGATAAGATCATAATAAATATTAACTACACCTTTTCAACCTCTGAGTGAAACTTAACATAAGGAAATATCTCTAATGATTGTTTTCCTAGAAACTACTACAATCAATCAACTTTTCTTCATTTTAGTTATGCTACTTTCTATTTTACTTAACAATAATTACAAGATAAACAATTAAAAATTGGTTCAAAGAAGCTACATTTGACCTTTTGAGTCATTGGAGTTACTTCTTCTAGTGAGTGGTAGTAACCATGTCGTTAAAGTATCATTGTTGGCCAATAGGTGATAACATGTGCATGGATGTCACTACCTCTCTCGTGGTGTTATTATTGGCAATGTCCCATTAAACGCCACTCTTCTTGTTAGCGATGGAGAAGATGACATTGAAAAATGTTTGAAATACTGGTGGTGACTATGTTTTGTTTCTATAAGGCGGCTAAGGTTTTCTAAGTGTTGAAGAAGATCGATGTTTAGTAAAAAGGGTTAATTAGGTTTTATTAAGAATATAAATTAGAAAATTTTAGTTATTTTAGACTTAAATCTAAAACTTTATTCTTATTATGTCATGTATATGCTACATGTCAAAATGGAGCTTATATGTTAATTAAAAATATCAAATTCATGCAACATCAACATTGATGAGGTTCTTAACATATGAAGGGTTAAATTCACTCAATTTTCTATTTTTAGGGTTATTTTAAATATTTTACATATTTTAGGGTTTATTTTAAACACTCCAAACTATTAAGGTTCAATTTATTATTTTGTGAAAATGTTATGATCAAATTTATATTTTTGTCTTTGGATGAAAAGATACTTTTATAAGTTGGGTATCAAAGTCATAAGTTATGAAAAGGTGCTGATAAAAGACAAGGGATGATGTAAATTATTCTAGTTAATAATGTAATAAAGATCTCTAAGTGACAACTTAAATTGAAACCAAGAAATTACTGGTGTTTGTATAAATATTAAAAAAATGGAAGGATTATGATAATTATTTTTAATATGAAATGAATACAAGGTGTAATTCTTGTTAAAAGAAAGGTTGAAATGACATATCATTAGATATATATATATATATATATATATATATATATATGTAACTTAGCCCAATTCATAGTGATTTTAATATTAGTCAAGTTTTTAGTTTAAGTTAAGGTCATGTTGATTTAAACTTAATTATATCTAATATTAAAGTATTATAAGTTTTTCTTTAAGAAATTAAAGAGTATTATAGTCCTAAAAGGCGAAAGAAATAAGTTTACAAGATAAGGCCCTTAAGATACTCATGATTTGGTATTGGTCAAAATACATGGATTGGGACTCATTTAGGCTATAAATATGTTAAAAAAAAAAGAGTTGAATTTTATGAAGTTAACTTATTTTGTGTACAATTTTATAATGTTCAGCTAAAATAACTAAAATGAAAATAAAATGATAAAATAAGTGACAATAAAAAGCAGGTAAGCTTTAGATAGGATAACAAATTTTAAGATTATATATCATATGAAAATATGGTTACGTGGAACATGTAATAGACTTCTTTTTTAATGAATATTGAAAGGTTGATCTTAAAATTGCATAGTTCATAATTATATTGAGAATGACCTAATTAATAATGCTTTTAAAATTATTTTGCTTAATAAGTTGAAACCAGTATGCAAAAGAGTTGAGTACGTGAATTTTTTTACTTTTATTGTATTAAAATACAATAAAAATAATTAGGAATGTGTCCTGCGTAACAAAGAATCTCTAATATATTGTAGTGTGTAATAAGATGTCATGTTATCCTTATTATTATTTATATCAAAAGATATTATCTTTTTTATAATGAACTTTTTTTATCTCTATATTTTATTAGTTTAAGAAATCTATCTTTAGTTGTATAAAAAATATATCTCCACTGATATAAGTGCCTACACGTGCAAGTAGGTATAATATTAATAAATATGTTAGTTCTACTTTAACTATTGGAAGAAAAACACTCAATAAAGATGAATCATAATGTTTAATAACAAAAATTTTATTTGTAACCCCAAGGCGCAGGTGAGTTGGTAAGGGACTCTCCTGGATTAAGCGAGGTCGCGGGTTCAAACCCCCCTCGTGTATGCAGCCGTTTAAAACTTGGGGCCAGAGCTTTGCCTCCCGCAAGGGACCTACCCGGCTCGAGCGGGGATTAGTCTGGGCGTGGATGGCTTAAAGGTGCCTTCTCATAGTTGGGACCCTCCTAGGACACCTCGTGGGCAGCAAAAAAAAATATTTGTTTAAGTGAAAAAATGAAAAATGAACATATTTAATCTATACTTTACTGCCTTATCCTCTTTTTAGAGAGAGAAGCAAAAGCTTCTCTCTAAAATTCTATTCCCCTATGCTTTTATCCTCATCTTTTGACTCCATATGTCGCCTTCCTTTATTTTCATTCTCTAGCCTTTTTGTTTTCATCTCTTTTTCTTCATTTCTTTAAATCTACTTTCCCCATCCAGTTGCCTCACATTCACCTAATTTCCTCTTTTAAGCTAGTTCCCGCCACTTCCTACCAGTAAAATTTCAGCTAGATTCTCTTCTTTGTCTACTCAAAACCTTCATCTGAATGGTGAAAATCCTAACCAAATTGCTTATCCTACTCCTATATAAAGTCCTCTAGCTCAGGAAGACACTACTAGATTCAAAAAATCTTGGCTTTAATGGTAAGGGATTTTGAGCCAAATCTTAAGCTTCATTACACTCCACCAAAGACTAAAGATCTATCAATTATATCGCCTCCTCTGGAGGTTCTCAAAGAAGGGGAAACTAGGTGGGGATCTACAATAATTGGAAATTTATTGATAAGAGAGTCTTTTATTCGACTATGAAGACCTAGACTTTCACCAATTGGAAATAGTATGGAATCACTGAACTTCTTGTTAATGAAGAGGATATCTTTTTTCTTCAGGTTACCTAACAAAAATAATGCAATGAAAGTTATTAAAGTAGGCCCATGACATGTGATGAATAAATCAATATTACTATAAAACTAGAGACGTAGAATAGCAATAGAAGATGTTAGATCAATATGTATACAAGCATCGGTGACTGTAGATGGTGTTCCTCTCGAATATTGGATAACTAAGGGCCTCAACTATATTTAAGTTATGTTGGTAAACCTTTGTGCATAGATTAAGTAATTGATAAAATTAAAAGAATCAATTATGCAAGAATTTTCATACTAATTGAAACTTTGAGGGATTTACCTAATGAAATACCAATGAGGAGGCTAAATGATGAAATGAAACATGAAGAAGATGTTGTTAAAATAACTTATGCCTGGAAACTAGAGACTACACCTAAAAAATTCTAGAAATAAATTGGCAAAATATTCAAAACTAGAGGGTTTCAAGAATCATTTAACTAAAATGAAAGTTAAGTGAAAACAATGCTATAAAGAAGAAGTCAGAACGATAAAATTAGAGGCAGGATAATGCAACCAAGGATATATGAACATGGTAGTGCCTTAAATGAGGAAAGAGTCAAGTAACTAAAAATTGAAAATCCACGTTGTAAGTGATAATAACAGGGGAAATAGAAATTACGAAAGACAAGGGAAAGAAGTGCATGTCAGTATAGATGAAGGACGTATAACGCAAGGTAAAACATATGATTTCTACATTCAAGAAGAAGCAAAACTAATAAGAAGAAGGGAACTTCTTCTCCTATTATCTAATATGTCTATCATCATACTTCCTCTCCTATTACCTAATATGTCTATCATCACATGGAATATAAGGGGTCTAAATTCCCCTTCAAAACAATTAATATTCAAGGACTTTACCTATATAAATAAACCTCTTATTTTTGGAATTTTGGAATCAAGAATCAAGAATCAAGAAGGATAATTGTAAGATTCTAGATCTAGCACCTCACTAGTGGAAGATGGTGAATAATTATAATTGGCATTTTAATAGGAGAATAGTGGTTTTGTATGATAAGGATCAAGTTGAGATGCTGACTTACTTGATTCATACATAAATGATTCACATGAATCTTAGGCTTAAGTAAGAACATACGGTTTTTAATGTTTTTGTGGTTTCTTTTTTTTGGAAAAATTAAAAAGCATCATTAATAAAAGGAGTATAATTACATAAATGGGTGTCTATAGTGGAAACCCAGGAGTACAAGCATCTAGAGAGTTGAGAAAGACCAAACTCTCGATAACCCAAACAAGTACATGAAATTGCACCCTTTAACTATCCGCATTCCATTATTGACTAGGTGAAAACCCATTCTATAGATAGTTGAAGACTCTACATTTTACCCAACTAGAGATTGGAAAACTTCAAAGTCCTTCAAAGGTTTCAATAGCTGCATCATTTCTTCCTTCTATAATCTAAACATCTATAGGTAAGAGTGACCCATCTGGTTGTTTGCACTTTCTTCTATCTCTACTTAATCGTCATCTGATAACTCCTATTATTTCCTTAATATTGTACCAACTATAAAGGATGCACTATGCAATGTGGGATCTGCCTCCTTCTAGGTGTTAATTTTACTCTACCCTTCATCTCTCTTAATCCTACACTAGTTCCTAACTATAAACTATTCATTTACATTAACTTGCATGATTGTTATCTTATAATGTTCCTTGTTTTAAAACTTTCTAAGATTCCTCTCCTTCTATAACTCCTGATTAGATATGGCTAGGACTAGCATATGCTACTTCCAGAGTGGATTGGAAGCCTGTGTAATAATCAAGCTTTCTTGAGAAAGGAGTTATAGAACAAATTGAGACAAGTAGCTTCCATAGCTTATGATCCCTGGTTGATTCTAGGGGATTTTAACTCTGTTATAAACCCTAAGGAGGTAGAGGGTAACCATTGTTTAAGGAACTACTATAGTGACTTCAAACAATACATGATGGACATTTATATATAGGATCTTCCTAGGGATGGTAACCTTTATACCTTGAGTAATAAGAAGAAAGGATTTTGGATTTTGAGGAAGAAATTAGACAAAAGTATGGTTAACTTGCAATGGTTTCATAAATTTCTATATTGTCTATCTATGTTTCTAGAAAATTTAAGCTCTAATCACTCCCCTATTATCGTGTAACTAACAAGCGGAAGTAAAGCCAAAAAAGTCCCTTTAGGCTTAACAACTTCCTTTGTGATATAAAAGGATTTGAGGAGGCAGTAATAAGGGGTACCAGTTATTACATGGTAGGTTTAAATCAATATAAATACACCAAAGTGATTTATTCCATAAAAGAGAAGCTTAATTCCCTAAACAAGGAAGTAATTGGCAATACTCTTTAGGTTGTTAGATCTTCTAAGCAGGAACTAGTTAAAGTACAATCTCAACTATACTCCAATCACACTAATCCTATTTTTCAAATATTTGAAAAGCAGGCATTAAACAAGTATTCTTAAGCATTGGAAGCAAAATACTCCATTACGAGGAAAAGGTCATAGTTGTGGGTCTCTGAAAGGGGAAAAAACACCCTATATTTTCATATGAGAGTGCCTACAAGGAAAGCTAGAAACAAAATTGTGTCTATCTTCAAATGAGAATCAATCATCATAGAGTAAGAAGAGTTGCAAAAGGAAGCTAAAATTACTTTTATAGTACTCTTGAAACCCATAAGAAGTTACTTCCTTAGATCTTCTCATTAAACAAATTATTCAAGATCAATTGTCTAGTGTAGAAATAGAAGTTATTTATATATTAGGAACTAAAACGGGAATTGAGAATGTTCTTGAGGATTTGAATCCTAATAAGGCTCCAGGACCATCGCATTTTTTCTAAAAACCTAGAATATAATTGGGGACTTAATGGTAGCCACAATTTATGAATTCTTTAAGGAAAGGAAGTTATTAAGGGAGATAAATACAAATTCCTTAATTTTGATGCCTAAAGGCAAAAAAAGTAAACATGGAATGATTACAAATATATAGCATGTTGCAATTCAAGTTTTAAAATTATATCGAAGATTATTTCTAAAAGGATTAAGAAGGTTCTGCCTACACATATTGGTTACCATTAAAGAGTATACATTCTTATAGGATATGTTGGAGACAATATCTTACTTATGTAAGAATTATTTAGAACTACACTTAAAGGAGAAGTAGGAGGAATTGTGCACTTAAAATTTATTTTCGGAAGACATAGGATTTAATGGACTAGAAATTACTCTAAATTGTCTAAAGGTTTATACTTTCCAAATATCTTTATTAAATGGATTGAAAAATGTATTACGAGGTCTTCTTACAACATCTTGATTAATAGGGAGAAAATTAAGGTAATCAAAGGTATGAAGGGCTTGAGGCAGGGGACCCAATTTCTCCTTATATGTTTTCACTAGGAATGGAAGTGCTTAATAAGCTTCTATGTTTTCAAATTCCATCCTAAATGTAGGAGGAATGGTATATTGTAAATAAATTATGCTAATGAATTGTTTCTCTTTTTAAAAGTAGATCATCACTTAATAATGTCATTGATGAATGGTGTAAAAATGTTTTCTATTGTTTCGTGATTACATATTAATAAGGAGAAAAGTGGAATACATCTCTCTACCAACGCATCTCATGATGCCAATTGGTTTTCTAGCCTAACAAGCTTTAAGCCTTTGAATTTACATGTCATACACCTTAGGATTCCCATATCTTCATAGGGGCTTTCATATACTAATTTCAAACCCCTATTGGAAATGTTGAAACTAAAATAAGATGTTAGAGTTATCCATAGTTAGAAGGTTATAACTAATATCATTTATCTTGAATTCTATAAGCCTTTACTGAGCTTCACACTTAGCTTTACCTAGTATAGTAATTAAGGAAACTAAAAAGATACTAAGGAGATTTATATAGAAAGTCAACAATAAGGAGAAGGTTAAAGAAAAAGTTAAATAGAGGAAAGTTTATGCTTCAAAAGAATAAAGAGGGGTAGGATTGATTCCTTTAAAGGTTATGAATCTAACCTTACTAGCTAAGAGAATTTAGAGGTTGGTTAGGGACAAAAATTCTCTATTGCGTAATTGGACTCACTATTATCACATTAAAGAGAAAAATATATAGAGTATGAAATGCCCTAGAAACACATCCTTAATGATGCAGAAAATATATGAGCTAAGAAATGTTAAAAGGAAGTCAATTTCTTATAAAATAAGGTATGGCTCTAAGATTTTCTTTTGGTATGACAATTGGTTGCTATATGGTCCTATGGAATGCGTACATGCCTTATCTCAATTGAAAGATTGTCTCCAAATGAATATCAATGTCAATGAAGCCCTCTAGAATAAAGAACTACTTTGTAAAATGATATTGGATGATAATTTAGTGGAGCATCTAGTAACCTTACCTCTTACCCCAGTAAGAGAAGATGAGGAGAGATGGATAAATATATAAGTAATGGGGAGTTTTCTAATAAAATAGCAAGATTGGTGGGAAGTTTAACTAAAAATGGCATGGCATAAATTATTCTAGTCTACATACATGCAACCTAGATCATCCATATGTATGTCATTAGTAGCTAAGAGAAAATTTCCTAACATTAATAGACTATACAAATTCCTAAGCATCCCCAATAGATGTTATCTATATAAATCCAACATGGAATCAATCTATCACTTATACTTTCAATCCCCTTTTCAAGTAGGGCATTGAAAGAGATGGTTCAGAGGTGTTTAGTAAGTAATATACCTAATAATTTTCAACATCTAATCAACTGGACCATTAATTTTCAATATAGACCATCAGATGAAAAATGGGTATTCAGGGTAGGCTTATCATACCTTGTCACAATTATTTAGGATGAAAGGAATATGATAGCATTTAGAGGATGGGAAAGGATAAGTAGTGTATTCATATAATAACTATTGGAATAGGTAGGACTTCCTCTCTCCATCCACATGCATAAAGTTCCCCTAAACATTCAAGCAAAGATGAGGTGGAGTATCGACTGAATGTACATGTGTGAATAACCGATCTTTTCACCATCTGCTTAAATCCTCTTTTTATTAAATAATAGCATTTATGTTGAGCCGTGGTTCCATTAGCCTACTCTTTTGTAAATGAGGCTTTATGCTTTATGAATAAAGCATATGATCTTCTGGTAGGTTCTATTAGTTTTAATGGGTCGTCTCATACAAAAACCATCTACAATCATTTTGACTAATGATATATTCTTTATTATTGCTCCAAAGAAATCTCAAATTCCAAATTGAGAGTAATAAATTTAGTCATTAATTGTAAAAGATTAAACTATATTAAAGTATATAGGAAATTTCAATTATCTCATTATTTATAATTTTATAGTTAAATTTTTTAATGTTTGGTTAAGCTCTTCTTATTTGAATATTAAAACCATTATAATTTTAGTCAAGCTCCTTCCCCTCCCTCATTTTCTTTTTTATCTAATATGGCAATATCACATCTATAAATTAATACTTTGATACTTTATTTAGTGAAACATCATCGTCATATAAATATAAAAATTGTATATATATTTCATTAGAGCTCAAAAAATATGTAAATTAAGATACACATTTTTTTTTGCACTAATGTCACTATGATTATGAATTAGCTAGCTCTACCTTAAATCGAAGGGTAAGATATTTTATTCAAAGTTATAATTCCCCACAAGCCATATGGAAACTACGTCCGTTCTTTGGAAAGAAACCAACAACCCCTCTAAAGAGCAACCCAAGATTGCCATATAGTCTGCCGCCTGGTTAGCCTCCTTAAAACAATGTTGAATCTCTTTCACAAAAGTATAATGATGTACTTCCCGAATGAGGGGCCTAATTCACCATATAATCTGAAGAATGATGATTAAGCATATCCACAATTACCTTTAGAGTTAAGTTCCACTAGCAATTAGGAATCTTCTAGTATCTCTGTACATAATTCCAAACCTTGTAGTAAAGCTCGAATCTCAGCCTAGACACGTGTGAAATCATTAAGGGTTAAAGAATAAATTAAAATGGGGTCACCTGTTGAATCTTTTAAAATGCCCCCTGCACCTCCTCTGTTAGGGTTGCCTCTCCATTAGTGTTGAGCTTATAGAAACCAACTAACAGAGGAATCAACTTAACAATATTTATAGTCATTGGCCTTATATATCCTCTTACTACCATAACCACCTTTTTCCAATTAAGCCTGGAGTTTGACAGGGATAGAGTTTCCTGCCAGATAAAACCAACAACTTGCATAATATCAAAAATACAAGAAGAAATATCAATCTTAGCCTTATTAAACTTACAGAACATCTTGTTTTCCAAATGGCCCAATTGATCAAAGAAGGCAAAACTCTGAACAAAGTACGTTGAGCAATGTTGCCTCCTAATAACCACCAATATAAAACCATGTCTCTATGCCTAGCACAAGGTCCAATAACTCCAAATGGCATTCCAAAAAACTTCTATAACCGTTTAGCCCGTTGCCCATGTAAAAACAGATGATCAATAGATTCCTCAAATGCGGCTATACAATAAACGCACCTCGAGGGGCCTTATATGCCAAAGTGATGTAGGGAGAGATCTAAAGGCAACCTGCCTCTCGTCAATCTGAGCATAAGAAAGGATACTTTAATTTGCAAACCCTTATGCCAAATATTATGTCCAATAATTGTCACCACTCTTGTCACCCTAAGATTAAGATTCATATGAATTGGTATATATTTCATTAAATGACTCTTTTTTATTATCTTAAGTTAATATTTCATTAAAAAAACTTTAAAAAGTATCTTTTTATAATTAGGCATGTGCTATTTTGGTATAAAAATATTATTTGAAAATTTTATTAGGAAAAATAAAAATAAAGGTAAATATAAAATAACTTAAAAAATGTAGGATATTAAGTCTAAGGAAAAAAGTAAAATTTTAATTTTCTATAAAAGGAATAAAAGTTTTGTAAGGCCCCAAAATATACCCTATTTGAAATAATACATGTTTATGAAAGTACATGTGTGATGGGAGTTAGAATTTT
>JAOTAX010000008.1:20168519-20178531 GCA_025629825.1 Erythroxylum guanchezii
TTCCAATCCTAGCCCACTTGTTTTCTTTTTCTTCTTCATCTCATCTAATTTAATTAAATCCTCAATTTATTCCAATTTAAATTAAACAAATTATCAAACTAAAACCTCAAAATAATTTAAACATGCTTAAAAAGAAATCGGGGCCCAACAACCTTAGCATGGTTATGGTTAGTTGGGCTACCGGTCTATAGGAAGTTCTTTATTGGTCTTTCTAAAGATTTAATCATATGCTTTGGGGATAACTAAGTGATTTAACCAATGTATGAAGATTGTGTAAGGTTGAAACTATTAGTTGGACTCTACCTGCAAAGGAGAGATACCTATTATTCCAGCAACCCAACATTCTATATATCACCTTCAAAAGATGCTGACAATCTCTCACATTAAGTATAACTGAGTAAATTGAGACTCCACTTCAGTGGAGTTTCTCCTATTTTTACCGTACAAAACTAGCTAAGTAATTAGCTCTCCTATAGTTTGGTTCAAATACATAAATGGAACATTTCCCCTTATTCATTTCCAAGCTAGACATTGCAGTGAGCTTATTCAAGGCCTCAAACAAACATAAAATGAATCCTTATCTACTTTGCTAATAAGTAGAATATCATTTACAAAAGCAAATCATTTGTAAAAGATAAATAAAAATAATGCTCTTCTTTCATTTAGATTGGTATTTGAAAGAGCCACTTTCACTAATTCTCTTGCCTTGGATTCTAGAGAATATCTCTATGCCTATTGTGAATAGGTTGGGGGATAAGAGGTCCCCCTTCCTTAAAACCCTTCTCCCTTAAAAGGTAGAAGTTGATTCCTTATTAACCAGTATCCAATAGGAGACTAAAGTGATTCACAACCATAAGCATTGATCTCAATTACTATTATTCTTTCCAATTATATTAACTCTCCTTGGCTAGTACTTCGAGACTTTAATTATAGTATGTTCCCCCAGGATTTTGAAGGAGGCAATACAAGCCCCAAACATATATATCAAGACTTTACAAACAATATGCCTTGCATTGGTGTCTTAGATCTCAATTATAATGGCAATTACTTCACCTGGTATAATACAAAAGTGTGAATTGGTTCTCTAGAAGGAAATTGCATAGATCTTTTATTAATTGAAAGTGGGTGAGTGAATTTCCCTTAAGTACTACTCATTTTGGTAATACTTTCTCCTCTGATCACTCCCCCATGATATTCATAACTTAGGAATCTATTAATCTAGGCATCTATTAGGCCAGTACTCTCCTTTTAATTCTTCATTTACTTGTCAAAATAAGAAGGCCTTAGGAAGTAATAATGAAAACCATGGCCATACAAATCCAAGTTTGTAAAGCATTCAAGTGTACCCAAAAGCACCACAAAGTTAAATAGGATCTTAAATCTCCCAGTAAACTTCACTTTAACATTTTTAATCAAGGAATCCAAATCCTAAAAGATACACTTTGCTCAATTCATATGGATCTATATTGCAACCAAATAGATGAAACGAATAAGATTAAAGAGAACTAAGCTTTATATAATTACACTAAGGATTTAAATTACAAAAGTTCTATTCTTAAGAAGAAGTCTAGAGTTTAATGGTTAAAAAGAAATTGACAAGAACACATCCTTTTTCTACAATGCAAATTTTGCAAAAAGAAACAACATCATTATTACTTCTTTAGAAGAATCCAAAGTGAGCTTTCATTGGAGCACTCAAGATAATGCTAACCATGTTTATTCTTCTATACAAGCTTTAAAGTAGTTTATTCCTATAGCCATCTCAAAGGAGCAACCTGATAGTCTCTAAGTTCCTTTTAGTAGAGAGGACATAAATAAAACCATCTTTAGTCTCAACCCTAATAAAGCTTTAGGCCATGAAGGCTTCAATGTTTTATTTTTCTAGAAGACTTGGAACCTTGTAGGTGATTAAGTCTCAGATGTCATCCTGGAATTCTTCAATAGGGGAAAATTATTAAAGTGCTCAATAAACCCTTATCACCATTGTCCTTAAAGTCCCTAAGCCTTCCTTTTTACGCTAATTCAAATCTAACTTATGGCAATATAATCTATAAAATTATCTTTAAATTCTTTACTCTAAGATTGAAACATAACCTTAGATCAATTGTTAACCCAAATTAGGGTGCTCTCATTCATGGCAGATCAATTAAAGACAATATCCCCATTTCCTAAAAACTCTTTGAAATTTGTTCTTGAAAATCCTATTGAGTGAATCATCTTAGAGTATAATGCAAATTCTGAATCTCAAAGGACTCATATAGCCTTTGATACTTTATAAGATAGGAAATGGTGGTCACATATGGCTATAGACTAATAACTAGAACTCTCTTAACCCTCCCAATCAAGTACCTAATTTTTTGCGTATTAGCTTTCTCTATCTAGATAATGCAATAGTTAAGGAACTAAATATTGATGACAGGTGGGGATGTAATAACCAATCGCCATCCTTCTTCCTCTTTCTAAAAAGCCTAACATCATAAAAAAATTAAGTTATCATCCCTATCTTTCTCCTGTCGCTAGCCTACATTTGTCATCATCTCACCATCTGTTCCAAACAATCCCTTAATATTGTTGACTAAACAGTCATTACTCCAATATACTTTATACATAAAAAGAGGTAGCCGATACAACTCTCCCTAATACTCTCCAACGTATTTGAAATCAACTTACCTTATTACGGCCAACTACTTTTAGATGTCGCTACTATTATTGTAGAGCCAACTCACAGCTTCTATGCATCTTTAGTAGCAACAACCCCAATAGCTAACATAATGCTTCTCCTCTGGCAACAAGAACACATCCACTTTAAGATAACTTAAAAGCATCCATAAAAACATAAAAATCATCGGAGATCGTTTTTCTAATGGTTAAAGAGAAAATTTTTCTATTAATAATCATCTCCCATATGCCATAGTAGGTATGGAGAAGAATTGCAAAGTGGGTATGCTTCTTCTTTGTTAAATATGTCTATCAACATATTGAAACAACCCAAGCCGACCCATATCTCTCTCTCTATTTTCTTCTTGAACACAAATAAGAAGCCAACCTTGACCAAGAATTGGAAATTAATAGTAGTTAACTTAACTCTTTATCAATTCTTAAAAACTTCTAAGCTTCTAAAGTTCAAAAATAAACCTTAAAATTTCAATTTAATTTAACTTAATTTATGGTTAGGGTTTGTGTTTTTAATAATCAAATCAAATCTGATTAGGTGGCTTAGGGATTTTATGGTATTAATTTGAAAATTTTGGATTTTAAGAATACTTAACTAGATTATAATCTAATTTTAGTAATCAAGGTTTACAATAATTGAAATTTTAATTCTAAACTTTAATATTAATAATAACGAAAGATATTGCATTATAGAATTAAAGATTTCTCTAGTAGTATTGAAAATTAGGTTGAGATCTGATATCGTATATAGTAAATAAAATATGAAATATTTATTTTATTTATTGAAAACTATGATTACTTTAAGTTATATATTATGATTAATGCATAGATTTAGTAGACATAAATGTAGATCATACCTTATTATGTAGTTTGATCTTTTTTTCTTGTCATTTCTTTCAAACTGTTTCTAAAATTGGTTTATCATAACCACTATAGCTGCATACATATTTAACCTCAAATAGTATCACCACAAATAAATTAAGAAAAGTTTATAAGTAATATAGAAAGGATCAGGAAAAAAATTGCTAGCTTCTTTATATCCTGAGCCAATTTATAATAGGTTTGGATCTTTTAGATTTAACCATCACGCCATATAAAGTGCTCTAATATCTAAAGCATGGCTTGAGAGAGATTATCTACTTTCTCCCTTCTTGGTTCCTAACTTCTTCTTCTTAATCCTACATCTGGTCGTTAAGTCTTTCTTTAGCCCCTCCTTCCCTATTCTTTGTTTATAGCTACCTCACCTTATCCTTTTCATCTTGATTCTTCCTCTCCTTTCCATAACCTTGGTATTGTAGTAGTCTAGACCACCTGTCTATAGATATTGTCTGTTTTAGGCTGCCCATTGGGCCAAGACCCTTACAGTTTTGCTATTCTCGCATTTGAGAAAATGCATCTATGGGGAAGAGGTATTCATACCTTTATAAGGCGTATTTCATTCTCCTCTCCAACTGATGTGGGATGTCATAGGTATATTCTTCATTTAGTGCTTTGCTCACCCTGCCTAAGGGTAGTTTTAAGATTTTCCTTTCTCTATTACCTAATTTACTATTTATGGTAATTGCATTTAAAAAACCCCTCTAGAACTAAGTGCCTTCACTTTTCTCTTAGAAATGTCTACTCAAAATTTAGAAATTGGGCAGTGTCTAGCCCCTAATTTCCCACCTTTATCTTCCAACTAGTGATGCCAATCCTAACAACCTAGGTAAATCCTCCTTTAATCCCCCTACCAAAAAAAAAAAGCTCCTTGTAACTCCATTGTTGTGCATAAAACTTGGAGTAACTTGATTAGGAATAACCATTGAGAGGATAACTTGAAGTTGTCTTACTTCCTTGAACCTTCTTCAACTAATGGGGCAATTTCCCCATCAATCAATCTTTTAAAGGCTAGAGAAAACATATGGTCTTCGTTACTTGTTGGTTTTTTTTTTTGGACAAAAAGGTCTCCTACACTCAAATGAACGCTTGGAATACTACAAAAATAGAGCAAATCTAGATTAGAAAAACTCTATTAGCTGAAGATAATTATTTCATCATTAGATTTTCCAAGACATCTGATCTCTCTAATATCTTAGAGCAGAGCCCCTCACATATTGGTAGGAAGCCTCTCTTCTCCTTTAATGACACTAAGGAATGATTTTAGATAAAGTAAAAAAAATCAAAGAAATACATGTTTGGATTAATTTCCATAATTTAGCACTTGAATACTAGACGAAGGAAGGATTAAGTTACATAGTAAGTGCTCTTATAAAGACCCTAAATATGGACTCCTTAAAGGCCATGTTGGAGAACATTAGATATTTAAGAATATCTCTTGAAGTGCTTTAGGACTCTAATATACCTCCATCCTTGATTATTAAGAGGCTTATTGAGCAAGTTGAATTAATAGACCATGTCATTTAGCTAAGCTACACTTGAAAGCCTTCCATATTGAGAGCTTAGAAGCCTACTGGAAGATTGTTTCACACTAGATCATATGGAGAGTTAACGAGGCTTCAAAATGAGGCTCTCATTGTTATATAAGACAATTTAAAGTTGAAGGAAGTTATAAAGGAATCTTCAAATCCAACACCTAAAGTAGGGGATACTTGTATCACTAATGAGGAATTTACTGCTTCTAATGCTAAAAAAATTCAAAGAAAAAGATATAGGCAAAGAAGCAAATAACACTATAAACTTTTATTTGCTTTACTAAGTCCTACCAAGCTGAATAGGATAAGGAGAAAGCTCTATTAGTTAAAGCCAACTCTATTGAAACAACTTCAAGATCTAAATCTAAAAGGGGAAAAAATTCAAGTAGGAAGAACAAAAGGTGAGGGTGCCTCCCTTAACCAATCTTCATAAATATACTAATTTGGAATGTAAGAGGACTAAATAGTCCTATGAAGAAGCAAAGCCTCAAAGGCGTCATTTGGAAAAAAAGCTAGTTTTGTTTGCATTAATAGAGACTAAAATAAAAGCTGTTAATTTGAAGGAGGAGCTTAGTTTTTTAGGTAACAAATGGAACTTCTTATCTAATCATTTGCTCCACTACAATAAGAGGCTTGTAGTTGGTTTTAATCCTTCTCTCATTAAGGTAACACAAGTGTTTAACTCAATTAATTCATAAATTATCAAACCATTGGATATCCCTCTACCTTCCTTTTCTTAACTATATATGCAGCTAACTTAAGTTTTAAAAGAGATTCCCTTTGCAATTACTTAATGAGAACCCACAATCAATCAACCCTAGCTTTTAGGTGGAAATTTCAACTATACACTTAAGATAGATGAAATTGAAAGATTATTTATCTATAGTAATACAAATGGGATGAACTTTCTTCTATCACATCTTCTTTTGGTGTTACAGATTTGAGTTTTATTAGACAACTCTTCATTTGGTCTATTAAGTATATTAGAGTAAGCTTTATAAGGAAAAAGCTAGATCAAGTTTTGTCCAACAATCTTTGGTTAGATAAAAGTACCACCAACTATGCCCAGTTTATTGAAGTAAATCACGCGTTAGTATAGACTTTATGTTTAATATACAAAATACACAAGAAGAGGGGTTGAATTGTGTATTCTTTTTCGTGAATACTATTCCCTTTTTTATATTTCTTTGAACACTTGCTTTTTCAAAGTTTATTAAGTAAAAATCACAATGTATTGCAATTAACTTTAATATACTTGTATAAAACAATAGAAATTAAAAGTCGAGAGTTAGAGAGTAGACGCAGTGATTTTATCCTAGTTCACCCCAAACCATGGGCTACATCCAATCATCAGAATCCTTTCTGAGATTTCACTATTCTTCTCAAATGTACAAGTATTCTTTTTCCACAAAGCCTCTTCAGGTCTCTTACACCAAGTATTGTTTCTGCTCACTTAGCCTCTTCAGGCTCTTAGCTTTTCTTCTCTCTTACAAGAATGATATTGCGAGATTTGTTATAGTAATGATAGCTCTAGTGTTTCACACAACAAATACAATGTTTGCTAAATCACTAATTGAATTCACTAACTTTTTAAGTCTTCAACTTCGACATGTATTTATAGCCTTCGTCTTCAACTACTTCTTGATGACTGCTTCTTTCTTCTTGTTTCTTGATTCTTGTAGAAATCGTTATTCAGTTGAGATCTGTAACTAACTCAAACTGATTAACCGTTCGACGTAGTGTCGGGTCTTCGTCTTAGTTTTCTTCTGTCTTAGTTTCGCTTCCATCTTACTTTTGCTTCTGCTTCCATCTTAGTTTCTTCCGTCTTACTTTTGCTTCTACTTCCGTCTTAGTTTCTTTCGTCTTACTTTTGCTTCTGCTTCCGTCTTATTTTTGCTTCTGCTTTCGTCTTAGTTTCTTCCGTCTTACTTTTGCTTCTACTTCCGTCTTACTTTTGCTTCTGCTTCTGTCTTAGTTTCTTCCGATCAAAACGGTTCAACAATTTCTAATATTATTATTATTTGATTTTAACCAAAATTGTTAGACGTGAAGTCATTTTGACTTAACATTTAGACCTCCCCTATCTTCTACTCACTCCATCATTGAGGTTAAAGGAATGAATAGCAATGCATAACTTATATCTCTTTCTAGGTTTTATAACCTTATGTTTCAGATAGCTAGGGTGGTGAGAAAAGGGATTAATTGTCCTTTTTCAGGTTGTAAAGCTTATCACTTGATGAGTAAATTTAAAAGAGTAAAATAGGAGCTCGAAAATATAAAAAGATAGGTTTGTCCTAGTACAAAAGCATAGTCAAAAAATGCCAAGCTTTAACTTTTCTATTATTAATCTAAACTTTATAATTTTCCTAATGATATTAGCCTCAAAATTCACGAAGACCAAGCTCTTTAGAACTACATAAAAAAAAATTCTTTTCATAACCCATACCTGAAACAAAAATCCTAATAGTATTGGCTCAAGGACGGAGACAAGTGCACTAACTTCTTCTTTAATGCTCTTCTGACTTACAGGAACACCAAGAATATTAGTTCACTAATGGATAATGAAGAGAAAATTAATAGGGATCAGGTTGCCATAAAGAACTAGCTTTCAATTATTATAGTGATTTGTTTAGCGTTAAACTATATTGCTCTTCTTTATTTTAGTCAATCAAAACATATATACAATATAGACTAAAAACATATGCTTACTCATTGCTTATCAAGCTAGTTACACCTATAGAAATCAAAATGATGCTACTCAACTTTAAGCTAAATAAATCCTTAGGTCTAGATGGCTTTAATGCTTGTTTTTCCCAAAAAAAAAAGAAACATAATAGGAGAGCTAGTCATAGATTATATGCAAGAATTTTTCAATAATCAGAAAATGCTCAAAGAGTTTAATAAAACTTACCTTTGTCTAATCCCCAATAAAGATAACCCTACATCCATTCAACAATTTTGACTTATATCTTATTGCGATCTAGTTTACAAAGTGATTGCAAAAGCTCTAGCCATAAAGCTTAGGAATGTCCTTACACCTATCATAAACAATTGTTGGTTTGCTTTCATTAATGGTAGGAGAATAGGCAAAATTTTATTAATGGCTCAAAAGTTATTTAAAGATTATCCACAAATCTTGTTGTTCAAAGCTGCTTCATGAAAGTTGATCTATACAAAGCCTTTGATTCCTTAGAATGGGATTTCCATCTTAATTATCTCAAAGCTTTCAATTTTCCAAACTTTTTTATCTCCTGGATTAAAGCTTGTATCACTACCAAACATTTTTTTTACCTTGATTAATAGATAACCTATGGGCTAGAGATATCAAAAAGGGAGATCCATTATCTCCCTACCGATTCACAATTTCCATTGAAGTCCTTATCAGAATGACTCATAGGCATATCTTCAACTCAAAGTAGTTTAGATATCATAATAAATGTAGAGGGATGAATTTGTTTTTCTTAGCTTATACAGATGATCTCTTATTTCCTACGGGAAAAGTCCCTAACCTTTGAAAATTATAATGGATTTAATACATTTGTTCTCAAACATGTCACGCGTAAGAATTAACTTGGAGAAAAGTAGGTTGATGCTTTCAAATGGAGTATTTAAAGTTTTCATGCTCTAACAAATTTCTAGTATGCAGGTAAAACAACTACCTTTCACTTACCTTATCTTTCTTATTTTCCCTAAGAAACCAAGGTTCTCATATTTTTTGTAAAACATGTACCGCTCTTTTACAGGTCTCATTCAAATAATAGTGAATGTTTTCACAAACATTCACACATATGGGTGCTCTCACATGATGTTTCCTAAAGGACTAATTATGGAGTTAGAAGGGCTTAATAAAATATTCGTTTGGTCTGGTGATCTTACCAATGTTTATGGAGCTAAACTAAGTTGGAAATAAATATATTCCCTGATAGGATTGAATTATCTTATATTTTCTTATATATTTACATGTGATTTGTCATGACCCGATACCACATTGGGCCTATAACAACTGCCGCATAACCAGGCTAAGGACACTCACGGTATCCTTAATCTGACTATGCAAGGCTAACTGAATATCTATTCTTCTTCTTCTTCTTTTTGGAAAAATTTAGGCAGCATAATAGCTGTGTTTTAAAAATTCCAAAAGCTACAAATATTTTTAAACACACTTCTATATTCACATCCAACCACAACTTCAGGAATTTAAAGTCCACTCAAGGCAATCTCAACAACAGTATCAAAAGATTCATACATAAAGTCATTTATAAAACAAAAGGCAATCAAAAGTTAACTTACAAAATCATAAAGTGTATCTACATAAACACAGTTCATGAGCCACTAGACAATAAAAGTACAAAATAGGAAACTACCCACGTGCAGTAATACCCCAAAAATGACAAAAGATCGCACGATCTACTCAGAGCTTTAAACTCACTAAATTAACCTGCATGGTTAGAAAGCAGAAAGGGTAAGTACACTAGGTTCTTAGTGAGTAGGAAAACATATAACACAAATAGAATTCGATTCATACCAAGACAGTGTAGGTAACCTATGAAGTGACTATATATCACACAAAAATACATAGGCCCAGCCTATGACTCAACGTATCCTGGTTAGGAACCATATAGGCCTAGCCCATTAACTAACTCATTCGGTGAACACAAGTTCCAATTCCAATACACAAAAGCATAAAAACATCATATATATCAATCAAATCTTGATAGGAAAACCATTATCAGGATAAGCCAAAACAATCATGTATGACACCATTAGTCGGCCAAACTAATGTGCACACCCAATGATACTCGGTGTTGGCTCGACTTTTGTCTGTGATGAGTCCGGACTACGGTCGACAAGTGTTGGACCCCGAACTTTGGTGAAAATTAGAAATATTAAAATGAATTTAAATGAGAAAGAAATTGGTGAGAATTTAA
>JAOTAX010000008.1:20185197-20201050 GCA_025629825.1 Erythroxylum guanchezii
TTCCAACGCGACAAGTTTGTTTTGTTTTCTAAGATATTTGTTCTCGGATGTCGGAAATTTGTTCAGTTCGTTTGAACCGTTTGGTTGCTTTGATTCCGAGCCAATTCAATCTGTTTGATCCGTTTAGCCATCCGATTCCACTTTCGCTTTTGTTCCGCACGCACTTTCGATTTTTTCGCCTTCCAATTCATGTTTTCGTCTGTTCTTCGCTTTGTTTTCGTTTCCATTTTTCGTTTTTCTAGTTAGGGTCCGGTTCCGAGATTGGGTCCCAACAAAATATACTCCCCAAATCAATTTTTCACACATATAATCCATAATTCCAAATATAATCACATTTATAAACAATTATACCCGGAATGTCAATGAATGCTTGTATAGTCATTTTAATGTGTGCAAAAATTCAAATTCACATATGTATATGCTAACAATATGCATGAGCATGAAAATGCATTTTTCAAATCTCTAATTGCTATTTTCTCAATTACACAAATCTAGGGTTCTACCCCCTTAGTATGAGAACAGGATGTTACAAAGGGAGTTGACTGCACCTGATTTAACTCATTGACCATTATGCATAACGTTTCCGAATTTCGCTGAACATGTTACCTTTGAGTTAAAATCTAGATTAATTCATTTATTGCCTAACTTTCATGGCCTTGCAAGTGAGGATGCACATAAGCATCTTAAGGAACTCGATGTGGTGTGTTTGAGCATGACGCCTCATGAAGTGACGGACGAGCAGATCATGTTAAGATCCTTCCCGTTCTCGCTCAAAGATGCAGCAAAGGATTGGTTATTTGATTTACCGACTGGAAGCGTGAATACTTGGTTGGAGATGAAGAGATTATTCTTGGAAAAATATTTCCCGGCCTCAAAGACAACAAGTATTCGGAAGGAGATATGTGGTATTAAGCAACAAAATGGGGAATCTCTTTACAAATACTAGGAGCGATTTAAGAAGTTATGTGCTAGTTGCCCACATCACAACATACCAGAGCAACTTCTCATCCAATATTTTTTATGAAGGATTGCTGCCAATAGAGAGGAGTTTGGTGGATGCGGCGAGCAGTGGGGTGCTTTGCGAGAAGACTCCTATTGAAGCCAGGATATTACTTGAGCGGATGGCTGCTAATACCCAACAATTAAACACTCGCAATGATGTTTGACGAGTAAATGAGGTAAGCACTTCAAACATCTTTTGTGAGACAGATTGTAGTTGGACAGGCATAAGTGAAAGTGTGCAGGATATGTTGAAACACGAGTCATCCAACTGACGAGCGCCCAGCTTTGCAAGAGGGGAGTATGGAGTACGTGAATACTGCAGGAGGGAACCTCCCGAACCAAAACAACTCATACACGCAAACGTATAACCCAGGTTAGAGGGATCACCCTAACTTAAGTTATGGAGGGGAATCGATAGCAAAATTACTTCCAAAATTGTCTGTAAGGGGTACTAGGATTTCAACCAAGGCAACAAGGAGCACAAGGAGCTTCTTTTTCCAACTCAGGTGCATCTTTAGAAGAAATTGTTAAGACTCTTGCTGCTAATAGTTTGCAATTTCAACAGGATATACAACAACAGTTGCAACAATTTCGACAAGAAACAAAAGCAAGCCAACAGAGCATGGAATACCAAATGGGTCAGATGGCAGTAAGGCTCGATTGCTTAAAATCACAAGGTGGAGGAAAATTGCCATCACAACCCAAGGTGAACCCGAAGAATGTCAGTGCCATAACCCTGAGGGGCGGAAAGGAGATTAAAGGTCCTAAAAGAACCCCATCAAAGATTTCTACCAAGGAAGAGATTGAGAAGGAATTGGAAAAGGAAGAAAATTTTTCATCGAATATAAAGGTAAATGTCGAAAGTCCCAATATTACTAAAACTATCCCTCTACATTTTCCAAGCAGATTAATAAGACCAAACAAGGAGGACAAGGACAAAGAGATATTGGAGACTTTCCAAAAGGTATAAGCCAATATACCTTTGCTCGAAGCAATCAAGTAAGTGCCAAGGTATGCTAAATTCCTCAAAGAACTATGTACACATAAGAGGAAACTGAGGAGTGATGAGAATGTGATGATGGGTGAGAATATGTCGATAGTATTCAGAAAGAAGATGCCTCCAAAATGTCGGGATCCAAGTATGTTCACTATTCCTTGCAAAATTGGTAATACTGTGATCAATAGAGCAATGTTGGTTTTGGGTTCCTCTATTAATGTGATGCCTCATTCGATTTATGCTTCTTTGAATTTGGGCCCTTTGAAAAAAATGAATGTAGTTACACAATTGGCTGATCGCACTAATGCTTATCCTAATGGTGTGATTGAGGATGTTTTGGTGCAGGTGAATGAATTAGTGTTTCCTGCAGATTTTTATGTTGTTGATATGAATGATGACACCTCATGTAATCCGATACCTATCCTGTTGGGGAGACCATTTCTTAATATGGCTTAAACTAAGATAGATGTTCGTAAAGGCACCCTCACAATGGAATTTGATGGGGAAGTGATTCATTTCAGTATTTTTGATGCCATGAAACATCCCCCTAATGATCATTATGTTTTTTTTGTTGATGTGATTGATCCTTTGGTGCAAGAAATGTTTAAATTAAGTTGCAGGGATCATTTGGAAATAGTTTTAACTGAGGAAATGGAAAAAGAAGCCAACACTGATGTTGAGATGGGAGAAGAGCTTGTGGAAATGGAAGCCGCCTTGGACTTATCGGAAAGCTCTCCAAAAAGGTATGATTTGGCTTCTATAAAACTACCTAAAGCTCACCAGAAGTTGTTACCTTCTGAAGTGTAGGCACCAGAATTGGAATTGAAGCCACTCCCTACACATCTGAAGTATGCTTATTTGGGAGACAAATTGACTCTCCCAGTTATCATCTCAGCGGAGTTGACATCAAATCAAAAGGAGAGGCTGGTTCAAATGCTGAGGGAGCATAAGAAGGCCATCAGGTGGACTATCACAGATATCTAAGGGATAAGCCCTTCCATATTCATGCACCGCATTTTGATGGAGGATGATGGAAAATCTACAAGGCAATCTCAATGTAGGTTGAATCCTCTAATGATGGAAGTTGTGAAGAAGGAGGTATTGAAACTTCTCAATACTGGGGTTATCTACCTGATTTCTGACAGTAAGTGGGTAAATCCTGTCTAAGTGGTTCCAAAGAAGTCTGGAATCACTGTTGTGACAAACGAGGAAGGTGAGTTGATTCCCACCCGAGTGCAAACCGGGTGGCGAGTATGTATTGATTATAGAAAGTTAGATTCTGCTACTCGCAAAAACCACTTTCTCCTTCCTTTTGTTGATCAGATGCTTGACAGATTAGCTGGTTATGACTATTATTACTTTTTAGATGGATTTTGAGGTTATCTTCATATCCCGATCGCACTGGAAGATCAGGAGAAGACCACGTTTACATGCCCATTTGGTACGTTTGCCTACCGGAGGATGTCATTCGGATTGTGTAATTCACCTGCCACATTCCAAAGGTGTATGGTAAGCATTTTTTTCTTAATATGTTGAGAAGATTATTAAGGTATTCATGGACGATTTTAGTGTGTATGGATCTTCTTTTGATGAATGGCTTGAGAATCTTGCCATTATCTTGGAACGATGTATAGAAACTAATCTTATGTTAAACTAGGAAAAATGTCATTTTATGGTAGATCAAGGTATAGTTTTAGGTCATGTGATATCTGCTAAGGGTATTGAAGTAAACAAGTCTAAATTTAATATCATTTCTTCTTTACCTTATCCCTCTACTGTGAGGGAAATGCGTTCTTTTCTTGGGCATGCAGGTTTTTATCGAAGATTCATTAAGGACTTTTTGAAGATAGTCGTACCACTATGTAAGCTTCTTCAACAAGATGGCTCCTTTGAGTTTGACGAGAGGTGCAAGGAAGCATTCAATAAACTTAAGGAGCTTTTGACATCTCCACTGGTGATTCAATCTCTAGATTGGACCCTCCCTTTTGAGATCATGTGTGATGCTAACGATTATGCAATTAGGGTGGTTCTAGGACAAAGAGTGGGAAAAGCTTTGCACACCATTTACTATGCTTCAAAGACTTTAAATCCAGTTCAATTGAATTATTACACTATTGAAAATGAATTGTTATCTGTGGTTTTTGCTTTGGAAAAATTTCGATCGTATTTGCTTGGTGCTAAAGTGATTGTTTATTCTAACCATACGGCTTTACGATACTTACTCACAAAGAAAGAAGTGAAACCGACGCTGATAAGATGGATTCTCCTCCTTCAGGAAATCGACTTGGAGATCAGAGATAAGAAGGGGGCAGAAAATGTGGTGGTGGACCATCTTAGCTGTTTGATAAAGGAAGAAGATGATATACCTCTACAAGAAAGCTTTTTGGATGAGCAATTATTTTCTGTTAATGTGACACCACCATGGTATGCAGACATTGTCAATTTTTTGGTAACTAACGAATTACCTGTTGGTTTGTCAAAGGCTCAGAAGGATAAGCTACAGAGTGAAGCAAAGTACTATGTATGAGATTATCTTTGGAGGCATTGTACAAATCAAATTATTAGGAGGTGTGTACCGAAAAATGAATCATCATTAATTCTAGCCTTCTGCCATTCATACACTTACGGAGGACATTTTGGAGTAAAAAGGATAGCTTAGAAAGTTCTAGCGAGCAGCTTCTACTGGCCAACATTGTTTAAAGATGCATATACCTTCTACAAATCCTGTTATAGATGTCAATAGTCAGGTAACTTGTCCTGTAAGGATCAATTTCCACAAACCCCTTTACTTTTTTATGAAATTTTTGACTTTTGGGGCATTGATTTTATGGAACCTTTCCCTCCGTCATTCGACTTTACTTATATATTGCTTGCAATTGACTATGTTTCTAAATGGGTGGAAGCTAAGGCCACTAGTACTAATGATGCCAAGGTTGTTGCAGATTTTATTAAGGCTAATATTCTTTCTAAGTTCGGGATACCGAAAGCTATCATTAGCGACAAAGGAACCCACTTCTGCAATAGGGTGATGGAAGCAACGTTTAGAAAATATCACATCATGCATAAAGTTTCTAGTGCTTACCATCCCCAAACCAATGGGCAAGCTGAAGTCTCAAATCAAGAAATCAAGCTAATCTTAGAGAAAATCGTGCAAACCAATAGGAAGGATTGGAGTGTAAGATTGGAAGACGCTTTGTGGGCGTACAGGACGGCTTACAAAACATCAATTGGAATGTCGTCGTATAGGCTAGTTTTTGGGAAGCCATGACATCTTCCAGTGGAATTACAACATAAGGCATATTGGGCTATCAAAAGATCCAACATGCACTTGGATGAAGCAGGAGTGCATAGGATAGGAAGTCGCAGCTTCAAGAATTGGAAGAGATAAGGAATGAATCATATCAAAATGTAGTGATATATAAGGAGAGGACGAAAGCTTTTCATGATAAGATGATTTCAAGGAAAAGCTTTTATGTGGGCCAGAAAGTGTTACTATATCATTCCAAACTCAAACTCTTTCCTGGTAAGTTGCATTCCTATTGGGTTGGTCCGTTTGTTATCACTCATGTCTTCCCTTTTGGTGTAGCTGAGATACGGAGCCTCAAAACTAACAAGACATTCCGAGTGAATAGTCATCGCTTGAAGCCGTATTATGACGGTTTCCAAACGGAGGATTTGGAGGTGTTGATGCTAGAGGATGTGATTGATATCACTTAACGCATGCAACTCGAGGTCAAGCCAACGACGTTAAACAAAGGCACTGCTTGGGAGGCAACCCAAGGGAAGTTAATTTCTGTATTTTACATTTTCGCATTTATTATTTTTGTTAGCT
The DNA here is from genome assembly GCA_025629825.1 of Erythroxylum guanchezii. Taxonomy (NCBI): domain Eukaryota; kingdom Viridiplantae; phylum Streptophyta; class Magnoliopsida; order Malpighiales; family Erythroxylaceae; genus Erythroxylum; species Erythroxylum guanchezii. The sequence goes on from JAOTAX010000008.1 coordinate 20,191,029, forward strand.
ACTCAATTTCTGGCATTTGATTTTAAACTGAGGACAACGCAAGTTTTAAGTATGGAGGTGGGGTACATTAGTTTTAATGCATGTTTTTTTTAATGCATGTTTTTGAGCTTAATGTGAGCTTAATGTGACTTCTTAGGCAGTTTTCAAAATCAAATGAACAAAATAAAAAAATTTTCTTGTTTTCTATTGCTTTTAAGATTATTTAATCATAATTAGAATGTGAATTGATTAGTAAAATCCATAGCAAAATTTGGCATGTACTTTTGCTCTTGTGGTTTGTTAATATGCATTATCTATAAAAAATTAGTGACTAGTGGTAGACAAAGCCGGTGAGATTTTGAGCCTTATTTGACTGACACATCCATATCAGTCTCATTGCCCTTTGATAATGTGTGACCATCATGACATATACATCCCGATTTGCATTGAATTTCTATTCGAGACCACATTTTTATCACATGTATTAACATGGATATGATTAGGCATTCTTTTTTTTCCATAAACTACATTAGCCAAATAACCTATCTTGTTGAGATGATTTTTCCCTTGATCAACCCCTTTAAGCTTTAGCCTTTCTTTTTGTATAAAGCACATTTTGTGCTTTTAAACTTAACAAATTTCCTACCCAAGTCATAAAGCTAGTGGAACATTTGTGATTGTTGAGTTTGTGGATGTACAAAATTCGAAGAGTGGGGGTGTACATATGTGAGGGTTGGTTATAATGTTGGGATGTTATTTTATGTCTTATCATTGAAATTCCGATGTTGATGTAGTTTATTTTAATTGTTTTATAAGGAAAAGAAAGAAAGAAAAATTAAGAAAACAACAAAAAAACAAAAAAAGCAAAAAGAAAAGAAAAAGAAAGGAAGAAAGAGAAAGAAAAAGAATTTTAAAAAATAAATATATCAAGGAAGAATTGCATATGTGTTGAAAAGTTATTTATGGTTTATGCATCTTCCTAGAGTTGTAATGGATGTGTTATTTGAGTATGTTGAATATGAGGTAAAGGTTGGCTTGGAAGGTTCACTCTTGTGATTTCATTGGCATAAATTGTATGAGTGATTCCTTCGGATTGATATATGCTTCATGTGGTTGGTGTATAAGAGCTGAATGAGATTGTGAAATAGAAATGTTACATTCGTCATAGCTGACGATACCAAGTTTTTGATGAGTGTTGCTTTGTTTCACCAGCTTTGATGACTTTCATGCTACTTGACCCAAATATATCTCACCTTATCTTTGCCTATACTACAACCCTAAAAAGTCCTTTGATTGGTGATTTTGCATGTGACTTTTAACGGTGGAGAAATGAAATGAATATTGATGGATCATGAGTAGAAGCTTTGAATGTTGAGTTTTTGCTTAGGTTTTGAAAGTCATTCACTTTTACTTATAGTTATCTATTCTTAAGAAATGTGAAAAATGAGTTAAATTGGTTTGTAATTTTGATTTTGACGATTTGCCCAAGGACGATCAAAGACTAAGTGTGGGGGTATTTTGATAGGATTGAATTATCTTATATTATCTTATATATTTACATGTGATTTCAATCCTATTTTAAAGATAAAATGCTTAATTTGTGTTCAATTTGTGTTGACTACTAGGTTGGATATGTTGATATATATTTGAGACCAAAAGGACAAGATTTTTCTAAAGCAAATTGGAGCACAATTATTTAACAAGGAAAAGGCACAAAATTTTCAAAAAAAAAAGATTAAAGTAGTGGTCTGTACGCTGTGTTTCACGTAACCACGCATCGCACGCTACGTACAACTCATGCGTACGCTACATTTACGCAGTGTTAATATAGCAATACTGCATACAACACATGTGTACGTAGCATACATTGCGTTTAAGCAACGTTTGAGAGGAGAGGGTGAGGTTTTAATTAAGGGTGAAGTTTTATTCTTCCCATCAACATGTACAGGGCGGCGTAAGACATCAAAGGCAGAGTGGAGGCGCAAGCATGGGCATGAAAAGGAAAACAAGAGCGACACAGTGTGGCACAGTAAAGAGGAGTGTAAAGAGTAGTGGGACGTGAATAGCAAGTAGTGGGCCAAAAACCACCAAGCAAATTGTCCCATTGTGAACAATCCATCGTGAAAAGTAAAGAGATAAAAGAGCACATGGGAAATATGACTCTTGGTTGGAACATGAAAAAAGAGATGGAAGGTTAGTTTTTCGACGCCGGTTCAACAGAAATATCGATGCCAACTCACGGTTAAGCTATTTCTATCATTTTAAAGTTGTAATTTCTTTTCAGATTGTTGTGTTATTAGTGTTGATTTGATTGGTTTTGGGATGAATGATCTTAATATGTTATTTTGATTATTTTATTTCGAACCTATTGCTAAAACATTGATTGTAACTCGTAATCGTTACTTTTGATATTTGTGAGTGGCATCTAATGATTGTTAATTATTAGGGACAATAAAACTTAAGTTAGATAACCCGAACGTGTGAGGTTTCTGCCTATATTGATCGTTTTCCAATTCATAATGCGACTGCCAAATTGAATATAGAGATCGTATCCTAGGTTATTCGGTAGTTAGGTTTAATTAATGATCGTATCTTGATTAAATATAACCTAAGGGAAAACCGAGATTTGTATAGCGTTCTATTAGTCTCAGATCAATAGTCTCAAAGGAATTGCAAAGACTTTAGAATGAAGGAATATGCTTGATTGTGTTTAGGCCAAGATTGACCCCTAGAACCGGACCTTTCTTATACTCAACACTTTTCTCATTTTCGATTACTTGTTTTAATTTGTTTTCGATAGTTTACTTTTACTTTAATTTTTAAACTATTTAAAATCCAAAAACCCCCCATATACTTTCCTTGCATCAATTAATTTCTTTACGAAAATTCAATGAACATTCCCTGTGGATTCGATCTTAACTTACCATACTACAAATTTTAATGTGTAGAGTCAGGTAAACTTTGCAGCGCACTCGTCACACACTATCTTTCCCCTAAATAGGAAAGAGGATTAAGGATTGTTTCCTTAAAAAAAATCTAAATGGTCATGGCTAAATGGATTTGGAGACTTATGAATGAAAAAGAAGCTAACTGGGTGAGATGGTTTCATGTTCTTTACCTATCTAATAGATGTTTCTAGATGTTAAAAGAAAGAAAGGAACATTCTTGGTCATTTATAGATGCTCATATTAATATGCATATTGGGAATGGACTAGGTACTTGGCTTTGGTAGGACAATTGGAGTCAGATTAGCCCTCTTCATCAAAGGCTTGAGCTAATTTTTATGAGATATAGTTTCCTCATATCCTCTAAGGTATCTAACATCATAAAAGGTTAATCATGGAGGTGTCCCCAAGGGGAATGACCTTCTTGACCAATAGATTACCTACCTACTTCCTTAATGTGGAGATATCTAATTATCTTATTTGGCAATTAAAAACATATGGGATTTTTACCAATGCATCTTCTTAAGATAACATTAGAGATCACTATCCTACGGTGACATTGTCTGAGCTTGTCTGGCATAACTCTATACTGCCTAAGGCATCTACTACATATTGGTTACCAATTTTGGGTAGACTATACACTGAAGATAGATACAACTCTGGTTTGAATCTCTGTTATGATTTATTTAATACTAAAACAAAATCAATAGGCCATATGTTTTTAAATGTTCATAAAATAATTTTATTTGGTATAGAATTCATCATAGGATGGAGTGTATCTGTGGGAAATAAGAATGGACTCAAATAGTTTATTAGCCTTGAAATTTGTCTAGAAATTTAAATATTGTTTCCATTTTAATTAAAACAATATTACCATATTGTATCTATGTAATATGGAGAGAAAGTACCATTCCATATGTAGAAAAATTAGAACTCATAAGAACTTGCTAGCTACTAAGCTCATCCACTAGATTAGGGAAACTCTTTTGGAAAATCAAAGACAATTGAAAATGTCTGATAAAGCAAAAGGAACTAGGACCTAAGTTAAACAGTCTTAAATAAAAAGGAACTACAACTAGAGAAGAGCAATATTTAGATAAGATCTTCATCTCCAATGAGGAAGGGACCATACATAACTGACCAGTGTAATGATAAGTTGAACTAGGATAAAATCATTTAGAACTGATCATGCATACCTCTTATTTAATCTTAAAGTTTTTCAAACTTGACAATTAAGTACAATATTAAATTACATTTCACTCGTATCAATCACTTTTTATATATGACCTTTTAAGTTTCTAAATATGTTAACAATGGATATAAGTTATAACCCTAAGTTATATTTAGGATTACATAAATTAAACTCCTTAATTTATCTTTAATCCTCTAATTAAATAATTTAAATTCATAGATCATGATTGATATCTATCATAAGCACCCATATATTAAGAATATCAAAGTAATTTTTACTAACCATTCCATATATAATTTTCCAGTATAATTTAATCTTTTTATTATATAATGTTCCGATTCGACAATGTGTTAAGCTATCAATTTGTGCTTATGTGTATTTAATTCTCTTTAATGTATTGAGATTATTATTCAAAATTAATGGAATTATCTCACAATTATTCTCAAATGATTTTCAACACCTAAGAGATGAAATTGAATCAAAAAGATGCAAAAGAAACGAAAAAAATCCGAAATTCCAAGTTTGGCAGCCATTTAGTGACTAAGCGTGGGCACGTGTAAGGATGAAATCAATCTGCAGATCTATTTTCAAGATTTAAAATTGAGATTTTCACAATCTTTAAAGATCAAATTGCCATCTTATCAAGGGGATCGATCACCTGAAATTGGGTGATACGTTATCTGCTGAAACTCACGAAAGAGAGAAGGGAAGAGTGATCGAAAAAGGCATAAAAGACCAAAAACATGACTGCTCACGTTAGGCTTTAGGTAGGATAGTTTTCTGCAGATTTTTCTACAGAATTTCCATAGGAGTAGTTTTAGTTTTTGCATTCTTTTCTTCTAGTTTTCGGTAGCATAGTTTAGGAGTAGTGTTGACATTTTGCTGCATTCTTCTTTTGTTCTTTTTAGCAGTAACTTAGGGATAAAGTTTACGTTTCTGTACTTCTTCTTCTGTTTTTGTGGACAGCCACTATTGGTTTTCGATTTTTGCACTTTTCTTCTATGGATTTTCGTATTCTGTAGGGAAAGACTAGGGATAGAGACTATGTGTTTTGTTATTTCTTTGATTTCTACTTTCGTTATGAATAGCTAAACTTCTTTTCTTGGTTGAGGGGAACCTTGTTATCATCTGTTATGCGTGAGATGCTTCAATAAAGTTTGTTTCATTGATGAATATTGAATATTTTCTTATTTACTTTTTCTAATTGAATGGATTGATTTATAGGTGCGCAATTAGGGATTGATTCGTTCAATAGCTAGATTAATGAAATATGACATTCAGTTTCGTTAATTGCAAGTAGCAATTAGGATTACTTTCTTTACGTTAGAGTTGGAAATTCGAAGAAGATATTCACTTGATTAATTGCATGTCGTACATGTATTATCTTGCTCATTGGTTTCTTGATTCTTAAAGCTATTATTAAATTGAACATGCGATCGTATCTAGGTTGTTGTTTAATAAGAATGCTAGGATATATGTTTCTAGTCATTTACACGTAAGAGAAAATACCCCCAATAAATGTTTATTAATGATTGAAATTTTATATCGAGAATCCATTTTAGCGTGATAACATCGATGATCTGAAAGTAAGGTTTCTCCATTAAATTTTCAGATCTAATTATTTCTTTTGATTTGCGATTTTTCTTATCTTTTTCCTTAAATTGTCGTGAATTGAACCCCCCCCCCCCCCCAAATTCGTTACTTTGCTTTAGTTTTAAACTCGCTAACCTTTACCATTAAAAATTTCTCGTGGGAACAATATCCACTTACCACTACTACATTAATTTGTATTAACAGAAGTTGGTTTCTTTTTGAATTTGGTTGTAGGTGACAACATTCACCAAATTTTAGCGCTGTTGTTGGTGAATTTCTTAACGGTTTTTCTAATGATGTTTTAGTTTTTGGTTTTGTTGCTTTTGGTTACCTTGTCTTCTGTTTATTTTAGTTTAACAGTTTTTTCTTATTTTTTGATCTTTTAACGGCTTGGCTCACTATCAATATGCTTTTGATTCTGATTTTTCATATTATCCTTATTATGATAATGAGTTTCCATTTGTTATGACTTCCAGGTTTGACCATCAAGTGACGGATTTCACACCTTTAGCTATACAAGTACCGAGGGATGACCAACAACTAAGTTATGTGAAGCTTGCTCATTTTTGGGTTATTCTTTTTGTACGTGTTCCTTTTTGCAGGATACATAATACAGATTCGCTTCTCCATCAAACTACTATAAAGAGCTGTCCTACTTCGAGCCAGAGCCAGAGCCTCCACCATCGCCACCACAAGCTTATAAGATGTCTTTGGAGGAGATCGTAATGAGTTTGGCAACGAGCACTCTTCAATTCCAGCAGTTTAGACAACCATATATGCCTCAACAACATCAAAATACAGCATCCAATTTCGAAGGTAAGTCTTCTTTAGAAGATGTAGTTCAATCTTTGGCCACTAACACTTTGGCGTTTCAGTAGAGTACTGAAGCAAGTATCCGAAATATTGAAAATCAGCTAAGAAATATTGAAAATGAAATAAGCCAAATGGCAACTGTCATAAATCGATTGGAGGTACAAAATTCTAGAAATTTTCTAGCACAATCGAAAATCAATCTCAAACCAAGTGTGAAGGCTATCACATTACAGAGTGGTAAGGAATTACAGGAACCACTTCCAAAAAATTCCAGAAGAGAGGTAGAAGAAGAAGAAACGCAAAAGGCACCTTCACAACCAGAAATGACGCAAACAACTCCACAAAATATGGTTGTTCCATCCCCTTTTCCGAGTCGATTTGCCAAGGCAAAGAAGGAACAGCAAATGGAGTTAGAAGAGGAAGAGACTATAGTTCAAGAAAAGATGGAGGATGTGCAACCTCCTAAGGTAAGTGATGTAGATAATGTTATCGTTAACCGAATTTCATTTCCTTTTCCTAGTTGTTTACAGGTTCAAGAAGAAGAAGAATAGGAAGAGCCGCAAGAAGTGCAATTTTTAGGAGAGCTGTGGACAAACGAGCTGAAGATCATAGGTGACAAGCACGATGTTGAGTCTCCACACCTATTGGTGCTACTCTTACAAAGACCATCCTGGTGCGAGAAGGGCAATGCTCGAAAAGACAAGTGGACATTAGAAGATGATGGTGAAACGATGAAGTTCTACTCCTCAGAAGCCTCAAAGCATCGTGCTAATAAAGAGCCTACTTCAAGGGAAGGTGCTCCAGGCTCCTCACAGAGTTTGAGCATGATTCCTGTTGGACTCAAGCATCCATTCGATAAAGGATGATGTACATATGCCAAGGGTCAAGCCTATGACGTTTGATAGGCGCTTAATGGGAGGGACCCCATTCGTATCCCTTTCTTTTATGTATTTTTTTGACAATTTTCTTTTATTTTCATTTTTAGGTTTAATTTTAGTTTAGTTAGGAATTTAATTTAATATTTTTTATTCTGCATTTTTAATTTTTTTAAAAAATTATATAAAAAAACAAAAAAATTTATTCTCGTCACCCCCCATTTTCTCCTATCTTTTTCCTCTTGTTCTTTCATTTAGTTCTTTTCTCACCATCGTCATTCACTACAGGTTCCACGCATTATTGTCCTCATAATGCACATTACAACAACCCTACAACACCCATCTTTCAAATTGTTATTAACCAACAAACCCACCCAGCTCTCACTTGTGATTTTACCGATTTCGTTTCTTTTCTTTTCCGAATGCAAGTCTGCGTTCTGCGAATTCAACACAATGCCAAGGAGACAAAGTGAGTCACAAAGGTTGACTACTCTAATCACGTCTTTTGTGGCCTATTGGGAGTATGAAGGATTCCAACCTCCATATCCGCCAACATCATGATTTCGGCACTTCCAAATAGAGAAGCCTTCTTTAACCTTTTCCTTTATATTTATGCTTCTTTAAAATTGAGACAATGTTGGTCTAGGTGTGGGGGAAAGAATTGGAGTTTGGCGTATGACTATTTTTCAGTTGTTGTGTAATTTTTGTTGATCTTTGCATGATTGTTGTGTGTTAAACCATGAAGCTTTGTCATATTAGTTTGGATGAGATTGAGTATATGCATGAAATTAAATTGGGCTAAGTGAGTTTTAAGGTGAATCATGTTGATTGATTGTAATAACTAATCTTATAGACTTAGTCAAAATTTTGACATTTGAGTGACGAGGAATGTGTGGAAGTAAATTCTTAAGTGAACCTGTGAGCGAAATTTGAGCCTAAATGACATCATCTTTATATCATGCTATTTCTTTGAATTGTGTGATGCTCCTCTATTCATGTTGCCTTCAGAACTTGCACGGAACTGGTTTGAATTTATTTGATTACATAGGATATAGATATGATTAAAGCCTTTCTTGTTTTTAAACCCTTTAGCTTAAAAATGACCCACTTAATCATTTTCCCTTTGCAAACATTTTTTAGCCTTTATCCTTGTTTTTCAATCAATCACCTTATTTTAAAACCCAAAAGCCCTATTAGCCTTACCTTATCACAAGTTGAATGAAGCATTGAGTAATTTGGGACTTTTGTTTTGTAGGTGCTTCTACTATGTGTTTATTAAATTTTGCTTCTGGCAATTTGTCATGTTTTTATTGTTTTCGCTTGTGTTTAAGGTTATTCAAATTGATAAAAAATAGAAAAAGAAAGAAAGAAAGAAAGAAAAAATAAAGCATAGTAGCATGAAGTAGTATGAGTAGCTGTAACCTTTTATGTCATGTGCTTATCTCAGAATTTTAATTTGAGTATCCCTTTTACTTGATACTTTGTGACTGCTTGTCATTAACCTTTTGCCATTTTTACCTCACCTGTGAACCTAGCCCCATTACAACCCTGAATAAAGTCCTTATGATCTATTAGCTCATATAATCCAAATGAATGATAATTGGTGAAATTGCAAGCCTATGGTAGTGCAATATGTTAGAGAGAGATTTAAGAGAAACACTTTGCCCTCAAACACTTAAGTGTAAGAGCGAAATTCGTGAGAAGAATTCATTTGGATTTCATATTTGCTTTTGAACAAAGATGTCTTATTTTGACTTTGTTTATTTTCATTAGTGAAAAGTGATTATGATATATGTTACAACTTAAGTCTTACTAGCCTAAGTTAATGGATTGTGTATACTTAATCTCTTGAAGGATGAATTGATGGAGTGTAATGGTTTGACATGTTTGCTTGAGGGCGAGCAAAGGTTTGGTGTGGGGGAATTTGTTAAGTTATCAATTTGTGCTTATCTCATAAATGTTCTCAGATCATTTTCAACACCTTATAGATGAAATTGAATTAAAAACAAGCAAAAGAAATGAAAAAAATCTAAAATTCCAAGTTTGCCAGCCATTCAGTAACTAAACGTGGGCACGTATAAGGATGAAATCAATCTGCAGATTTGTTTTCAAGATTTAAAATCGAGATTTTCACAATCTTTAAAGATCAGATTGCCATCTTATCAAGGGGATCGATCACCTGAAATTGGGTGATATGTTATCTATTGAAAATCAGGAAAGAGAGAAGGGAAGAGTGATCGAAAAAGGCATAAAAGACCAAAAACGTGAATGTTCACGTTAGCCTTTAGGTAGGATAGTTTTCTGCAGATTTTTCTGCAAAATTTCCACAGGAGTAGTTTTAGTTTCTACATTCTTTTCTTCTAGTTTTCGGTAGCATAGTTTAGGAGTAGTTTTGACATTTTGCTGAATTCTTCTTTTGTTTTTTTTAGCAGTAACTTAGGGATAGAGTTTATGTTTCTGCACTTCTTCTTCTGTTTTTGCGGACAAACATTGTTGGTTCTCGATTTTTGCACTTTTCTAGGGACTTTCGTATTCTTTAGGGAAAGATCAGGGATGGAGACTATGTGTTTTGTTATTTCTTTGATTTCTACTTTCGTTATGAATAGCTAAACTTCTTTTCTTGGT
>JAOTAX010000008.1:20201150-20212815 GCA_025629825.1 Erythroxylum guanchezii
CCCTGCGGATGTGCGCCCAATTTCGTTACTTTGTTTTAGTTTTAAACTCACTAACCTTTACCGTTAAAAATTTCTTGTAGGAACAATATCCACTCACCACTATTACATTAATTTGTATTAACAGAAGTTAGTTTCTTTTTGAATTTGATTGACAGGTGACAGCATTCACCACAATGAGTATGGAAATAATATCTACTATATTTTCTTATAATCATATAGTTTTTCACTATAAGTAATTAGTCACATTAATAACCTTTGGAAATTATTTTCAAAGTGTCATTCCACTTAGTTTAGGGATTTTTTGAATTAATACTAATATAAAATAATGGAATATTCTCTTTAATTATTTTAGGGTAATAAATCATATATTAATCTCTTAGTTACCTCCTTATAGTTTATGTCATATCCACTGACCATTGATTAAGCTACCATCAACAATAATATGATGTAAATAGTATCAAGATATAATAGTCTCTATATAAGATAATGAGAATTTCATAGAGATACAAGTAATGTTTTGAATAAAATTCTCGTATAGGGTTAGTTCAATGAAGTTTTTCTCTAGTAAGTATCCACATATTTATTTAAGTATCTCTACACTTTAGTTTATGAGAATGACTACTTTATAAAGAAAAAAACATAACATGTACTAGTTTTTTTTATACTTTATTAATGTTTAATCTCAATAGAACGTTAACTAGGAACAATTTAGAAATATGGAAATTCAATCCTAAAGTACCCATTCTTTTAGATCTTTTTCAATCTAGTACTTAAGCTTTTAAAATTTTCAATTAAGTGATCAATAGTTTGAAACTTTAATAATTTAGTTCAAAATATTCGTTGCATTAGTAATTTGTTGATTTGACTGATGTATAGATGTCTACTTAGAAAAATGGTGGCCATAGTTAGATTGGAATAGAGAGAATCTTTTTTAGGTGAACACCTACATATTATAAGAAACAAATAATTTTTTAGTGAAATTAGTAAATTACTAACGAAACTAATATTTTGAACTAAATTGTAAAAGTTTTGAAAGATTAGTCACTCAATTAAAAAATTAATTTACTAATTTATATGATACATCTAAAATTGTAGGAAGATTGAAATAAAGAATTACAATGATCATATAATTATTATCTTTTGAAGCAGTCCCGCCAATTCAACGACTTCTAACATATGCAATGGGGTCTTATGATGGATTAGGTTAAAAAAAAAGTGTGGTAAACTACTAAAATAGAACAATTAAGGAGCACTAAGACTAGAGATACTAAATACATGTGAGTTTAAACAAACATCTTAGTTGTCATCTTCAACTTCCACGGTGGGTGAATTGGTGATGCATAATATTTTCTCAATTAATACAAAAAAAAAGTAATCGGTGTACAACGAGTTAGTTGACATATGTATATAGGCTTTTCAAGAGTGACCTAAACCCGGCGTGTTAAATTAGTTTAGACATAATTGCAATCTGCATGTAACGTATGTGGAAGCCCAAATCTTGGGACATAATAAAGAAATTGCCATGTCGTAGAGATAATAAGCAAATCATTGTCACGTCCAAGTCACGTCTAAGTCGCGACACTAGAAATGCCGAAAGCGACCACCGTTATAGACACTTGTCAACTTTCAGACAGCGTGTAACATCTGGAATTTCTAGCAAAGGGCATTTAATTAATAGTTATCCAGAAAAATATAGGTTTTTTTTTCTTGAATTCAAAATCAATAATTTATTTATTTAAACCTTACAAGTTATGGACATAATTTTGCAATCATCCTATATCTGCCACGCGTCTTATATAATTAGAGACATATATCTTATTTGGTTGTTTCGTATTTTATGTTAAATTTTATTTATTATCTCATAAGTTGACTAAAAGTAAATAAATACATGGGTATATAGAACCTGAAACGCGCGTGGAGTTCCCGAAAGGTTAATAAATAGTAATAAAGAAGGTAAAGCAAATGAATAGGCTTAAGTTTGTCTTTGGTGAACATATTTTTGTTTGCGTGTTTTGGGTAGCAGACAGAAAAGTAAGAGGTTGGAATCGTTACGAAAAGATAAGCCGACGAAAGACTCCGTCATTCCCATTCCAAACACCTACACGCAAGGCTTGTTGGTTTCTATGCTTCAAAACTCACTTCTGCGCCTTCAGTATGTTTAGTCATTTTCTTGTCAATACAGTTTTGTCTCTGTTTTCTGGCTGTTGCTTTTTTCTCCCAATTTTCTACTCCGTTCTGCAATTTCTAGTCCTTTTGTGATGAGTTGTATTACCTATGATATAGAAAGAAAAGGAACAGACGACATGCATGTTTAGTTGCTCTGGGATGTAACGAGGTGCTATGTGTTTGTATAGTATCTGATGTTTTCTATCAGTTTGATTGTCCTTTTACGAATATGTTGACATTTCACAGGTTTCCTTTGCTTGTTGAATGAATGATGTTAGCCTTTGAATCTTGTGGTTTATGCTTGACTTTCTTTCTCCCCCCGTTTGGTAGACTAGACTTCAGTTTGAGCGTGATTTATACGTTTCGTGTTTGTTTGTCATTTCTCTACATGATTTACACTAATTCCATTGATTCTAATTGACGTGATTATATTCAATATGATTTATCCTTTGAATGCACTGTTGGGGCTATTTTATAAACTTTGGATGTGGAAACAATGATCAGGGATGATACTTAATATTGAAAAGTGAGTGGGACTTTGTTGACTGCTCTTCTGATGGGTCAAGACGTTCGATACTGGTGCAAAGGGGAAACCTGGAGATTGCTATGGATTATTGGAGTGATGTTTGCTGCAATTGTGGCATTCCAGCATTTTGAACTTCCATATGAGAGCATTTTTTCTTCTGCTTATAGAATTGGATTAGCAAGGAATAGTAGCTCGCTAATAGATGATGTGTCTTCAAAGCCGCAGGTCAGTAACATGACTCAGCTAAATGGGTTGAACTCCAGTGGTCCTAATGGTGCTCATGAGACAGTTGGCAATTTTAGAGAGGAGAAAGATGCAGATGGAAACAATGACCATCTATCAGAAGGCATTGTAGAGAAGAACGAGTCTTCTGCTTCAAAAAACCATGATAAGGAGCCTTCAAATGATCTATCGATAGATTTAAGCATTGATAAAGCCCTGTACGTTACCAACATTTCAGCTGATATGCCTGAACCCAAACAGGTTGAAAAGAGCTCTCCTCATGAAAATATCACGACCACATCACAAAATATAAGAGCCCCAGATGTCAGCGCTTTGACCACAGAACCAGCATTACCATCAATGAACTCATCACAAACTGAAACATTTGCAAATAATACGGTCCCAACTCCTATTGCATTTGTTGATTCCAATGCATCAGCCATGCAGAAAGATGTTGGCAACTCGTCTTATGATGGAAAATCAGGGGAAAAGCAAGATAATCTTACCGATTCTGATATCACTGTTGTAGAGGTGAAGAAAATGCCTGAGATGCCCAATTCAGCAGTAATTTCAGTTTCTGAAATGAACAAATTGTTACTCCAGAGTTGGTCTTCTCCTTATTTGGTGGTATGTTGTGCAACTTTCTGCACTGTAGCATGTCAAGATTGTTGTATAAAAATGATATCTTCATGTTCTAATTTGTTTGCAGAGACCACATTGGTCATCAGTAGTTGACCAAGAATTACTGCAAGCAAAATCACAGATAGAAAGTGCTTCAATGTCGGAAGACAATCCGACACTTTATGCTCCTCTTTATAGAAATGTCTCTATGTTCAAAAAGTAAGTTGCTCTATTGTTAAATATTACATGGAGGCAACCAATCCCTTTACCCGTAAAAGATTTTGGTATTGTTCAAGTGAAAGCATTCAGTAAACTAGAGTAAAAGACAGCTCTCTTTCCTCTATTTTACAGGAGCTATGAATTAATGGAAAACATGCTCAAGGTTTATATTTATCGGGAAGGAGAAAGGCCAATATTGCATCAACCAGTGCTTCAGGGTATATATTCTTCCGAGGGATGGTTTATGAAACTATTGGAAGCTAGCAGAAAATTCGTTACGAAGGACGCAAGTAGAGCTCATTTGTTTTATTTGCCCTTTAGTTCAAGAAACTTGGAAGAAAAGTTGTATGTTCAAAATTCACACAGTCATCATAACCTCATACAGTATCTCAAAAACTATTTGGACATGATTTCTGCAAAATATCCTTTCTGGAATAGGACAGAAGGAGCAGATCATTTTCTTGTTGCTTGCCACGACTGGGTATGATTCTCATGCTTTGCTAGATTCGTTATTTTTTAATCCACTTGGAGCTCTGCATCTACATACATTTACAGAGATTCATTTTCAGTTCTCAAAAACTCATTTTCATTTTGTCCTCTAATGTCAATTTGCAACATTAAGTCCTACTTTTTGCTTGCGGGTTCTGATGCTCAAAATTCTGAAATGGTCTGCTTTCCCAACTGTGTTCTTCTTTTTGTGAAATAACTGGTTCCTTTTTTCTCTTGTATTTATACCATTATAAGTCCAATTCTTTAGGTCGCATGTCTAATAAGTTTGTGGCTCTGCTTATTTCATTAACCTGATATCTTAGAAACGTCGACTTTCTCAGGCTCCTTCTGAGACAAAAAAGTATATGAGAAATTGCATAAGAGCCCTCTGCAATGCTGATGTTAAGGAAGGTTTTGTTTTTGGTAAAGATGTGTCCCTGCCAGAGACATACGTACGCTCACCACAGAAGCCTCTACGAGATCTTGGAGGCAAACGTGCTTCCCAAAGGTCAATCCTGGCCTTTTTTGCAGGCCAAATGCATGGCTATGTACGGCCAATCCTTTTGCAGCACTGGGAAAATAAAGATCCTGACATGAAAATATTTGGTAAGATGCCAAAGTCTAAGGGCAATAGGAACTACATCGAACATATGAAGAGCAGCAAGTACTGTATTTGTGCAAAAGGTTACGAAGTTAATAGTCCACGAGTAGTTGAGTCGATTTTCTATGAGTGTGTTCCAGTGATAATATCAGATAACTTTGTGCCTCCATTTTTGGAGGTTTTGAACTGGGAATCATTCGCTGTTTTCATCCCAGAGAAGGATATTCCAAATCTGAAGACGATACTTCTTTCGATTCCAAAAAAGAGGTATCTGCGGATGCAAATGAGGGTCAGGAAGGTGCAGCAACATTTTCTTTGGCATTCTAGGCCTCAGAAGTATGATCTTTTCCATATGATACTTCACTCCGCGTGGTATAATAGAGTTTTCCAAGCTTCACCAACATAAGTGATCGAAAGTTGCGGAGTGAAAGCTGGTCCCTTAGGCTGGTGAGATAGGAATTAGACAAAATTACATTTGTATTTTAATTGCCTTAATCTGTTCATCGATTTTGAGAAAAATAATATGAAATCTGTACATCGATTTTGAGAAAAATTATTTGACTTTGCTTCTCACCTAAACCTGATGAGGTTCTCATCATTTTCAATGTTCATTACCGAAGGTACTGCACTAAAAGAACAAGCAGTTCTCTTCATCTGTAGTGTTCTGCTCCTGAATCAAGAAAAGAAAAACATGGATTACCAAGTTTTTATATGACGTTTGTGAAAGACTTTAGTTCTATTGCAATACCTTTAAATAATCATGTTAAAAAGAAGTTGTGTTTTTGTTGAATGATGTGTATAAAAAAAGCTTTTAATACTTTAAAAGAAACTTGCTTAATGCACCATTTTTGTGTTTGTCTAATTTTGACAAAGCTCTTGAGGTTAGATTTGATGCGTATAGAATTAGTGTGGGGGCTCTTTTGATACAAGATTCTAAACCAATTGCTTACTTAAGTGAAAACATTAATAAGATGGTATTGAACTGTCCTACTTATCAAAGAGTTGTACGTGTTATTAAGAACTCTATAAATATGCAACACTATTTATAGCTGAAGGAATTCGTAATCCATTATGATCACAAAAGCCTAAAGTTTCCAAATTCCCAAGGTAAGCCTAATAAGAGACGTTCCAAATGATTAGTGTTTACTTAGACATTTCCTTAATGATTAAGTAGAAGAATGGAAAGGAAAATGTTGTAGCTAATAAATTACCTAGAATGTCTGCATTGCTTACTACATTGAAAACTGAATTACTTAGATTTGAGCTTATTAAAAATATGTATATTAATGATGATGATTTTGGCTAAGTGTTGGATGTATGTTCTAAATGTGCATATGGTGAGCATTATATACATTATGTGTTTTTGTTTAAGAAATTGTATATGCTTATACGTTCTGTGTCAATTGCTTGTTTAAGTGACTTACAGAGGTGGCTTAATAAGTCATTTTGGTGTGCAAATGAGTTTAGATATATTGTCTAGGCATTTTTATTGGCCTAAAATGAAATATTATATGCATTATATTTTTGATAAGTATATAATATATAAGTAAGCAAAATCTAAAGTAATGTCGTATATATGGTATACACCTTTACCTATGCCAATTAGGCCCTAGGTTGAAATATTTACGAATTTTGTATTATGTTTGCCTAGGACATAAAGTGGTAAGGATATCATGTTTACTATTTTCCCAGGAATTAAAGTGGCAAGGATACCATGTTTACTATTGTTGATAGGTTTAGTAAGCTGAAACATTTTATTGCATGCTTTGAAACCAATGATGCAACACATATTGTTCTTTAAAGAAATAATAACTTTGCATAGATTGCCTAGAACAATAGTAAGTGACAGAGATGTTAAGTTTTTAAGTCTTTTTTATGTACTTTATTGAATAGGTTAGAAGCTAATATTTGTTTTCTACTGTTGCATATCCTCTATTGGATGGACAAACTAAAATAGTTAATAGAATACTTACTACTTTTTATTTTATCATTAAAAAATTAAAATAATGGAAAAATAGTATTTGTTACATGGTGAGTTTCCATACAATAGGTTAGTTCATTATAATATTTCTTATTCTCCTTTTGAAATTATTTATGGCTTTAATCCTTTTAACTCTCTGAATATCCTACCTTTGCCTTCTAGTAAATATGCTAATTTCGATGGTAAGCGTATGGTAGATTTTATTAGATATTTGTATGCTAATGTTTATGATAAAATAGAGAAAAGAATAAACGATATGCAAGGTAAGCCATTAAGGGGCATATAAAGCTTCTTTTTGAACCTAAAGATTGGGAATGGGTTCATAAGCATAAGGAGAGGTTTCTTGCTCAAAAAAAGTCTAATTTGCAACCTAAGGGAGATGGACCTTTTCAAGGGTTGGGGAAGGATCAATAATAATGTCTATAAACTAGGTTTGCCAAGCACTATGGTACTATGGGTTCTACTTTTATTGTTGCTTATTTATCTTTATATGATGTAGGTGATTCAAGAATGAATCCCTTTAAGGAGGGAGGGAATGATGGAGATTAGCTTGCACCAAAACTTATTTTCAACCTTTGCAAGGATGAATCATGGAGAAAAGGAAGCCATTCAAGATGAATAACATGTATTGCTAAGATTAACTACTTTCTACTTGTTATTAAGATGGAATATGCTTAATACATGAAGAACAAGACTTAAAGAATGTCTAACAACTTGTTCCACTTGTTTTGAGTCAAACAGAGCCTAACTCGCACAATTAAGATATATGTAAAGGGTATTATGTTTTGTGTTTATTTTATAGTTTCCTATTTGGGTTAGGACTTACTATGGGGTCAATTTCTAATCTAGCTAGGATTCCTTAAATTTTTAATCTGATTAGAATTCCTTACGACACTAAAGATATAAATTGAAATAGGATTCCTAAAGTCCTAGTTAAAGTAGTATTAGTAGTTAGTATTTTAATCCTTGTTACACTTAAGAAGGATTGCTCTTTTAAGACTTCGCTTTTCTTTTCCTTTTAAGATTTTAGTCCTTAGGGATTTTGATGCCTATAAAAGGCTATCTTATTAATGTAATTTGTGGAACACCAATATAGAAATCATTCACTTTTTGTTTAGAATTTCATCTTGGTTCTTTAATAAGAACTTAAATATGATCTTAGAAAGGCAACTTCTAGCAATTAAAATCCTCATTGTTTCAGTTCTAGTCGGTGGGTTTAGTTAGGGTCAAGTTTCCTTGCTTGATGTGAGATTATCCTAAGGTTCTAATTCCTTGTGATTAAGGTTTTAGGTGGGTTTTTAACCTAAGGTTTGTATTAAAAACATAATAAATTTGATTTCTCTCTTTTTTTTTTAAATTTCTTTGAACATATACTGTTTGAGAGAAATTACATATGATATAAGTAAGAATCTCCTGTAGGAGTTCATCATGCTAAACCCCATTCAAATTGCAAGATAATTAGGGGTTGTGATGTTACCTCCACTAAATAGGACCACTATATTATCACCAACTCCTCATTAGCCAAATGGTCCAACTACCGTAGAGGGACTACCTGATGACACTTGAGAGATTGACACCCCTGTCACCTAGGCAGATCCTCAGGTAGAGATAATGCAGGAGTAGATGGATGACCATATATTAGGCTCTTGGTTTGATATGGCAACTTAGATTGTTTGGGAGTCTCAAAATGATTGATAGGGCATTTTTTATTTTTATCTTAGGCCTTTATTTTTTAATGTTTTCTATTTTATTTTCCTTTGATAGTTAGCAATGGATTAACCCTATTTAACTTATATTATTTTATTCTTCCTTGTTTTTTTATTGTTCATTGTTAATATATTAAATCACATATTTTTCATAGATATAATTAGCTTGTGCTTCTTTTATTTTCTTCCTATTTTTATGCTTTATTATGTTTTATTTAATGTTTAAAAGGAGTATAATAGACGAAATTTATAATGCGAATGCAAACTTCTAGATTATAAACCAGGGAAGTACCAGTTTGCTTAACTTTTCTATGTTGATTACTTTTCTATTTTTAGGCTTTATTATGTATGTTGGGCATAACGTACATCTTTAAGTATGGGGAAGTGTATTCTAATATTGATACATATTTAATTGGGATCAAAGCATATTTTAATTTTAATTTATTGATTATTCTTTGTAAAGATCTCTAATTTTTGGATTCTTATCTTGAAGCATTTTCTAATTGTTTTGAATCATTGAAATAAGTCAGATTGTAGAAGGATGAAAGCATAATTAGATGGATTTTTACTTGCATATTAGAAATAAATGTTTTACTTATTGATTTCAATGAAAGTGCTCAGAAATTTTCTCAAATGAGCCTAAATTATAAGATTTTGAGCCTATGAGCATTTATTGTCATTATATTATGGTCAATTTTTCTTCGTAGTGTGAATATCATGCATATTGACTCTAGAACATGCTTTTATTTTGCATTTTAAGACCACTTCTTTAGATCAGAGGCATTGAGATGAAAAAGAAACTTAGATTACACTTTTGTTGAGCCATTTTCTTTTATTTTACCTTACCTTATATTTATAACTTAGGTGTAAAATTTTTTTAGCCTTATCCTTTTCTTGATAACCATTTTGTTGTTAGTTGAATATTTATTTTTTGCAACATGAAGGATTGTGTTTACTTGATTGTATTAGAATTTGATTAGATTAAGAAATATCAAGTATGAGGAAAGATGTTAGCTTATGAATTTAAGGTTATATCTTCTCTTTTATTAGTCATCAATGTTTCATATGTTCTCCTTGTAAGTCGTAAGAGAAAAATTTAGAAATATCTTGAAACGAGCTTGGTCAAAAAGAGAAAAAAGTGAAATTTTGTTTTAAATTTGTTGTAGTTATGAGAAGGAGAAAGAGAAGATACTTGTATTATTCAAGATTTTCTTTGCACCTTACTTTCATTCTAGTAAGTGACATAGGCTACATAAATACATATTTTCTATAATATTGCTTATGCAACTGCCTTCAGATTGATTAGCCCAATTTATCCTTGGATATACCTTATCTAAACCCTATACAATTTATGTATTAATTTAAAAGTTTTAATAATGTGCACCTTATACAATTTAAGTAAATTGAGTGAATAATTTATGTGAGGCTATTAAATCCTATGCATTTGATTTTAGAAAGATTATCAAAATTTCATTTATGGTGTTTGCTTATGAAATTATATTCTATGATTGTTTGATTCTCATGTATTTTGGTTTGATTCTTAAGGTATGACATTTGAAGTGTGAATTCTTAAGTTGAAATAGAGAAGAGTTGATAGATTTAAATTATTATTTTCTTTTGGACAAACAAAAATTTAACTATGGTGAAGTTGGTAAATGTTGATTTAGTCATATGTTTAGGATCATGCCTTGTGCATTTTGCTTTTTATTTTAGTAATTTTATTATTTTTTGTACATAAGTTGTTCATGTTTCATTTTTAGGGTATAATTCACTCATTTTCAGTTAAAGGAACAAATTCAGACAAGTTTGGAGAAATTTACAATGGTCTTGACTAAGTTATTGAGTTTATAACAATTGCTTGGCTATGCTGGAAGAGTTTGGAGGCGTGTTGATTAATTTCTGCAGAACATGCCTATGTTAATGAGAAACACACCTGTAGCACCCCCTTACCGTAGGGTACATACCGGAGCCTTAGGACATTCCAATACAGATCTTACGATAATGGTGCGTTACGATCAATCACTACATTCACTTAACATGGCATCATATATCTTATTCTCTTATGACATCATTTAGAAATTCACAATATTTTAAAACCCAAAATTTCCTCATTTCATTTCATAAAAACCCGAAGGTCTACAGTATGTCTTTCAACACTCCTTACAAGTACATCATCAAAACTTAATACAAAAGTACTACATGAAAGATGAAATACACAAAATCCATCTAATCTGTCAAAAACCCAGCTGACCAACCTTTGAGCAATGACTTCTCTTCCCAAATCACCAGTCTATAGTGCTGGTAGAGTCTCTCAGTAGCCAAAGTCGTCTCTCAGTCTTGAAAAGTCAACGTTGCAATTTTGGTGAGTTTTGCGAACGCAATGAGGTAACCATCATCGATGGTTTACTCAATTCATGCAACACATCATTTTACATAACATATATTCACATTTTCGCATAATTGATTATGTATCACATTTGCACTTAAGCATAGGCAATTTTACATTTCAATCAATCAAACATACTTAACAAAATACATATGAAATGCTCATGAGACTCTTTTCTAATTGTCACGTTATTGCGATCGAGTGCCTAAACTGTCCCTTATTTATTTTAGATACCGGGCTCATTAATAACTGTCCCTTATCCGACGGGGATACAGGGCCCATTTTACATAGTAAGCCTTAGGCTCTTAATCACTTTCTGAGCTTGAGGCTCTTTTTCACAACCTGAGCTTTAAGCTCTTTTTCAGTGGCTACTCTAGTCACAACTGCCATTATCTGATTGTGCATTCATGTATGGAATGCATCTGTCACAATCAATCATATTATGAAACACATAGTTAGTCACATTCACATACAAACAGCACTTCAATATACATTCCCGAATAATAACTCCTCGAAAATTTTATTTCCCGGAATCAACACTTAAATCACATTCATAAAATCATTTTAAAACAAAATTTAAGCAAACAAGTAATTAAGTGAGACCATCTACGTTACTCACAAGTTGCTCCTGAAGCTAATGCCTGGAAGTTCCAACAATGTCAAGAGCTTGATGATTGAGCCCAAGTTTACATTATTAATTGGCTGCATTTTCATAACTATTGATGTACTTTTTGACTCCTAATTGCGA
>JAOTAX010000008.1:20221268-20236857 GCA_025629825.1 Erythroxylum guanchezii
ATGTGATTGGGTGAGCCATCGATGATGGTCACTCATTGAGTTCGTAAAACTCACCCAAAATTTGCAAATATTTTTCAAGACTCAGAAGAATACCCCGTTAGGCAACGGGAGTATACCTACTGCATGCGAGTGAAAGCTTAAGGTCAGGATCAGTTTGCGTCTGCATTCTATCTTTTATTATTTTGTACAAATTTGTATTCTACAATTTTTGTATCAATAATGGATTCTGAAATGTTTGTACCAGGTGTATACAAATAGAGTTATGCTGCAATGTAAAGTCATTATGACTATAGTGTTTTGTATTTGTAATGGGCCTTAAATGATTAGTGAATTTCTGATGAGTTACGTACTGGTTGTTATGTGTCACTGAAAATGTTTATGAATAAAATTGGGCCCAATTTAGTTACGGATCTCCGTAAATTATGTTTGTGGTATCAAAAAAAAAAATATACCAACTTTTGACTGTTCAGTGCTCTAGCACGCCACCCTCGCGGGGCACGGACTCGGATATCACCATCGATGTTGAGTTCGGGTCCTGCAGGAGTGGGGTGTTAAAACAGAAGTGGAGGCCCGGGAGGAGACAACCTTCCCATACATACGGGAGGATCAATTACCTACCACGAGCATGTAGAGAGACTTGTAAGTATCTAAACATTACACTTATATTCTAAGTGTTTTACTTTGCTGTATTTCAATTTATATTAATGTGTGAATGTTGGAATGAAAATATGTGTATTGTGTCTGGTGCCACATATGACTGTGCTGAATTATTTTCTTTCTTTCAACAGGGGTAATTATCATAAAAATAGAAGAGACTTTGTCAAAATTTTTATAAATTCTAGTTAACTTATAACATTTTATTGTTATGCAGGAAAAGTCTATGGGCATGAGGCCTACACCCTATCAACTGTTTTTGCACACTCACACTAAGAGGCATGACGATGTGACATTCGTCAACAGCCGATGTAGAGAACTGAATGTATGTGAAATTTATGTTTTAATATTCATTCCTAATAATTTTCACTTACTAATATAAACATTGCCTCCTAATAGGACCAAATACAAGAAAGCATTCAGCGACAGTCTCAATACTCTCAAGTTGTTGATGAGAGTCAGACATATCTTGATGCAATGAGTGGTAGGGATCGTCGTGAAAAGATCTTCGGGCTAGGTTTATTTGCGAGCACATGTTATTTGTAATCCTCCACGTCCAATACAACATCTAGTAGACGGCCAACAATGGAACAATACCATCAGTTTGAGAGCACAATGCAGACATTGAAAAGTCAGTTGCAGCAGACGATGGAGTACATGGCTAAGCTTCAAAATGACATGGAGCAGTTGAAGGGAAGGGTTAACAACTCAGACCATCCGCAGTCATTAGGACAATAGGATTGTTATAGTCCTTTGGTTTGGATTACCAAGGACTTATTATGTACAATTTAATGTTTTTATTATCAATGAAGAAAAATTTAACTTTATATGATCAATCAACTTTCTGTTTAAACAAATTAAATATATAAACAAATTAAAATATTATGCACAGATAATTCATAACTGTTGAAATTATGCATTAATAATAAGATTATGAAATAAAATTTAATGTCGGGAATTTTAAAAAGAAGAATTAATACCTTTACCAACATAATTTTAGTTTCTGTCGGTATAATGAGTCATATTTACCGACGGTTTATCATAAACCATCAAAAAATGTAACATATTTACTGTAAACTCACCGACGGAATGTTAGTTTCTGTCGGTATATTCAGTCATATTTACCGACAGTCTATGATAAACCGTCGGGAAAAATGTAATATATTTACGACAGACTAACCGAAGGAATTTTAGTTTCTGTCGGTATATTGAGTCATATTTACCGATGGTTTGTCATAAATCGTCGAAAAATATGTAACATTTTTACCGACAGTTAATGCTATTACTGTCGGTAAATATACCGACGGAAAGAGTAATCCGTCTGTATATTAACTGACGGATGGAAATGTCTATTGGTAAATTTACCGATGGCCTATTTAACAATGCCTTGGTCCATTGACAAATTTTGTTGCTAACCTATATTTCTGACAAAATATTAACGTTTTTCGTGTTGGACCCTGAACTTTTTTTAGAAGACTGGAACTATTAAATGAGAAATTTTGGTGATTAGTCATGAGTAAAGAACAAATGATAAACATTCTTGAATTAGAAATGATAGACAAGATTCAAGTAGCAAATGAGAAGTGTGGATAGATTCATGTTTAGCTTTGGTGCTTCTGGTAAATGAGAGGTTATGGAATGGGAAAATTTAGGTGAAAGTTAGAAGTAAAATGAAAACAAAATCGAAGTGGAATATGTGTATATTATGTTATTGGTGTTCATGATTAATCATGGATTATAATTTCCTTATAGAAGAATGTAAAATTCGTGTTCTGAATTTGAGGGAAATTCTGGATTGATCTAGGCTGAATTAGAGAAAGGTGACTTCTAAAAGTTGTAGGTCTTTCTTGTAGATTTCCAACGGTATAGAGTATGTAATTTTTGGACATCAGAGTTAAAAGATATAGTCTTTATAAGGGGGGATGCCCAGGAGCATAGATGTATCGTCTGTGATGATGTCATATTGTTTGTGATGACGTCATATCTTCTTAAGTTGACTCCGCTTCATCTTAAGAGTTGCATCGTCTTAAGTTGACTTTGCATCATCTTAAGTTGACTCCACTTTGTCTTAAGAGTTGCATCGTCTTAAGTTGACTTTGCTTCATCTTAAGTGGACTCCGCTTCGTCTTAAGAGGTGCATCGTCTTAAGTTGACTTTGCTTCGTCTTAAGTTGACTTTGATTAGTCCGCTTCTTGCAATCGTCTGCTTCTTGCATTCGTCTGATTCTTGATTTGTCTACTTCTTGCATTTGTCTACTTCGTGATTCGTTTGCTTCTTGCATTCATCTGTTTCTTGCATTCGTCTGCTTCTTGATTCGTCTACTTCTTGCATTCATCTGGTTCTTGATTCGTTTGCTTTGTGCATTCGTTTGCTTCTTGATTCATCTACTTCGTGCATTCGTCTACTCCTTACGTTCATCTGCTTCTTGATTCGTCTGCTTCTTGATTCATCTGCTTCTTGCATTCGTCTGCTTCTTGCATTCGTCTGCTTCTTGATTCGTTTGCTTCATGCATTCGTCTGCTTCTTGCATTTGTCTGCTTCTTGATTCGTCTACTTCTTGCATTTGTCTGCTTCTTGATTCGTCTGCTTCGTGCATTCGTCTGCTTCTTACATTCGTCTGCACTTTACTTCGTCTGCTCTTTATTTCCTCTGCTCTTTGCTTCGTCTTCTTTTCGATTCGTCTACTTTTCGCTTCGTTTGCTTTGTTCTTTGTTTGTTTTTCTCAATTCGTCTCACCCTTCGTCTTAGGTTGACTTCTGCTTCGTTTAACGTTGACCAGAACATCTTCTGGTCCAAATTTGACTCTCTAAACAACAAAATTTATTTTCAAGGTCTTCAAGGAAGTTGTAGATATTGAAGTCCTCTTTCAAACCTCAAAGAATGACCCTGATCTGATATCTCTAGAGCATTTATACCATTTGGCCCAAATAGGTTCTGTATGATTGAGGACAAAACTTTGTTTGATTCTAAACTTGGTTCGATTCTTTCGGCCATAGCTTCATCCTACCTCCAAATGGGGTGAATCTTGGACTAATGGATTTCTATTACATTTTTCTACCTCTCCATGAAAGCTATAACTTTTGATGCTATTTTGAAGTAGGATTGATTGAATCAAGGTAAGGGTATCGGTTGGAAGAGCATGAATGGGAGGAATTTAAGTATAGTGCACTGTTTTAATATTAGAACAGTCCGAAAATGTTTGGGGCAATACTTTCAGAGTTCTGAACCAAATGGATTGATTTTTGTGTCATTAGAAACTTATGACAATGGAGAACATTTTGTTTTAAAGAAAGAGTTATGTCAGAATGTTTAAGGGTATTGTTGGCAAGACACTTAAGCATAAAAAGACATAAGGCATAAATAGAAGGGCAAATTGGACAATTATCAATCATTAAGGGCATAATTGGAAGAAGAAGTGTTGTCTTGCTTATAAATGAAGAAGAAAAATGTGAATTGAGGGAGAAAAGGAGAGGATAACGAAAAATACGAAGAGAAGAAGAGAAAGAGTGAAAGAAGAGAAACAAGCTAGCGTTTAATTTTTCTTAGTCTTCAAGAGATATTTTGAAGCTGTTCAAGAAGAGAAAAAGGTAGAGGAAGAAAAGAACTTCCCTTTGAGCCAAAGATCCTTTCATTTTGTGAAGAATGAAGGTAAGATCATTTTGAATCTTTTAGATTTTTGGAAGGATTTTAGTTCATGGAGTTTAGAAAATGCTTGGATTTAAGTATTCTAGAACCATTTTAGTGATTTTGCATTGTGGGATTTTCTATTGGATTCCTATTGAATGAGATTTGATTTGTTTTAGGGAACCAAGAGAATCCTACCCGAGAGCAAAGGGAAAGACAACCTTGACTTGGATTTTTGCAACAAAATTAGGGGGGTAATATATTTATAGTTATTGTGTAAATGGGCAATGTGCCTATGCGTGTGTATATAATTGAATTGTTAAATTGTGAATTTTGTAATGTGGAAAATGCATTATGAGATGTTTTATGTTATGCATTAAAAGATGTATGACTTTTCGATATAATGGAATTGTGATTATGCTCATGTATGCCTTGAAAAAAATGGCATGGCATTTTGTATGAATGAAAAGAAGAAAAAGTATAAAAAGTATGAGAATATGAAATTGTGACCAACTGAATTAAGCATGAAATTGATTGTGTTTGGGCGAGAGGGGAACCGTTTCATTTGTCAAGTGCACGTTGACAAGAGCCTTCTCCCGGCTGCCCGCTTGAGGCCACGAGATCCTGAGAATTCGAACTCGTTTTGTTCACAGAGCAAACTTCGGTTTCTTTGTTTTATTCCATGGAAACTCTCGAGCCAACTGGTTGTGCATTGCATCTTCGATTTGTCAACTATGATGCATAATTGAATGCCATGTTTTAATGGATGTTCTATGTGATGACATTTTTGAATTATGAACTTTGAGCTAGAATTGCTAGATCAAATGGGATAGATATATACTATGTTACATTTATATATGTGTGTGTGCTTGAATTGTATGACTCGTTGCCAATGGCTATAAATATATAAGCCACTGAGCTTCGCAGCTCACCCCATTACCTTCCACTCCATAGGTGAAGAAAAAACAAAATAGCATTGATCCTTGCAAAGTTGGGCAAACACTAAGAATAGAGACTTTTGTAATTAAGTTAGTTGTAGAATTTTTTTTTGTATTTAGAATCATATTGAGCATAAGCATTCAATTGTATTATGTGTATATTTTTGTATTTTGTATTAAGCTAAAGGGGTGGCTTTTGAAATGTAAAGATTTTATAAAAACAAGCATTATGTTTTGTAAAAGGCCCAAGTGATTACTGAAACTCTGATGTGTTTAATAAGATTTACATCTTTTGTGATTGAAATTATTTTCAATAAATCGGACCGTTTTGATTATCGATTTTCCGCATATGCATTTATTGTTTAGGAAAATTTGCAATGAGATGTTTCATTTTATGGCTCCGAATGTTGGGCTCCGGAATCGGGGTCCAGCATTGTTTGGTATCAGAGCTTAGGCTTTTTCCTAAGCATACAATGCATAGTAGGATGAATTGTGTGTTATGTGATTAATTGTTATATTGTGAATTGATGTGTTGCATTAAGTGACATGCATATCATGCATACATGTAGGAAATAAGATTAAAATGAAAGTAAACTGAAAGATGGTGTCTTATCGAAGGAGTAAAATGCCACCTTGTAAAAGAATACAAGGAGTTTTGCAAGGATCTGCTGCATCTGATTCCTCACCATTAGAGAAGGGTATTAATGAGTATAGAATCCCAGTAATTGCAACCGTATGAGTCATATGTATGAACTTCTATTAAGAGCTTGTACTATTAGAAACAATGAGACAAATAGTTTATTAGAGTGTAAGATGAGGATAGTTTGTGGATATTTAGAAATAAGAAATATGACGTAGTCCGATATGTTAGGCATAGATTCAGTATTTGGGATTATGCCAGCGAACAAAGTAACATAATTTCGTTGGATATGTACTTGAATTGATATAGATGTGAAAAGGTTTTCATGAATCTACTGAGAAAGAGATAGAGACAGGGTGAAAACGACAAGATTTAAGGTGTACAAGCAAGTGGCCTTGAAAGATTGAACTCGAAATTTATGATCTGGTCTAAGATTGTGCTATTAAATTGAGATCAGAATTTCAAGATAGCTATGTGTCTATAATTCTAAATTAATTTAGAATGTATGTATGGAAAGTTAAATAAATGATAGTGATATATGTAGAAGTTCTAATGGTTATGTCGACTAGTTATTATAAGTACATATTTGATAATGTAGTTAAATTGGTGAATAATATGATTGAGTACATATGAGATCGATATTTGGATATGGTATAGGAGATAATCTATGATCCTTATAGTTAAAGATTATGAGATGAATCAGAGTAACGAGATGGAAGCATGGTATAGGTGATTATGCTGAAAGGTAACTTTGCTGGAGTAGAAAATTTTGAATTGTCATAGAATATTCAAAGGTTGGTCAGAATCAATTGCGATTGATGTATCATTAGTATGAGATATAAATGGGTGACTTGTCGAATTACTTTTATATATATCATGTAATGATCTTGATGATGCATACCAAAATAAAAGAGTAAACGAATATGCCTCTTATTTCATTGAGTTTTATTATAGAGGATATTTTGATCATATAAAGTGTGACAAAGATTGAAATTATTGAAATGTCATGAACGGTTGAAATTGATCGCTTTGAGGTGTTAAGAATGGCTGAAACAACATTGATGATGATAGCAGTTGATTGATAAAGATTGCATGAATAGTATAGACGATTGTAGCAAGAAATCTTCTTTCGAAGAAGAATTTCTTTGAATTAGGTTAAGCAGATTAGGTAGTTTATATTAAGAATGATCAATAAAAGAACCAATTAGAGATGAATATGTAATGAATTAGAAGTGAATATTGGAGTTATATCCCTAGTGGAGACTCAAGCATAAGAGGTAGAGTATGCTACTGAGAATGTATGTATTTTCCTTGATGAAAAGTGTCCAACTACATGAGTGGATTTTAGGAAATTGAGATAACACTATTGCTAATGTGAGGAGAACTTAGATCCACATTATATTCTATGAGAATATGAAAAGGAGATATAAATTAGATTTTGATGAATGCGTTACCAAAGCAGGAAGTTAAGTTACAAATAAATTGAAATGTGAGGAGAAACTAGTATGAATGAGCAAACATTAGAATAAGCCAATGTCAACTATGAGGAAATCTAAAGAATGGAGAAGATCATTTAAGAAAGATGAGTCAATTGGGAAATTGAAAATAACGCGAGATAATGTTACCTCACCGAGGAATTAGTTACTTAAGGAATTACGAGGACTAATCAGGGGGCATAGGAAATTTGATAATAATTGTTTGAGTTAACAATTACCTCGACAGTATTATAGTATGGAAGATTAAAGCGATCTAAGCAAGATTTGATGATATATTAAATGTCTTCAAAAAGTTGAGAAGAATAATAGAATACTTGAAGAAAAATGTGTAAAGCATATGAGTAATGAAAGTAAAGAAAATTTTGAGGAATTATACTGATATTAATTATGTCGTATAGATTTGGAGATTCTATAGTATGCAATGATGTTATATAAGAGATTTTGATAAAATCCAATGCAGTAGGATAAAGTGATTTCATATGTATGGAGACAACTAAAGTCCTATGAGTTGATTATTCAATACATGATTTATAGCTACTATATTAGTGATTGCTTTGAAAGTTTGGAGACAGTATATGTATGGGAACCTCTTAGATATATATACTTGTATAGATCATAAAAGTTTGAGGAAATTATTGAGTTGAGAAAAATTGAATGCAAGATTAAGACAATGGATACAAGTATTGACACACTATGATGGTACAAATGAGTATTTCCAAGTAAAGTTAGTGTTATATCTGATACATTAAGCATAAATTCGATATTGAGGTTATCAGATCTAGTGCAAAAAGAAGCATAGAATGTGAAGTTGAATTTTGGCAAATCAAAGTACTAGTTTCTATGGAATTGAAGATCAGTATCACATGGAAGGATTAACCAAGTCCAAATTGAGGATTTAGAAATTGTGAATCTAATTAAGAGATTGAAAATAGATTTGAATTTTGGGTTTGAATAGGAAGAATGATGCATTGTGATTGAAATAAGAAGTATACGTACTAATAAAGATGATTGAATAAAGAGATTGTTAGAGGGGCATAAATAACAACCTATGATATTCATCTTAGTGGAAATACATTGAGATAGTGTTTGATGGCTAAGGATGTGGAAGCAAAAGATGAACTGTTCCTGAAAGTACCACCATTTCAAGGTGTGCTTAGATTGAGTGCAAAATGTGCTCAGGTTAGGATAAAGACTCAACTAAGCTTGAATTTTATTGGTTCAAATAAAGATATTGAGAACCGAACCATTGACTTATGAGTTAGTATTACTAACAAAGATTTCTTCGGTTCGTAATGTGATATATATGAGTATGTTAAGAGATATCAATATGATCTGGTATTGGTGTCATTGACGCAGGAAGTGGGAAAATTGTGAGTAATTTGAAACATAATGAGGAACTCATTAAGAAAGTGAATGATTAAATAAGTGATTGAAAGACCGAGTGAGTCTTTTTGACTATTATCATTTGGAAGAAATTATTCAAGTGAAGAAGTTACTAGGGAGACTGAGGAAAACATAAGTCAGCGTTACCTCCATTTGTTTGATCACTCAGGTAAGAATTTCAAGAACAAAATTCTTTAAGGGGGAGAATTGTAGAAGACTAGAACTATTAAATGAGAAATTTTAGTGATTAGTCATGAGTAAAGAACAAATGATGAAAATTCTTGAATTAGAAATGATAGACAAGATTAAAGTAGTAAATAAGAAGTGTGGATGGATTCATGTTTTACTTTGGTGCTTCTGGTAGATGATAGGTTATGTCATGACCCGGTACCACATCGGGCCCATGACAACCGCCGCATAGCCAGGCTAAGGACACTCACGGTATCCTTAATTTGACTATGCAAGGCTAACTGAATACCTATTCTTCTATTTTTTTTTAAAAAATTTGGGCAGCACAATGGTTGTGTTTTAAAAATCCCAAAAGCTGCAAACATTTTTAAACACACTTCTATATTCACATCCAACCACAACTTTAAGACTTTAAAGTCCACTCAAGGCAATCTCAACAAAAATATCAAAAGATTCATACAAAAAGTCTTTTATAAACCACAAGGTAATCAAAAGTTAACTTACAAAATCATAAAGTGTATCTACATAAACACAGTTCATGAGCCACTAGATAATAAAAGTACAACATAGGAAACTACCCACGTGCAGTAATACCCAGAAAATGTCAAAAGACCGCATGATCAACTCAGCGCTTCAAACTCACAAAATTAACCTGTATGGTTGGAAAGCGGAGGGGGTGAGTACACTAGGTACTCAGCGAGTAGGAAAAACATAGATCACAAATAGAATTCGATACACACTAAGACGATATGAATAATCTTATAAAATAAACATACAGCACTCAGAAAACACATAGGCCCAACCTACGACTCAACGTATACTGGTTAGGAACTATATAGGCCTAGCCTATTAGTTCACTCATCCAATGAATACAGGCCCCAATTCCAATACGTAAAAGCATAAAAACATCATATGTATCCATCAAATCTCAATAGGAAACTTAATATCACGATAAGCCAAAACAATCATGTATGACACCATTAGTCGGCCAAACTAATGTGCACACCCACCGATACTCGGTGTTGGCTCAACTTTGGTCCGTGGTGAGTCCGGACTACAGTCGATAAGACTGTCATGACCTTAGGTGATGACCTCGTCAGTGTCTAGACCCTAGGTGTGGAATCACCCGCAAGTACCGTAGAAAGGTGTCAATACGGTGACTCAACTTTCATATACCAGCGTCAAGGGTATGGGGGTCGCTTAATCATAATCAGTTGTGCTCAGCACACGATTGGCCAATCGTTTTCTCACCAATCACAAAAATCATTTACAACATTTAAGTATCAAAAATCAAGTAAGGCATCATGCCTTTATTTATTGGTCCAACCGATAAAATGAAACCTTGCTGTGGCTCTAAGCCAACAGAGAAAACATACATATAGTATATATGACTCATTTGTGCATAAGTAACTTCGAAAACATTATCTCATGCCATAAAAGTCCTCGTTTGCAGTCTAAGTGCAAAGTTGTTCAAAAACATAGTTTCAGAAAATAAAACATTATTCTTTTACACTTTGAATGCAGGTTTGTTGAAAACCATGTCATTTCTCAAAATACGAAATAAAAACATCAGTTGCACTCCAATAGCAAAGAGTTATTCAAAACAAAGTTGATTATTAAATACATAAATATACTAGCATCTATTGGAGATTAAATTCTACTATGCATTACCTAGGTCCAAAATTCACATACAAGTCATCATACATGTCTTAGAGTGATCTAATCCCATATAAGAAATATGGTTCCCCAACTCACCTCAAAAGAAGGTATACACTCTCTTAGCTTCGACAATCCTGGGTACGGGCTCCTTGATTCACAGCTCCCGAGCCTTTATACATAAAAATGATATATAATGAAATTACTACCTAAAAATAAATTTCCTATTTATACACCCTCACATAGGTGTATAAAACACAATATCACTCTTTATAAGCTATAGAATTTGAACATTAAACTTCTCACAGATTTACTTCCTTACTAGTCATATTAACTTTTCTTTTGCATTTTCTAAGGCATTTAATGCCTTTGATCCCATACTTACTCATTTTCAAACATAATTAAGCACATCTTTATCCAAGCACATTAAGCCATTACTCGTCAATCTAAGCAACAATTTAAGGTCACTGTAGGTTAACATAAAAGTGTTTTCCAATGCATACCATTATAAAGCCTTAAATCCTAAGCCAAGTTCACTTTGGCGTTTTATCAAACACCTAATGTGCATGATTTTCAAATCACATTTTCAAGACTTTATCATAATAATTCTTGCTCCTATCATGTCATATAGTAACACTTCCAATGAATGACACATTCCACCACTCCATTCCAACCAATTTCCTTCATTTAAGCTTCATTTTATCAATTGTACAACTCATTACATTAATCCACCTCTTCTCCATCATTTTGACCTAAACTTAACCAACACACATCTTCTTCATTCTTCATCATCAATTCACATCATACATACATAATTAACATCATAGAGTTCATTTAAACCATCAATTTCAAAAGATATTCAAAAAATCACAAACTTTCACCTAAAGGGGACAATTTCAGTTTTGAATTAAAGAACCCTCTCCATGACATATTTCATTCATCTAAACCATGTTTCATGCACAATCAAGTATGGAGAACAACATATCTTAATACCAAACCCAAAATCCTAATATAGAGAGGGATGAGACAAAATTTACCTAAACCTTCCTTTGGTGATATTTTCCAATCCTTTGAGAATTTCTCATATCTAATGATAGATTTGAGTTCCTTGACCCCAAATGAGCTTAGAACACCTTAGTTTAAGTTGAAAAATAAAAAAGAAGGGTGAATTTTGATGATGGCCAAAACTTCATCTTTCCTCTCTTCTCCTTCTTTCTTCTCCTTTTTTTAAATTCAAACTAAGTGTTTTAAGTCTTAAATGGGGGGTGCACGTCCATACACAAGAAGAGTCTAGAGTTTTAACTCTTATTTGACCAAAATATGATGAATTTACCATTTTTCCCTTAGGTTGTATGAAATTACCATTTTACCCTCCAAACTCTCCTAAATTTGCAATTGAGCCCAAAATTTGGGAATCACCAAAACTTTTAATTTTATTTTGGTCCTTGGACTTTTGAAAATTATAATTAAGCCCCTTGAATTTACAAAATTGCTAATTGGTCCTTCAAGAATTGAAAAATTACAATTAAATCCTTTAACTTTTAACAATTTGCAAATAAGCCCTTATGTACTGCAACTTTTCCAATTAAGCTTTTTAAGTGTCCAATAAGTCTATAAATCATGTCTAATAACCTCTAAGGCATTAGAACACATTTAATTCAACCACCATGTTCATATTCATCTAATGGAGTCGGTTCTACATACTTAAAAGCTTATATGTCGGAAATCTCCAAGATTTCGCACACCGATGAACTCTAAGTTCTTGTAAGGGCATATAGCATTATAAATCATTTACATATACACCCAAATGACGTAAATACATGTTTGAACTCATACACAACCATGTATATATCAATATAGAGTAGCAATTCTGAGTACTAACCAATACAAAAGGGCTTAGAAATTCTGGCGTTACAAGTCCTCCCCTCCTCAAAAGAGTTTCGTCCTCGAAACTCCTATGTAGAGGACAAAAATAAATGGGGGTGCTGACGTCTCATAGTATCCCCAAGCTCCTATGTCATCTCCTAGACCCTGTCGCTCTTCCAAAGGACTTAACTGTGGGTACCTCCTTGCTACGTAATCTCTTGGTCTGTCGATCTAAAATCTGAACTAGTTTTACCTCAAAACTCAGGTCTTCTCTCAGCTTTACTGGAGGTGTCTCCAAAACATAAGATGGATCCGGTAAGTACTTTTTAAGCATTGAGACATGGAACAAGTTATGGATCCTATCTAAGTCTAGTGGCAATTCCAACCGATACGCCATAGTCCTGACACGCTCAAGGATACGAAAAGGTCCAATATACTGAGGGTTTAGCTTCCCTCGACTATGAAATCTGATGATACCTTTCCATGGTGATATCTGCAGAAAAACCCTGTCACCAATTGCAAACTCTAACGGTCGTCGCCTCTTATCCACGTAATTCCTTTGACAATCTTGGGCGACTTTCGTCTTCTCTCGAATGAATTTTATCTTTTGAGCGGTGACTTCTATCAATTCGGTTCCTTTGATTTTGGTTGTACGAACCTCATCCTAACACAGAGGTGTCCTGCACTTCCTCCCATAAAATGCTTCATATGGTGACATACTAATACTTGTCTGATAACTATTGTTATAGGCGAACTCTATCAAAGGCAAGTACCGATCCCAACTTCCTTGGAATTCCATCACACATGCTCTCAGCATGTCCTCTAGTTTCTGAATGGTTCTCTCTGACTGACCATCGGTCTGGGGTGGAAAGTAGTACTAAACTTCAGTTTAGTCCCTAAGGATTCCTGGAATTTCAGCCAAAATCGTGAGGTGAATGTCGAATCTTTATCTGATATTATAGAAACTGGCACCCCATGCAGCTTCACATTCTCGTTGATATACAGATTTGTCAATTTCTCCAATGAATAATTGTGTGGATAGGCATAAAATGTGTAGACTTTATCAATCTATCTACTATAACCTAAATAACATCGTGACCCTTCGATGTACTAGATAATCCAACTACAAAATCCATTATCACATGCTCCACTTTCATTCCGGAATAGGTAAAGACTATAATATACCTGCTGGTTTTCTATGCTCTGCCTTAATTTATCGATAAGGAAGGCATTTGGCCACAAATTCTGCTATCTCTCTCTTCATCCTTGACCACCAATAACTCTCTCTAAGAGTTCGATACATCTTGGTACTACCAGGATACAAAGCATAAGCCGCTTCAGATAACAGTTTCTCCTGAATAACTCTTAACTCGAGATCGTCAGCCTGTGATCTCCTGATCTCATCAAATAATGTCGGCCGAACTTCAAACCATGCTAGCAGTGTTCCATCATCCTCTGCCACTGGGAGTCCAACCCCAAGGCTTCGCACACTCATCAAATGTGTTATGTGAGGATCTTGCTTATTAGTTACTATCGAACAGGACTCACAACTCAGTGCATCGGCTAACACATTGGCTTTTCCTGGGTGATAGTTAATTATTAAGTCATAATCCTTAATCGATTCCAACAATCTCCTTTATCTGAGAGTTAACTCTTTTTGTGTCATTAGGTACTTCAGACTCCTGTGGTCGGTTTATATATGACAAATATCTCCATAAAAATAATGTCTCCAAATCTTGGGTGCAAATACTACCGCTACAAACTCCAAATCATGTATAGGATAATTTAGCTCATGCTTCTTCAGCTATCTAGAAGTATATATGATTACTCACCTGGCTTACATAAGTACACAGCCAAGTCTCTAGTGACTAGCTTCACTGTATACCTCATACCTTACTCCCTGGGTAAGTAGGGTAAGCACTGGTGATGAAGTCAATTGCTTCTTCAGCTCTTGGAAACTCGCCTTGCATTTGTCATCCCACTGAAATTTTATTCGTTTCCGAGTAAGCCTTGACAAAGGAGTGGCAAGCACGGAAAAATCCTCAACAAACCTCCGATAATAACTAGCTAATCCTAAAAAGTTGTGGACTTCTGTCACATTCTTGGGTTGTTCCTATTCAAGTATAGCTTCCACTTTCTTCGGATCTACTAAAACACCTTCCCCTAATACCACATGCCTAAAGAATCCTATCTCCCTCAGCCAAAATTCACATTTTGAGAACTTTGCATATAACTGTCTTTCGCGAAGTATTTACAGCACAATCCAGAGGTGTTTAGCATGCTCCTTTTCATTCTTAGAGTAAATCAGAAAATCATCAATGAAGACTATGATAACCTGATCTAAATAAGGAGGGAACACCCTATTCATGAAATCCATAAATACTGCAGGTGCATTTAACAATCCGAATGGCGTCACCAAAAATTCATAGTGTCCATACCTCGTCCGGAAAGCAGTTGTGCACATCATTCTCATCAATCTTTAATTGACAGTACCCAGACCTCATATCTATTTTTGAGAATACTGTAGCTCCTCTTAACTAATCAAATAAATCATCGACCCTTGGAACTGGATATTTATTCTTGATGGTAACCTTGTTTAACTGCTGATAATCAACATGTAAGCGGAGGGTCTCATCTTTCTTTTTGACAAACAATATAGGTGCTCCCCACGGTGAATGACTTGGTCTGATGAATCCCTTGTCGAATAATTCTTGTGGTTGAATCTTTAACTTTTTCAATTCTGTTGGTGCCATGAGATATGGTGGTATAGATATTGGTGTCGTCCTCGAGACCAAGTCAATAGTGAAATCAAACTCCTGATCAAGTTGCAATCTAGGTCACTCCTTCGGAAAAACATCGGGGAACTCACGCACAATAGGGACATCACCTAGTTCAACCCTTTGTGCTTAAGTGTCAATCACATGTGCAAGGAATGCCTGACATCCTTGACGAATCAACCTCTTAGTCTTTATTGGACCCCGAATTTTTAGTGGAATTTTGAAATAGTAAATGAAATTGAATGAGTGTTTTTGTATATATATAGTGTTATAGATGAAATTGTGCTTTAGGAAAATTAATGAGAAAAGAATTGATTAGTTTTGATGACTTTGATATTTGAGTAGATTTGTATGGGTTATGAGAGT
>JAOTAX010000008.1:20258590-20286370 GCA_025629825.1 Erythroxylum guanchezii
CACAGTAATTATTCCAAGGATTTTATCTTTACGAATAATAATCAAATAATTAACAAATACATAAAGATAAAGAATGCATTTGATTAATAAATAATAATGTCATACAAATTATTTACAACCAAAATAAATTGGCTGCAAGGGCATAAATTAACAAAAGGAGCCACCGTTAGCAACTTACGGCTGGAGCTAGCGTCGGTGGTGGTAGCCTTAGAGAAGGATGGCAGAAGTTGCAACTTCTTTATGGTCTGCAACTTCTTTATGGCTACTAAGGTTTCAATTAGTATTGTTAGGATTTTAAGAAAATAAGATGAAGGAGGGTGCTTCGAAGCAGGTTTAGGAATGAGTTTGTCTAATCACAAAGATAAAGTCATTCCATAGTTAGAATAACTAGTGTTTGGTAATGAGGATAAAGATATCCTAAACCTTGAATAAAGATTGTTTGAACATAAGTTTAAGTGTGACATAAACTAAGAAAAAGGGAACTTATTTACATTATGGATTAAAGTAATATTACTAAATTAAGTTATTTTAAATAAAGAATAATGTTTATAAGAAATCTATAGCCAACTTTCCCGTTGTTAGCCCATTAAAGTGGTACGTGAGTTGCTCACTAACGTGTAAAAAGTGGGCCTAATCCTTAGGGATGTGGTAATACATCTAAGAAATTATTACAATATCAAGTTGATCCATCAACGAACCTTCGTTGAGTATAGCAGAGCCTGGATTTTTTGTAGCGACATCCTATCCTGGTTGGCGATGCAAAGCAAAGAACCTTACCAGGGTTTGATATGTCGTGAATCCTCGTGATTTCGAACAAAGATAACAAATTTTAATTGTATCTTTTCTTGGTTTTTTTTTGGTGATTCCTAACTTTTATCTCATATTATAACGTTTTCTCTCATATTATGCCAATTCTATTGAGTCTGAATCATAGTAGCTAAAATCCTTGAATGGTTCAACGAACTTGATTTCGTTTTCGGGGATTTAACTTTGAAAAGAAAATGTTCCATACTAATGGGAAAATAATTATTCATCTCCTTCTCACCTTTCGTAATTCGTTATTAAAGCAAATGGCAACAACCACTATTTCATCCGACATACGTCCTTAATTTAGTTAAGTTCCAATCATAATTTTAGAATTATTTTAAAATCTAAAAACCCATTCCAAAATTAAAGTAGTTATTTTCTAAATATCATTCAGATTAATAATTAAATTGATTCCTAGCTAATTTTAGAGAAGTAATTTCTAAAAATTAGAATTAACTACTTTCAATTAGAATTAAATTAATTAATTAGACTCTTTAAAATTAAGAAAAGTGTTTTCTTAAACAATTAAGAAAGGTGTTACTTAATTAAATTTATTTAGTTTAATTTCATTGAAATGAATAAAATTTAATTGATTTTATTTGTTTAGAGGATGTATTTATAACTAATAAGTTTCTTGATTTATTAAAGAAGATATTTTTCTTGATTAAATTTTGAAAAAGCATTTTCATTTATTAATTTAAAAACTTAGCTTCATTTAATATTTTGAAAATGTTTTTCTAATTTATTAAGGAAAGATTTTCTAATTAATTAAGAAATCAATCTCTAAATAAATAATATAAATGAATTTCTTAATTAAATTTAAAATTTTTTATTTAATTTTGAAAATAGTTTCCTTTAATTTTAGAAAATAGTTTTCTAGTTAAGGAAAAGTAATTTCTAATTAGATTAGAAATAGTTTTTAAATTAGATTAGGATGTATTACTTATATAATTTAGAAAAAGGAGTTTTTCTAAATTATAATAAGTAAGAAGCATAATTTATTGAAAATTGTTTTCAATTAAATTTTGTTAAAGAAGTCAATATACTTGGAAATAGTTTCCAATTGAGTTTGAAAATTGTTTTCAAATCAAATTAAATTTCTATTTGGAATAGGATTTAGTTTATCTGGGAATCTATGTATTTAATCTAATTTAAATTTTCCAAGAAGTTGAAAATTTTATTTTAGATTACAAAGATCAATCACTATAATCAAATTAAGCTTCATATTTTATGCATATAATTTGATTATGAATGCATAAGTTACATTATTTGTATGATTGATATATATATATATATTAGAAGCATGTTAAACTGCACATTTAATGTATGTGATATTATTATATGTAATTTTGTGTTTAATGAGATGAACAAAATTAAATCCATCGTTAAAATGTTAAGTACATGTTGAGAATGTGATTGTTATCTTATGTTGTTATAAGAATAAATAGAGTTTTGTTTACTATTAGGCTTATTAAGTAAACTCAAGGTTGGTTTAACTCAAGTATGTTAAATTTTATGACAATGGGTTCTACTTAACTAAATTTGTGTGATTTCTATAAGCACACTCGTGATCACATGAATTTAGAGGTAGGATTAGGAATAACATATAAGATATGTTTTGGCAAGAATTGTCACCTAAAAGACCTAGGAGTCACATGAGATGTGTCTAATAAAGTTATTATCTAACTAATTTAAGTTTAGTTGGTTTGCTCAGCAAACTTAAGATTAACTAAATTTGAATAGGATATCTTTCCGAATAGTTGTGAGGGCTATTATTTCGAATAAAATAGTGGAAGTAACCAAATATGTGATTAAAGTCCTAATCTCATTTGGTAGTCATGACATAAAATTAATTACTTACTTTTCTTATATTGATATTATGTTCTGAGTGGATTTTACCTTGTTTTGTATAGTTAATACTAAGTTAGTGAACTAAATTTATTAGACATAGGTAATGTTTAAGAAGATTTCTCAAAATTAGATAGCAAAATTTATATTTTTATTATTCAATTTTGCTATAATCCTTGTTGAGGATTTGGCGTTAAAGTTTTAGAGATTTGTTAAAATCTTATAGATGACAAAATTTATTGACATTTTGAGTTGAATAATATCTCATAAACATTGATGACAACATGTAAGGTGTATGTCAACATCATGATAGTAAGATATAAGATGTCATATAGTATCCTAATGAAATTGTTTCACTCAGTTTACCCTACTAAAAGCATAGTTGTGGACTATAATTAAAGGCATTTGCTATATAATCATAATAGTTATCATTAGAAGAAAATGATTGCATGAATTTTCTAGCTTATATGTGATATGATAGAGATCATACGTATTTCTAATTCATGCTTATAAGTATTTGATATTGAATTTAGATTCAACATTATTATAATGTCCAATGCATAATAAGAAATAGATTGTTAATTAAAAATAGTTTATTCAAGTTTACTCAAGTATTTTGTATGTGTTAGATCAAAGGAGAGTCAGTTGTTTAAGTTTGCTGTATGGTTTTAGGGTATTGGGAAGTGGTGAACATTCCTATGGCCTCTTTTGGTTAAGAGATTTCAAGCTCAAAATCTTTAGACTATACATATTTTCTATAATTTGTATAAAAGCATTCTGATTTATCAACAAAAAAAAAGGAGACTTATGTTTAACATAACTGGCAAGAATACAAAGTTGGATAATCAAAACTATTCTTTTATGTCATGTTTGTTATATCAACATAATGAGAATCATAAAGTTACATATAAGGACATATGTATCCTTTTGATTATGAACTATAGAAACTTATGAAACTTGTTAAGTTGAAGACAATCCAAACAACCTTTGATGAAAGTATGATGATTGTATTAAATTATTAAATTTATACATATGATGTATTAGATAGAATAACAATTTATAAAAGGATGATACTTACATTTCATTATATTACTAATGAATTTATATGATATAGTCATATATATGTATTAAATAAAATATTGATTTAAATATTTTGAAAATTTTAAATAGTTTAAATCTAAGTAGAAACTAAGCATTGAGAATGCTAAAGCACTTCAATAAGGTCGATCTGGTGACTTTTAAATTTTTAGTTATCTATAGAGAATGATATTCTCTAGTAAATACTTTCACAATAAAATTCCATAAAAGTATGGATTTATGAAAGGAGGAAAATTAAATATGAGATATTGTATAATGCAATATTTATTTCTTTTATAGTGATGCCTAGTATAATGACTTACTTTCAATAGTTCCAATTAAATCAATTAACAAGATTTCATATTAGATATGAAATGCTAATTCTTTGAAAGATTCAAAGTTAATGATTTAAGGATGTGATACTTAGCTGAAGCATGAATTATCTACTAAGTTTAGAATTAAATTAGATAACAAAAAGTTATGAGATATCTAAAAGGTTGGATATAATCTTGCAGACCTATTGAACAAATTGTTTGTTTCAATGTATGCTTATAGGAGAATGGTTATCAAGATAAGTAGTGGAAGTAAGATGAAATTTGAAATGTTCAAATCTCATGATAATACATCCAATTGGAATGAGTGCCTTTGTTGATACATTTGATGTATAGTTGAAAGGCTATAAGACATTGAAAGAATCACTTTCATGATAAATTCAAAGAGCTTATTTTGGAGATGGTTGTGAATTTATCATATTTACAAGAAAGTTAGTGGGAGTATAGTTGTCCTCTTCAATCAGAGTATGTACAAACATAATGGTCATAGAGAACAATAATTCTAAGTTTCAATTATTGAAAATATAGTTGTCCAAGAACAACTCTTATTGGATATGAAAAGGTAATAGCTTAATTCTTGGAATTAAATCTATAGAGATAGATTGGAAGTTGTTTACCTATTCTAAGTCCAAGTACACAGATAATGTACTAAAGATGTTTAGTATTTAAGATATCTTATATTTGTGAAGTATTAAAGATATCCATTATTCTATTTATGAGTTGATATTTGAGTTAAAAATGATAAGCATATCAACTTTAGAATTAAATCCTAATTGAGGTCTATTTTAATTTGAATAATATCATTATAAGATTAAAAAGGTTCTAATGTAGCAACAGTTATAAATTAATTCATAATACAATTTTATTTAGCGGAAATTATTATTTAGATGAAAAAGTTTTTTCATGAACTTGATATAGTTCCAGGCATTATTCAAGACAGTAATGTACTATAGAACATTAGAGCCATTGGGAATGTAAAAGGAGTTGAGGTCTCATCAAAGATCCAAGGATGTATTTAGGCAAAATTTTGTGATAATTAAGATGAAAGAAGTAAGATAAGTAAGTGCTCATTATAGAGAATCTTTTAGAATTCTCTCATTAAGCCATTATCCTAGCAATAGCATGATAGAAATACGGTAGTATGGTATATGATACTTAAATGATAGGCTTAGTGTAAGTGGAAGATTGATGGTTTATATCTTATATCCAATCGATTAATTATAGTTTACTAAAATAATTTAAAGGCATCCTTTATCTTATACATATTTAGATGTCTATGGTAAAGTCCATGGAATAATTATACATTACAAATGAAATTATAAGGAGATTAGAATTATAAGATTCATATTGCATTTATACATTATCCTTAAATTGTTCCTAGTCATTT
Organism: Erythroxylum guanchezii; assembly: GCA_025629825.1. Lineage (NCBI taxonomy): Eukaryota > Viridiplantae > Streptophyta > Magnoliopsida > Malpighiales > Erythroxylaceae > Erythroxylum > Erythroxylum guanchezii. The sequence continues at coordinate 20,264,042 of JAOTAX010000008.1, forward strand.
TTCTATTAAGACTTTACATTAATAGAATGTAAAATGACTAGCAAACATTATGTTTTTCCTTATGAAGGAAGTAGTCAATCTCAATGGCTAAAGTATGAAGATACTTAAATAAACGTGTGGGTGTTTGTTAGAGAAAAAGATCGCTAAACTAACCCTATATAAGACATCTGTTTGGAACATTACTTATATGTCTATGGCAATTGTTATTATGATGATTGTATAAGTGATTCTTTGACTTAAGATCTCTAAAGTTATCTTGTATAAGGATTGTTACGTTTTGATATTATCATGACCCGTTCTAGTTAAAGATAGCTCAATTAGTAGTCATTGAATGTAACATGAACTATTCAGAGGTAGTTGTATGATCAAGATAGGATTTTTCACCGTAAAGTAATTAGGGTGAATGTTATGTTGCTCTCGATTAGTATTGATTCCAGAAATCCTTTGCCAAGGTGGCATGACATTTTGTAAATAGTTTACAAATGTCATTAATTGAATCAATAGCTAGTGTTAAATATGATTGGACTAAAAATAGAGTAGACGTTAATTTCGTGCTATCTAATTGGAATATCGTATGATGAAAGGAATGAATTATATAGAAAAACCATGCACGGAAAGATTAGTCAAAACTACTATGACATTCCTAAATATTTGGGTGGTCATGAAGTGTTGCCAAATGTCAATCTTGATATGTAGATATCGATTGTTTAATTAGAGAATTAAAGATAAATTGAGGGAGTTTAATTTGTCTAATCATAAATATGATGTAAGCTTATAATTTATATCCATTGCCAACATATTTGGGAACCTAATGAGTCACACATAAAGAACGAGTTGAAGAGAGCATAAATATTTTAACAAAGTTAAACTTAATTGTAAAGTTTGAGAAAATTTATGATTAAATATGAGATATTTAATAAATAAGGATCAATATGAGATATTTAATAAATAAGGATCAATATGAGATATTAGATCATATTTGGGCATAATTAGTATTTAATTAGAATTGTTTATATACTAAAATATCTAAAACCTATTATAAATAGGCTTAAACTCTAATAGAGCTAACACTCCTTGCGTAACCCTCTCTATAACAGTTATAGAGTTCTTTCAACTCATTTTATGGATATCATTAGAGGCCAGATATTTGTGCAATTGTGGAAGTTAAGATGAGCTAGTTTTAGAAACAGTTTGAGGGATACGACAAAATTATGGTCAATCTTTGGGATAAATTACAAATTATGGTTCTTCCTTTATTATTATTTATATGTTAGTGATCTTGGCTTTCAGGAAATTAAAATATGAAAAATTTTCATAATTATTCTGTTGCACACAGTATTAAATCCTTACCCGATTTCTTAACACATAGGCCTCTCTACTCCTCTTAAAGATTCTTTTTAATATATTTTAATTTACATAAAATAAAGAATATGTTAATTATATCCTAAATAATATGTCATCTCCTAGATTTTATTAGTCGTGTTAATAGCATTTAATACAACATATTATATAGTTGATGATGTCATTCAGGAGCTTATTGGTAATAGCTACTATTATTGAGTATGCTAGATGGTAAATGACAAAATATAAATGTGAAAATTTAGTATGCATTAGAGAGTAAAAGGTTGCAATTGCCTCTAAATTAAATATAATATGCATTAAAAAAGGCAAAATAATGCTTATAAGATGTGAAAATATAAGAACCAATTGTTCAAATTATCTTATTAAGCACCATGGATTATGAATTTGCACGATATTTAAAGAAGCATGAAACTGTTAAGGAAATTCGATTTATTTTTGGTTACTAGCTTTATAACCACGTTAATGATCAAATTGAATTACTTATTATCAATTCAACATATATAAGAAATGGTTTGATCGTATAAGATATTTTAATTATACCTTATAAACATGATAGGTTAATCAAGAGACGTTATTTTCAAATTCAGTTCAATCTAATTAGATATGTGATGTATTGTTATTCAATGGCAAAGTTTAATTCCTCTAATCTCAGTATTAATTTAAGGCTTATAATATGTTTTTTTTAAAATGAAAATGATTCATTTACCATAGCTCACTATTACAAAATGTACAAAATAAGCATAGACAAGTTGTGAACCTAGTCTGTCCCCAAAAATGATGGAAATTAAGCAGAATGTAAGTAGCGTTTATAGTTCTAACGAACTATATCGCACAGACAAACATTAGAGGTCTCACCTTGTTCTCATACCTGGTGTTAACTTATGCTCTACTTTCCTTGCCACTACAATAGTACGTATTCCATTCGAAATTATATCTGCTAGTCGATGCTTTCCTTCTTCAACTTGTTTGAATATTCTTCGATTTCTTTCTCTCCAAATCATGTTGATGGTAGTGGTGAAGGCTACCTTAAGAAGGATAGCATTCGCTTTACCACTTTTAGTCCTCTCGACGAACCACCTTAACGTGTCTTCCCAATCAAAGTTCTGATTTGCAGCATCCACCATGTATTGAACTCTACTTCAAATAGAATTGGAATAAGTACACTAGAAAAATAGTGAGTTAGCATATGGCAGATACCTTATTAGCTGAGTTAAACCACTGACATTTAGTTCGAAGACGGTTTTTAATAGCTAACCACACAATGACAGGGGCTTTGGGGTTAATGGTATTTTTCCATATGAGTTCAAACCAAGGAACTTTTTGTAACCCGAATCTGAAAATTTGATGATAAGAAGCATTGGTGAAGACACCTTTTGGGTTAGGGAGCCAGCAGATGCTATCAGCAGAGGTAGTATAAGTGAGAAGATGTAAGTATTCTTGCAACAGTTCAAATCCTCTGAAATTCGTTCTCTGATCTCTATCCTCCATAAGTTTAGATACACGAGCATTAGTTGCCAGACATAATCTCATTCGAGAGTATAACGGGTGATCTATTAATAGGTTGATATCTAACCAATCGTCAAACCAAACCCAAGTTTCTCGAACATTGTTTATGCAGTGCTTGATGTGAGGGTACAAGGTATATCTGATCTTTAAAACTTCATAGAAGAAACATGAAAACTGCTGGGAGTTTTCTACTTGCCAGAGATTTCAATTTTAGAGGTGGACTTGATAAACCTATTGTGCCCACAATGCCTCTTTATCTGATATCAATATCCAAAGTTTTTTTATTGATCAACACTTTTTGCATAGTACTAATAGAAGGAATGCTAAGTCCACCATAAATCTTCGAAATAGTGACATCACTCTACTTGACTTTTGTTTTTGTCCCATTATCACATTTTTCTAACCATAAAAACGCCTTAAGTAATCAATCTATGTCTTTGATGATTTTTTGCGGCAGGATTGTGTGTGCTATCCAATGAGTGTGAAGGCTACTCAATACTAAAATTACTAGAGTAATGCGTCCAGCATAAGAAAGAAATATGTTCTGCTAGCTAAGTACTCTCTTCTTTATTCTATCCAATACAGGTAAGCAGTCTGCATATTTTAACTTGGATAGGGATATAGATACTCCAAGATACCTCATCACTGAAGACTGAATGGTGAAACCCGTAGCTCTATTAAACTCAGTGGGGTTGGGCACATCTGCTGAAAGTATCAAACAACTCTTCTTCATATTAATTTTAAGGCCAGACCACTCTGAGAAAGTCTTAAGGCAGTTCAAAAGCATGTTCACTGAAACTATATCAGCAGAACAAAAAGCATAAAATCATCCACAAAAATAAGATGAATGAGTTTATTCTCTTGGCATTTCTGTTGATACTTGAAGCGCCCATTAGAAGCCGTAAAACAATTGATAAAGCGAGACAAACCTTCTATTACTAGGGTGAATATATAAGCGGAAATCGGATCGCCCTGTCTAAGTCACCTAGCATTTTTGAAAGGCTTGGAGGGAACTCCGTTGACCAGCACACTTAAAGAAGGAGTTTGAATACATTCCATAATCCATATTATGAACACTAGTAAAATTTTAAGCATCACTCTCACCAAACTCCAGTTTACCATGTCATACGCCTTATAGAAGTCGACTTTCATCATGCATCCTCTAACTGCTCTTCCTGAAGAATAGCCTTTCACCAGTTCTTGAAGTAAAAGGATGTTATCGCCTATACTTTTTCCTGGCGCATAAGCTCCTTGGTTTAATGCAATTGATTCCCTAATAGCCTCTTTCAATCTATTAGCTAGCAATTTCGCGATCACCTTATGTATCGAGCTGCAGCATGAAATAGGTCGAAACTCTCCTAGATACTTAGGATGTTTCTTCTTAGGTATAAGACATACAAAGGTATTGTTCATCTCTTGTAACATTTTTCCATTTTGGAAAAATTCCATGACTACATCTACTACTGATTGCCCCGTGATGTCCCATGTTGTTTGAAGATTGTCTCCTTTATGTCATTAATAGCTACTGCCTCAATTAATATGTTCTTCTGATCTTCCCTTGTTGCCCCTTCTAGGATTATTTTCATACTGTTAGAAGGTAGACTTCTACTCTCTTAACCCATCAACCGGGCAAAGTACAATCTAGCCATGTTGAGAAGAGTTTATTGATCGTTACGTAACTTCTTATTGTTGTCTTGTAGATGAACAATCCTAATTAGAAGATTTTGTTGATCATTATGCAAAATCCCATTATTGTCTCGTAGATGAACAATCATGTTTGTGTTGCGTCTGGTCAATACGGATTCGTAAAAGAACTTGGTGTTTTCATCTCCTTCTCTAAGCTAGTTCACTCTTGCTTTCTGTCTTTGAATGGAGTGATGAAGATTTAGTTCTTGTCTATAATCTCTAAGTAAGCTATGCTCCTTAACCCTATAATTAATATCATTTGGGTTATCGTAGCAAGCATTTTGTGCTTGTTTCACCTGCAATTTTAACTCCTTTAGATTTTGATCCTTGCTATAGATGGAGTCTTTTATTGCATGCTTGACTCTACTCAATTTTCGTATTAACTGAAATGCCTTGTACCCTTAAACTTCATGTTGCCAACATTCAGCTATTCGATCTATAGTTCCTTCCAAATTTAGTACTCCATTGAATAGCCTGAAAGGTGTTTTGTCCCTTCTTACCTCAGTGCTACAATGAATCAGCTGAAAATAATGATCTGAGATAAGGTTGTCTCCATAGTGAACGGTTGATTGGGAGAACTTATGCAACCATTATGAATTAACCAAGCATCTGTCAAGTTTTTTTCCTAATAAGCATCACTCCTTATTGATTATTGGTCTAGGTGAAAACTTACCAGTAGAGCATAAGTCTGTTAGATGCACCACACTTAAGAGGTTCGTAAGTTCCTTAGTATCAACCAACATATAAGATTTCCTCCCTTCAACCTTATTAGGATTTAGAATGCAGTTGAGATCTCCCACAACCATCCACGGGGAGATAACAAAATTTTGAATACTTTGAAGACAATTCCATAAGAGGTTTCTTTAAAATGCAAAATTTGACGCATACACCAGGGTATGTAAAAATGGAGTATACTGACCTTTTATTTTGCAGGACAAGTGTACAAGTTGATCACATTGTTCTTCTACTTGAACTTCCATAAAATTTGAGTTGTAGGAACATATGATGCGCCCATTATAGTGAGATCTTTGGTTAGACAAAGTCCTCCAATGAGCCCTCAAAAAGTTCTGAAATACTTTCAAACAAAAGTCCTTTATTCTGGTTTCTAATAAGACATATAACACTGATTTCTTCTCGTTGATAAGATCCCTCAATACTAACCTTTTCGAGGGATCATTCAGCCCCCTCATATTCCAGATTAAAAAAGGCATTAAGGGGATATAACCCCTTTGTTCTTTTTAGCTTCTTTTCTTCTTTGTTGCACTTCATTTAGTAGCTATTATGATCATGTGAATTGGTTGAGCATCTTCTAAACCAGTAACCAGATTATTACCCGAATTGTTTGGCTCAAATGTTGTTGTCTTCGTTTCTTCCCTGTTGTCAATACTTCTTACTACTGAAATCTTTGCTAGCTTGATAGTGTTTTCTTGGTTTCTAGCATTCGAAGTTTGATTACTGCAACTCTTAGAAGTTAGATTAACTGAGGAGAGGTTAGAATTAGAAGTTTCTTCCCCTGGGGTAGTTGAGTTAATCGCTCTACCTCCTTTTACTCCATCCCCTAGCTCAGTAGCTAGCAATTCATCTGTATCTAACAATACTAATTCTTCGTAGCTTCCAGTTTGAAACACTTATCCTGTGGGCTGTCATTTTTTCCTCTCATTGGGCTTCCAAGGATAAGACACCAAGATACTTTTTTGGACCATTTTTCCTTTAGCATTCAGGCTTAACACCGATAAGCTATCCAGTAGGGGGCTCCTTTAAGATTTCAATACATATTTTTGCATATCCCACTCTTACCACAATGGTTGTGGGTGTATCTACGGTCACGGGTTTGCCTAAGAAGCTAGCTACATAACTCAATCCTTCTAGCGTCCATAGCTCCATATGTAAGTTATGCAAGTGTACCCACATCGAAAAGGTTTCTATGCCCTCTCGATCCATTTCCAGCCCTGGTCTCCACCTCTGTAGAAAAATCAGCTAATCAACTATATGACAAGGACCATATTTGACAATGTCTTGTAAATTACAACCACTTTTAAACTTAAATAGGAAAGTCCCATCCTCACGAAGTAACACCCTTTCCAATCCCTTGTGACTCCATCTAGATTTTGCCCATATGTTTACCACTGGAAATGCTGATCTTTTATTCCAAGAGAATCCAACGAGGGCTGAAGACCACTTGTTAACACCTGCCTCCAGCAGTTCCTTAGGTGGACAAATAACTCCATCCTTCAAAACGTCAGTGAAGTGCTTAAGAGAAACTTTGTTTGGAGTGGGAAGAAATTTTTTCTTCCAGGCTTCCTTGGGCGCTACCACATGCTTTTGGTTTTGCTTTTAACCCGAGATTTCAGAGTTTTTGGCTCTTAATAAAACAAGTTCTCTAGTTAGTGCTAGGAAATCTTACTTCAAACCGGAGGTTTCTCCAATCTCTACTTTCTTTCTCCACAGTCTGTTCTTGCCTGGCAGGCAAGCTCACGGCAGACAGAGCCTAGGAAAAAGGGCGGGAGCAAAAAGAGAAAGGTGGGAAGAAAAATTAGCCAGAAATAGAATGGGAAATAAAGGTAAAAGGGTAAAAGGCTTAGAGAGAAGGGAGAGAAAGTCTTTTTGCTTATAATATGTTAAATCTATATAATTTAATAGAAATAATTTGATAAACATTGTCCTCTTTTTATTTAAAAACACACCTGATAATTTAATAAACATTGTCGTCTTTCTATTTAAGTTTAAAATAATATCTCCTCAGTACCCCATATTAATAAATATATGTCAATAATCACACAATTTCACATTTAATAAATATGTTCAAGTTCTTCAAACCTATCAATTAAGACAACTTTAAATTCACTATAATCCTTACTTGGGGTTTCTACAATTTTAACTTAATTTTAATTAATTTAAGTATGAAAACAATTATAAATCGCACAATAAAGCATTTAAAAACATAGAAAATCTAGACAGTCCTAATTGATATATACTATTACCCTTCATACAAAAGGTACCTCAAATATCCATTTTACGCTTTTAGAAATTATTGAAACACTATCAAAATCCTAAGAATGTTAATGAATTCTGCTAGGATCACCTTTCTTTTCCTTTTAATTTGCCTCTCAAACCTTTCTCGTTTTTGTTCCACTTTATAAGGTTTATTTATTGTAAAAAATAGTGACTATTGTCATAAAAATTTATTTTAAAAAGTATTTTTTGAATACATTATACAATTTGTAAATCAATTTTTGATGAACTTCATATCTTACTAAATAAAGTTAATATTAAATAATTTATCTATTAATCCTTAGTATGAAGATAAAATCTTTATATTAAAGATTTAATAATTAAAAAGGCATAAGTTATCTTATCTCAAGCGAAAGCTAAATAGTAATTTTAAACAATATGGGAAATTATATTGTTCAAATATTTCTTAATTGAGTTGGGTATTTTAATTTTTTTTCCATAAAACTAAAGATATGAATACATCGAATAATTATGTGGAGTTTAACATAAAAATCTAAATGGTTTATAATGTTAAATTGAAGGGCAAGGTTAATAAATATACTAGTCATATGAAAGTACTAGGTTTAGGGATTACAACGAGATAGATTAGGTCTGAATCAACTTGAATATTTCTTCTAGCTTGAACTTATCTCAAAACTTGATCAGATTGGAACTATTTGGTTCAAAATTGATCAGGCTTTAGGTGGTGCTAATAGACTAAAGTTTGATCTTATTTCTAAAATTGTAACATATGCCAAATAAAAAATATTCCACACAATAGAGCTTAAGGTAACATTATTTGTTTCGAATATCTTCAAAAACTTAGCTTCAAATAAATAAAAAAAACTAGCTCAAATTTTATAAAAGAGAATTAGAAGTGTGGAAAATCATAAAAGAAAAGGATGATAAGTAATGAGGTAGAGAAATGATAAGGAAAAATACACATAGAATGGTATGAAATCCATAATTGGAAGAGGAAGTCACATCTTTCACCTTGAAATTCCACCTTCAAACTAACATCAAACCTTAAAAGAAAGCATTACAATATGATACTTTGTAATAGTCAACATAGAAGGAATATAAATATGTATGTAAAATCAATTCTAGTTAAAGGTCCTAGTAACTATATAATGAAAAAATAAGAGATGGGTTTTTTAAAGTAAAAAAATTGACTTTAACAAGTATTGAACAATAAAGGGTGTAGGAACTATAATTGGAAGTAATTCATCAAACTAAAAGCAAACATATCAAACATCAAAATATAGAAATAAAGAGATAAATAGAAATACTAAATAGATGAAGAAGAAAATCTAGTCACCTATAGATTGAGAAAATTTGATGAGGGAAGTAAGACAAACAAATCAGGGATTTAGGGATTCAAAAATTAGAGACATAGATAGACTGATGAGGGGAGGGAGGGAGGAGATGGTCTAGGTCATTTTTTTAAAAACTAAAAGTGATGCAATTTTATTACCTAAAAAATGAAGTTATTTTAAGCAACAAAAAATTAAGTTTCGTCACGAAACTTGTGTTTGAACCTAAGTCTGAGCTCAAACTTGATCCAAAAATTAAAACATTTTTAACTTTCAACCTGAACCCAACTTCAAAAATTGTTCATATTAAGTTTTACATGTTGACTTCAAACTGAATCCAAACTAAATTGTCATCTCTAACTCAGTTTATATAGATATTATTGTACTAATGATATATATTTTAAGTAAATCTTCCAAAGTTACAATTTTGATTATGATAGTATTGTTATATATTATATTTTGAATAAAGTATATAACAATTGCTTAATTTGGAATAAACATTCGATTTATTATTTATAAAGATAAGATTATCTCATGTGAATAATCACTTTTATTGAGCTTATTAAAATGAAAATAATAAGAGATAATATTTTACCTTGTTTTTAGCTTTAAGTCCTTAACAACATTTAAAGTTATTGTTTCTAATTACTACTTTAGGAAGTTTTCTCCTTTTTCTCGCTAGGTAATGATTTAAAATTTTCCTTTTCTATTTAACAAACTTGGGCAAGAGAGAAGTTTCAATCATGGTTTCCTTCCTAGATAGGAATGTAAACAAAGTCTTAATCACCATCCTCTTACCTTATTTCTCATCCACTCCTTAAAAGTAACAGCCCAGACCACCTACCCATAGATATTGTCCGCTTTAGGTTAACCCTCGGGCCAAACCCCTCATGGTTTTGCTCTTCCCACCCTTGAGAAGACATGTCTTAGGGGGAGAGGTATCCATACCCTTATAAGGCATACTTCATTCTCCTCTCCAATCGATGTGGGATCTCACACTCTCCACCCCCCTTAGGGCCCAACCTAGCTGGCACAACGGTTCAGGTACCGACTTTGATACTATTTGTAACAGCCCAAACGACCCTCCCATAGATATTGTCTGATTTGTCTCAGTTTAATTGTCTTGTCTTCATTAGTTTAGAAAATTAATTATTTTTCATAAATCCTGTTTATTTTAGTTTTACAATTTGGTTAAAATTAATAAACATAGTAGTATGGCCTTTTGGGATTGATATTTAATACTCTAGAATTTATTACTTAAAATGATTGATTATATGCACTTGTAGAAAGATATGATTAATACTCAAGTCAGTGCTTCTCGCTGGGCATCCGTACTAATTGGATATTTCTAAAAAGGCCACCTTTCCCTTAAATGCAGGTTTGGAAACATACAAAATAAAGTAAGCTTCGTTTAGAGAAGATGTTAGTTAACAAGGAAGATATATATATTTAAACTCTATAATGAAGCTACTATCTTGAGGATTTTAGAGCTTGGTTCTTGGCATATCTCATGGAAGCCTATCATGTTGCAAAAGCAGAAAATTGAATTATCTTTAGACAAGTGAAAAATTAAGGAAGTCTCCATTTAGATCAACTTTTATGATATTCTTCTAGAGTAGATACCATGATATGATTAAGTTACTTGATAAGTGCCATTGATAAGACAATATGCTTGGATGAAAAAATAACTGAATTAAGGAGGATATGATAATCCAAGGTTTGTCTAGAAGTAGAGAAAGATAAAGAATTGCTTAAGAATTTCAGGCTAAAGAGATTGATAGAGGATGATGACCTAGAGTTAACTAAGATCTCACTATCTTATCAATGGAAACCAATTAAAATACAAAGAAAGATATGAAAATCTTTAGGAAAAGTGTTCAACTTTGGTAGCTATAATGAAATGATGGGTGTGGATTAGTTACCAAATAAGAACTAGATTATTAGTAACTCAAACCATGGTGAGGGGAAGTTAGAATTAAGTAACAATCCTACTTCAACTAAAGATAGGCATATTTACATAATTTGGAAAATAATATATTGATCCACAATTTATGGATATGGCTACTCCTAAGGAGGTTCCAACAGACATATGATTCTTTAGAGACCAATCAAGTTATTAAAGATGTAAGGTTTCACATTCTATAGAGTGAGGCCACAAAGATTGACCAACTGAATGACTATAATGCCTACCTTAGTTATTTAATTAATGGCTCAACTTTATCAAATCTAAGGGAAGTTGTTGGATCGAAAACAAAAGCATACAAGATTTGGCTAAACGGTATATTACAAAAACTTTTTCCGAAATCAAAACGCAGTGGAAGCATAATAACCAAATCAACACGTTTAATCCATACATGATACGGTATTAGAAAAAATAAATAGCATAAGAATAAGATCGAAATTTTACCGACTCCTTTGTTACAGCTTTCATTTCTTGCTATTGTATCCTCTCCACGCTACTATATCATCCCCTCGTTATTGTATCCTCAACCAATCTAATCTACCACTTGTTCTTTTTGAACAACTTGGTTAACAAAATCCTTTATTGGGAAAGGAGAAGAAATATTGTAGAGGTTTTCCTTAGTTGAAAGAAGACAAAAATCAAGACACTCTCAATTTTAATTTTCGGTCATAAAAGAAAAAGAGAGAGGAAGACCAACCAAAGCACCACTTCTTTCTTTTTCACAAAATGAAAGAGAGAGCCCTAAATGAGACATTCTCATTTATTTAATATGGCTAGATGAAAAGACGAAAAACAACAAAATGACACTCTCATTTTTGGTCGTAAGATGAAAGAAGGGAGAGAGAGCAACAAATGCACTTACTCCTTCTTTAATCAAAAAAATGCTAAAAGGTTGATATGTTTTTCTATATGCCAACATTAAATGACAACCATTAAACCATTTAATGATAAAATTAATAAACCATTTAATAGGGACACCATTTAACCATTTAACGATGATGCAGCATGATAAAAACCCACCTTATATCTAGCAATTTAATGCTAAATGTGTAGCTGTTCATTTAGCTATGCAAAATCGAAAACTACATCATTGTAGTTTCAGTTTTGCTCTCCTTTTTTTTCTTTATAAAAATTGTTTTAATTTAATTAATCTAATTAATTAAATCAAACCAAAAATTAACCCAATATTAAATGATCATTTTGTGCTTCTAATTAACAATTAATTAGTGTAAGCCCATCATTTAATCATAGGCTTAAAACCCAATTTAATTAACTCTTAATTAAATTGTTCCGGCCTTATTATTCCGAATCTAATTCGATCTTTTCCTTTTATTTTCTTTATTTCCAGTAACCTCTATTTATTTTCTTACTTTACTTGATAACCTTTCTTGGAAGCCAAATGGGGAATCTAATTGGACTTATATAATTTAAGCTCCAATAAGCCCAAAATTAATTTAATCTTATTAGAATTAATTCCAACTTGTTAACCAAATGTCATTTCACTAAAGACAATTAGCTAAACTATTGAATTACTAAATATTATGAAAGCACATGTTTCAAATAAGATGTCCAATTGCAAACTCTATTATGAACCATATTATAGCCATCCGCACAATAAAGGCTAAAATTACCGTTTCACCCTTATTTTGGTTTTTCCTTCTAGATATCCCGCTTTACTCTATATGGTGATTCACACACAAGATCTCATATTGATGTTAAGACTTGATAGGTAGCTAATCCGTCAAACTATTGGCGCCAGTTTAATCACCAATCTCCGTAAAGCATCTAGAAGTGATGATATCATTATAAACTCTTTATTTGAGTGAATGTTCCCTGATACATATTTCAATTAATAATTCCAACATTCAAACACTAGATTGATACTTTGCAAAAATCCATTCTGATCATTGATACTCTGTAAAAATCCATTCTGATCATATTAAGAATTATAATGAAGCATATATGAGTTCACCACTCATCAAGATTGTGGTTCGCAATAAAAGAATGCTAAGGTGTATATTTTAAGATTCAAGAAACGACCTACTTTAATCTTTAAAAACACACATGATTCTAGATTCATTTAATAGTGCCATTATCGATAGTCAACTATTATCATGATATGAAACTCATCATTCCCTTGAAATAAACTCCTTTACTTACGCGGAGATAAATCGCAACACTACAATCTAAACTATAATTAAGCGACCAACTTGATTATTCAACTGTGAATCAACTAATTTAGATTATAATAATATATATGTTTTTGATACATCTCCATGTATATATATATTACTTACAAAAGAATCTTGGTACCTTATGACTAGTTATATAATGCTCATACAAATAAAACCAAACTCTTTTTTTATTAATAATAAATATTTTCATTTCAAAAGTAACTGGAAGAAGATTAAGCTATATGTAAATACATTTTCTTTCCAGGGCACTATATTTACATAACTCCAACAATCTCCCACTTGCCCTAAAGCAAGTTTGACATATCCCTCATTCCCATCCCTTCTAGGTGACCCTCAAAACTCTTTTGAGATAGCGTCTTTGTAAATGTATCAGCAAGGTTTTATTTTGTCGGAATCTTTACCACATTCACCTTACCACATTGTATTATCTCCCTTATGAGATGATACTTTCTCTCAATATGTTTGGCAGCTTTATGGTTCTGAGGTTATTTAGAATTAACCATTGCCCCACTATTATCACATTAAAGTGTAATGGCCTTTTCTGCCTCAGGAACTACCTCCAAATCATTTAAAAACTTATGAAGCCATACTGCTTCTTTTGCTGCTTCACAAACAGCAACATACTCAGCCTCCATAGTTAAATCTGCAACATAAGATTGCTTGACACTCCTCCAGAATATGGCTCCACCTTCTAAAACAAATATAAAACCAGAAGTTGATTTCCTTAAATCAACATCTGATTGGAAATCAGAATCTGTATATCTTATCAGAATAAGGTTACTTCCAAAGTAAACAAGCATTAAGTTCTTCATCCTACGGAGATACTTTAGTATACACTTAACCGCAATCTAATACTCCATTCCCAGATTGGACTGGAATCTACTTACCAATCCCACTACATAATAGATATCCAGTCTAGTGTAAGGCTATCTGTTTGTTTTTACAATCCCTTATAAGTTAGACATAGTTAGCCTCTCCTAAATCCTTGATTGAGAATTGTTCGTTTAGCCATCCTTTAATCGTAGATAATGTTTCTATATCATTCCCAATGTGTAGAATGTCATCAACATACAAAATTAGGAAAATAACCTTGCTTTCTTGTATCCTTTTATAGACACAAGGTTCATCTAGGTTTTGTATGAACCCATAGGTTTTGATAGACTTATCAAACCTAATGTTCCAAGACTTAGATGCTTGCTTAAGTCCATAAATAGACCTCTGCAATCTGCATACCTTATACTCATTACCTGGCTCAACTAATCCTTCTGGTTGGGCCATATAAATGGTCTCCTCAAGATCCCCATTAAGAAATGCGGTCTTGACGTCCATTTGCCTATTTCATAATCGAAATAGGCTGTTATGGCCAAAAGAATTCTGATGGACTTAAGCATGGCAACCAGAGAAAAAGTCTCCTCATAGTCTATACCCTCTTTTTAAGTATAGCCTTTAGCTACCAATCTAGCTTTAAAAGTCTCTACCTTTCTATCTAATCCTCTTTTTCTTTTGTAGTTCCATTTACACCCTATGGCTTTTACATCTGGTGGTAGATCTATAAGGATCTAGACTTCATTGGTGTACATAGAATCTATTTCCGATTCCTTCGCCTTGAGCCATTTTCTGCATCAACATCATTAATAGCCTATGTATAAGTAATAGGATCCATTTCTTCTTGGTCTGAGATGGCAAGTATGCCTTCTCCTAGACCTAGATACCTGTATGGTTGTCTCACAATCCTCCCATTACGTCTAGGCATTACTTGATGTTCAGGCTGCTCTTTTGATTCAACTCTTCAATCCATTTCGACATCTTATTCTGCTATATCCAAATCAACCCTTAGTTTGGATAACATAGCTAACTCCTTTAGTACTACTTCACTTCTTCCTTTGTGATTTCTCATAAATTCTTCCTCCAAGAAGGTCGCATTTTTCGGTACAAATACCTTCCTGTCCTGAGGACTGTAAAAATAGCACCCTTGTGTACCCATAGGATATCTTACAAACAAACATACTTCTAACCTTGGTTCCATCTTTGTGGATTCAGGCATTAGAATATGGGCTAGGCAGCCCTAAGTCCTTAAGTGCTACAATGAAGGCACTCGACTAGTCCATAACTCCCTAGGTGTTTTAGGCACTGATTTGGATGGAGCAAAGTTAAGAAGATAAGTTGTTGTTTTTATGGCATATCCTTATAATGATTCTGGAAGGCTAGCGTAGGACATCATTGATTTTACCATTTTCAATAGAGTCCTATTCCTCCTCTCTGATACACCATTCTGTTTAGGTATTCGAGGAGCTGACAAGTTGGAAACAATTCCATTATCAATTAGAAATTGTTGAAACTCTCTAGATAAGTACTCACCACCTCGATCCAATTAAAGTTGTTTTAATGATTTGCCTAGCTGCTTCTAAGCTTTAGCTTTGAATTCTTTGAACTTTTCAAAAGACTCACTCTTTTTATGCATCAAATACAAATAGTCATGTCTAGAGTAATCATCTATAAAGATTATGGAGTATTCATAACCTCCTCTAGTTTGTAAGTTCATGGACCTACATATATTAGTGTGTACCAGGTCCAACGTGGATTCAGATCTGCTTCCTTTGGAAGGAAATGAGGCCTTGGTCATTTTTCCTTCAATACAAGATTCACAGGTGCGTAATGGATCATTATCCAAGCCTGCAAGGATCCCATCCTTCACTAACCTATCAAGTCTTTTTTGATTGACATGACCCATTCTTAAGTGCCACAGATATTTTGAATTAATTCTACAGTCATTGGATTGTCTTGATTTTATTAATTCTATGGTGTTTAGTGAGCCTGTCATAGGTTCTATAAAGAACAATCCATGTTTAATTATCGCATTAAAAATAAAATCCTTATTCTCATATACTGAAACAACATTTTCAAAATATAAGGAATAACTACATTTTATTAGACAAAAAATAGAAATCTTGTTCCTTACAATCATTGGGATGTGCTATACATCCTCCAAATATAACCTATGATCACTAGGAAAGTCTAAGATAACTACTCCCACTGATTCTATCGAAATGTAGGATCCATATGCTATCTTGATTTGAAACTGACCTTTAGATAGTCTTTTCCTTTGCTAGAACCCCTGCAAAGAGTTGCAAACATAGTAAGTGGCTCCTGAATCTAAAATCCAAGAATCAGATGAATTTGCCACATTTCTGGTTCCTAACAAACTTAGGAAACCCATACCTTGTTTACTTTTGAGGAACTCAAGGTAGACTGCACAGTTTCTTTTCCAGTGGCCCTTCTTACCACATTGGAAACACTTTCCCTTGGTGTCACACCATCATACCTCCCCCCCCCCCCGGGAGGATATTGCGAGTGCCACACACGCAAAACATACATAGGATATGGAACTGAAGCAGATCCAAAACATACGAAATATACAAAACATGCATACATGCAATTTTAGAGTCCCAAACAAACATACATTACATTACATAATTTTATAAACCAGCCTGAATTAAGGTTATTACAAACTATCAAATGAATTCAAAAGTCATACACATCATATACAAGTCCAAAAACAAACTCAAAATACATTTTTATCAAAACAAAACTTAGACTCCATTGGCCTTTGTGGTTGACTTGTCCCAGTCCTTATGTCCTTCTCTCTGAACCTACACAGGACAAATCTACCATGCTGAGCATATAGCTTAGTGAATAATAACTAATCTTTGCATGAAGTGATAACTCATCATACTGAATCATGTAACATCATAAACATGCATTAAAATATTGCCTTAACAATAAATCAGATATAGTGCATCTCAGAATAGATTTTATAATTAACAGAACTGAATATCACAAGAGGGTATAAACCCTTTAAAAATCAGAACACAATTATGTTTATGTCAGAATCGAACATATATTAGAATACAAAATCAGATGACTGTTAATTCATTTACAGAAGCGGGTAACGGGAGTTGCCTCTCAATCTCGACACCGAAATGTCACAGGAGAGACCAAAATCTCGACACCGAAGTGTCACAAGAGCACATGCAGACCCTTCTAGGCATGCCTATTTACCCACAACTAGGATGCAACAGTTTTAAAACAAAATAATGTCATTTCAGACATTTCATATGTAAAGCAAGTGGTCAATCATATTCACATGCAAGTAGCACTTCCAATGACATAAACTGCATCAAACACCTCGAAAAATTATTGTCCGAAATTCAGAACATAATCAGTATAAATCAAATTCATCAAGTAGAACAAAGCAAGGTGTGACCGTCTACGATTACTCACTATCGTTCCCTTTCGCTTATTGCCTTGAAGTTTCGGCAATATCTAGAAGTGATCGCTCTACTTGCCCTTCTATATACAATCAAACATAAGCTCATATTACCATATTTTTCATGTAACTGAATCAGCATTAGTATGAATGTATCATATAACATGCATGTTCAATGACATAGTCTAGCTTTGTTTTCAAATCAGACTTTCAGGTCTTCTTTGCATGATCATTTAGATCAAGAAAATGGAGTAGTTAAGTAACACTTTCTTCTAGACAATTGTTCACCCTTGTCTTAGGCTTCTAATGACACCAAAATCATACAATTTGGTTTTGTATACTGAAAGTTATACTCAAAAGATTTCAGACTATCTTTAAGCTACAACAGAAATCTTAACTCAACTTAAAATCAGATTTTGAAATTCTTAAAACTAGAATTGTAATTTTATCACTTCGGAACGTTGTGGTCTTATGTCTTTAGTTTAATCTGAATCAATAACCAACTCATTTGGAGATCCGCAATTCATGATATAATCAAAATATTGAAGCATGTTCAAAAAAAAACTCCAATTCATAACATTCCAACAGACTCCCTCACTTTCATCCAATCATTTTTTTTCAAATCAATTCGGATGGCTATTTTGACATAAAAACTGAGGCTTCTGAGCAAAGTATGCTTATAAAAAAATGTTCCTTTATGTCTTAAATTTCTAATGAACTATAGTTCATACAATTTGATTTATTATTCCAAAAGTTATACTCAATATACTACAGACTAAGTACATTTCAAATTTTGGCTAGTGAATGATCATGCACTCAAAGTTGTACAATTCATATCTCTCAATTATAGAATTCAAAAATTACAAACTTTATACCAATTTAAATATAAGAGAATAAGTTACAATTTTGTTGAAGACACCTTAGTCTAATTCGGCCTACATCAATACAGTTTATTCAATAATAATAGGACATGATTTCTGTCCCTGGTAGTGCTACAGCCTAAGCTAAAACTCAATTTCATGCCAATTTTGAAAGTCTTAGAGACAGAATTAAAATTCTACTTCTTCAAGAAAGTTGTAGAAATATGTCTCAAGTTTAATCTGAATTAAAATTCATCCAATTTGGATACCTACAGTGCATGATATAGCTAAAATACCGAAACCTGTCCAGTGTATCTACTCTTTCCAACCAATTTCCAGCACATACCTAACCTCAATTCTTTCTTTATTCAATACATGTTTGCTCCATTTCAAACATCAAACAATACATGTTATAAAAGAATACCAAGTCTATAATTTCCTTTCCTTACTAAGCTTTAAATTAAACTCCAAGATTCCAACTAATCCAAGTTTCCAAACATCTAGCACATACCTAAGTTTAATGTGCAACTTTCAGCCTTAGCATAACAATAGTACAGAAAATTAATAGAAACTTTTTTCTAAATTCACTAGCTTACCAAACATTCAAGTGATGACAACCCAAGGTCTAGCAAAAATTCCAAAAGTTAAAGAGACTAAGCAAGTTTTGGTGGAGAGAAGTAAAGAAGATGAAGAATGAACCTCTCCACCGTACCTTGCTTCATCACCAGCTAGGTGTCACTAGCTTAACATGCCATGTAACACCAAGGCATGAAGCCCATTTGCCCACCATTTATGTTGTGTCTCCAACATGTCATGCCATTAGTCATATAATGAATGATGCCACTTGTCCTCCTTTTATGCTGCCAAATGTCTCACATTGAATGGTGCCAAATGTCAAAAATTCGTAGGCTTAACCATACTAATTTTTATATACCAACTTAACTTGTCATTTGATAATTTTCCTAGTCCAAATATACATTTAAATTCAATTTACTAACTATAGTCTATCAATACCAAAATTCAAGTCATATGTCTTTCACATTCAAATCATAGCACAATTTTTAACTCTTATCTCACATGTACTTTTATGAACATGTATCATTTCAACTAGGGTATATTTTGGGGCCTTACACTTGGTGTTCTCTTTGTCCTTCTTTTTTATGGGTTAGACCTTGACCCTTGTTTTAGCCTTCTTTTTCATTGGACCCTTCTTCTTTTGCTTGCCCTTACCCTTGGGCTTAGAAGAAGATGCTACATTAGCCTTGGGCCCATTAGCCTTGATATTTAATATCTCCTCCGTGCTCTAGAGGGTATTCATCAACTCACTCAAGGTGTAATCCTTGGTGTTGAGCTCATAGTCCAACTTAAACTGCTGAAAAGAAGAGTTTAAGCTATTGATGATCATAATCATCTGCATTTCCGCATCTATGTCCTCCCCAAGCATCTCAGGCTCAGTAACCGCAAAGATTACCTTAAGCATGTAATCACTGGTTCACCAGGCTTTTGTCTGAGATTGTGAAAGGTTTGGATAGTTTTCACCCTTACAGACCTGGTCCTCACACCAAACATCTCATATAGGTGATGGATCATTGCACCAGCAATTTTCATGCCTACAATTTGCTTTTGCAACATTATGCTGACAGAAGACAGAATATAGCACTTAGTAGTCTTATCAGCATTCTGCCATTGCTCATGTTGTTGGACTTGCTCAAAAGTTGAATTGCCACCCAGAGGTGCAGACTCATTGTCTGTTAATACCCATAAAATTCGTTCATATTGGAGAACAATGTCAAGGTTACGTCTCCATTCATTAAAATTCTCTCCATTTTCCAATTTGTTATTAGTCAAGAGCAAAGTGAGTGGATTCATATTGTGGTGATTATGTCAAAAAAAATAAATTATTAAAGAATAAGCATACTGGTTAACAATATTGGAACTTTGTATAAAATCATGATGCATGTACGCATGATGATAGATTTAACAAAGCTTAAAAATTAAATCTTTATACGATGGTTATTTTGTTTATCTATAACGGACTAAGTAACGGTGGCCATCTTATCCATTAAAAGAAAAACTAAGACCCTTCCACTGAAAAAGCTACCAAACATCTTCATGCCTAACTTTTAAAGAAGCACCATAATTTGGTCCATACATTTATCAATAGAGCTACGGTGGGCAGGTTATTGATAAAAAAATGTTGAGTGTGTAATTATTTGATTCATTCACTAAAGGTACTTGCAAACCATGCATCGGTGGGAGGTCATATTTGCTACCAATGAGTTGACTTATCCTTTAGGAGACCCAAACCACACAAGATCTAGGATTCATGTTCTCTAGTGGGGAGTAACACTTCACCACATGCAAACGGGCCATCATATGAAGACCGTGGACTCTCACATGAGCATCCTCTCCCACTTAATCTTTTTGGTCTTTAAATTTTAATAAATACCATCTTGTCTAGATACAATTTATTAATCATCCTATATTGTTTTATTATATATCTCATACATAATGAATGCATGGCAAAGCCTAGGATTGGCAATTATTCTAAATGGCATACATTCACATAATATCGCATATTATTAGCATCCATCCATCCATTCATCTCATGAATTATAAAACTACTTTTGATTGTCCATCCTAGAACATAAATAATTACAAGGCTCTTTGGCCCATAAAAAAATTTCTTGGGCTTGGATCTTCTGCTTCAAACTCTTCGCTCACATGACCAAGCCCATTAGGTAAAAATGTGTATTGGAATTTATTTTTCAACACTTTTTTTTTCACAAAACTGAATTTTGTCAATAGGAAAACAAAAATTCCAGCACTTGAAAAACTCAAAAAATCGAATTTGTCAAGGGAAACTCAAAATTCCAGCGCTTGAAAAACTCATAAAACCGAATTTGTCAAGAGAAAGACAAAATTCCAACTCTTGAAAAACTCATAAAACCAAAACAACCATTACACCATATCATAAACCGCATCCGTTAACTATTCATTTCTTCGATCCATAGCTACTTCATCTTCAACATTACAGAAATTTGTACATTACAAAGTCAAAGAAAATAGAAAATGAAGACAAGGAGGAAACATGGCGATGATAGGCTACCCTCCTTGTTACAAACCAAACAAAAAAAACTTACATGATAAATCTATATTCTATGGACAACAAAAAGAGCAAAACATACACCACATATATTTCTATCACAAATATACAGCATACATAAATATAATTACCAACCCCATGCAACATATAGGAACCGAATCATGCATAATAAAATGGCTCTGATACCAACAGTTGGATCGAAAACAAAAGCATACTAAATTTGGCTAAACGATAGACTTCAAAAACTTTTTGTAAAATCAAAACGCAGTGGAAGCATAATAACCAAATCAACATGTTTAATCCATACATGATACGGTATCAGAAAAATAAATAGCATAAGAACAAGATCGAAATTTTACCGACTCCTTTGCTACAGCTTTGACTCCTTGCTATTGTATCCTCTCCATGCTATTGTATCATCTCCTCACTATTGTATCCTCAACCAATCCGATCTACCACTTGTTCTCCTTAGACAACTTGGTTAACAAGATCCTTTGGTAGGAAAGGAGAAGAAATATTGTAGAGGTTTTACTTAGTTGAAAGAAGCCAAAAATTGAGACACTCTCAATGCTAATTTTCAGTCATGAAAGAAAAAGAGAGAGGAAGACCACCAAAGGACCACTTCTTTCTTTTTTCACAAAATGAAAGAGAGAGCCCTAAATGAGACATTCTCATTTGTTTAATATGGGTAGATGAAAAGACAAAAAACAACAAAATGACACTCTCATTTTTAGTTGCAAGATGAAAGAAGGGAGAGAGAGCAACAGATGCACTTACTCCTTCTTTAATCAAAGGAATGCTAAAAGGTTTATATGTTTTTCTACATGCCAACATTAAATGACAACCATTAAAGCATTTAATGATAAGACCATTAAACCATTTAATAAGGACACCATTAAACCATTTAATGATGATGAAGCATGATAAAAACCCACCTTATATCTAGCAGTTCAATGCCAAATGTGCAGCTATCCATTTAGCTATGCAAAACCGAAAACTACATCATCATTGTAGTTTCGGTTTTGCTCTCCTTTTTTGTCTTTATAAAAATTGTTTTAATTTAATTAATCTAATTAATTA
>JAOTAX010000008.1:20292365-20315681 GCA_025629825.1 Erythroxylum guanchezii
ACCGATTTGGATTGGTTTAGATCAGGATCGTCTTATAGTTTTCCAATGCGTTTGTTTGTTTGTTTTCTTCTAAAGTATGCGTTTTCGGATATCGGAGTTAAGAGTTCGTCCTTAAGCGAATTGTTTTCTTTGTTTCCGAGCCGTTCGATTTCTTTGGCTTCCGCACGCGCTTTCGATTCCTTTGACTTTTGCCTTTTGATCCGTTTTGTGATCACTTCCGCCACTTTTGTTTTTCGTTTTATGTTTTGTTAAGCGGTTGGGTTAAGGTCCCAACATATATGACCTATGGTTCTATTTACTGAGAAATTTGAAGCAATGTTTTTAAAATTTTAAAACGAAGAGACCATATATAATTACTATATAAGGATTGGAGTAGTGCTCGATGATCTTCATAGGTCTGGGATTATAAATCCTATTTAAGGTCTAAGTTATATAAGGAAAGATTGGTTAGCTTATATCCCTAAAACGCAGGCCTTGAGAGTTGACACCCCTTGAGAGAAGAAGGGTTTGTGTCTTCACTAGTATAACTGAGATCTCAACTATAGTCATCTTTGTATGATCTTCATCTTTAATAAAGATTCAGTTCTCAAAATCACTTGAAAAGTATATAGGCTGGAAACCCATAATGCAACTCCATTGAGGCTTATCGGTGAAAATTTCCACTAACCTAAGAGTCATAAACAGAAGAGGCTTTCTCGATTCATGTGGTCTAACAACGTTATACTTGAATGGTTTTTCAATAATTCCCATAGCCCCATGACTAAGGGTTCTGGAATGGTATCAGAGTCAAGTTTCAATCCTTTTATTGAGGGTCAACTCTCAAGGCTTATCTTTTAGGGTTCTGACCTAACAATCTTTCCTTATGTAACTTTGACCTTAAACAGGATTTATAGTATAAGATCTATGAAGATCATAAAGCATAGTTCTCACATCCTCATCCTTTATAGAAGAATCCACAACTCTTCATTCATTTACCTTTCAAAAAGAATGAGAATATCAATACTACCAAGGCCACTCATTGTGCAATGAATCCTGATGGTTTGAAGCTAACATAAGAGGAGTGTGCTATACTACTTTAACAAGAATTAATTGAGCCCCAAAATCAGATTGCTTTGTCAAGCCTTTTATGTGAACAACAAGGCTAAACAACGAAGAGGAAAGAAGAGGTTGGTCATTAACTAGGTTGGTCATTAACTATAAACCTCTTAATGCATTCATTTAAGATGAAAAGTTTCCACTACCAAAGATCAATACCTAAGTCTTATTTATTAAGAAAGAAAAAATATTTTTGAAGTTTAACTTGATAGAAACTTTTTGGAAATTGAGAATAGACCCAAGAAAGGTATAAAACAAATTTTTGCATCCCAAATGCTCAGTACCAATGGATTGTTATGTTATTTGGACTCAAAGCAGCTCCATCACTATTTTAAAGAGTTATAACAAAGATCTATGAGCCTATTCTTTCTAGTGCCTTGATCTGCATTGATGACATTTTAATATATTCCAAGACCTTTAAAGATCATAAAGCACAACTCTAATCCATTTTTTTATCTTACTTAGCAATATGAGATTATATTCTCAGCCAAAAAAAGCCACATTGGATCAACCCAAATAGAATTTTTAGGAATGAACTTTTATAAAGGATTCTATCAACCTAGCCTACATATTGTTAGTGAATTATTACATTTTCCTAATGAAAATCTTAGCTTAAGCAAATACAATAATTCCTTCGAGTTATTAATTACATCAAAGATTTTATACCACACGTGGCTGATTATACCAGCTCTTTATCAAAATTGTTGAGAAAAAACCCACCACCATAGAGTAAAGAGTAGACTAAAGTTGTCCAATACTTAAAGCAAGTGAGTTAACATAAACCACCTTTAAAGATTCCTAATAAAGGACAACACATTCTTCAAACATATGCCAATGATCATTATTAGGGAATTGTCTTAATTGAAGAAGTTGATAGGAAGCAATATAATTGAGGTCATGCTAGTGACCAATTCAAGAAAAGAACTACCATACCATCTACAAAGAGATTTTGGCAGTAAAGAAAAGCATTAAAATTTTTAATTTTTACCTTAACCCATATCACTTTGTGGTGGAAATAGAAAACAAGAACTTCCCCAAGATCCTTGAGCCTAACAAAAAGGTTTTGCTAGACAACCAATTACTGTGTTGACAAGATTGGTTCTCTTACTATAAATTCACAATCTTTCATATCAAAAGCCATAATGGCATGCTTGCTAATATCCTCTCAAGACCTCAAAAGCCAATCTAACTCCTTACTCCTGTTTTGAGAAAACTAATTATTCTCTTTATCTTCCCACTCATGGATATCTATCTTTATGTCAAGATAAAGAAAAAAATTTTCCTCCGATTACCAAAAATCTACCTAAAAACTTAGAAGAGATTGTTGTTTTTCTCAAGAAGAGTCTCTTCTATTATCTCCATCTTGTTCTTACCACTCTAAACATCCCTCTGCATCCATGCCACTTAGATATTCTAACACCTTATCGCACTTTGCATCATCTTTATGATTCTCTCACTAAACCGCCTATGTGGCGTCTTTAGGCTTATTTGCCCTTTATTCATATCCTACTACCTTATCTCCATTACATGTTTATCAACATTTGGCCAATCCGGCCAATGCAAATTCTTTGTTATGGACATTCTTAGAATGGTCCTAACCATTGATAAAATGATGCATCTGATTGAGTCAAATACTTAACAGGTATCAATTATAAAGTATTCCTTTGAAAGAACAGAAAGCCCGGTCTTTCTTCATTGTCCATTGCCCATATATTATAACTAACAATGGTTATGTCTATATTGTAAATCATTTTCAGCATTGGAGAACCTCCATCAACTGGCCTAAAAATCAAAGGAATTTAATGCATGATCTTTATAAGTTCCTTGATTACCTCAATCATCATCCAAAAATCAGCAAACCTAGCATCTGCACATCTTTAGGAACATACTGAAGAGATTTTGCTTTACCTAAGCCCATTTTACCAAGTGATGGATACTACTCTTCAGTTGACCAATTTGCTCGTATGGTTTTAATGTCATGGTAAGAGAATTAACATGTCCACCTAGATTTAAGCCCAAAAGGACTTCTGAATTTAGAGAAAGCTCTACTATTCATGAGCTTAAGCATAAAGACCTTCCAAACTATTTCGAAGGCTCCCAAGATCAGTGGCCCCTAGATTGGATTGATGCTGAAATAGCCCATTTCATCAAAGAAATGGAAAAGCTGGATGATAATATGTTTGATGATGATAGTATTGGACTTTGATCCTTATCAGCACTACCTTGTTGAGAAATTCCTTCTTATCTCTAAGGAAAATTATTAGTACCTAGTGTCTCCCAATAATTTTTTGTTTTATATTCTAGTTTGCATTATGTACTATATGGGTTGCTTATATCTTTCTTTAAAAGTTGTTTGTCTTATTCCTCCTTGTTTGGCTTACAAAAGCAAGGTTTTCTTTCGATTGTAAACAAGCTAGTTTTCTATTAATAATATCAAGTGTGTTTTCTATCTTATGGATTCCTTCTAAGTTTTCTTTCTCCTAAAAGATTGATTCTTAACTAATGTAATTACAGTCATACAGTAAGGCGAGTATACTTTACACTTGTCTTTTTATGAGGATCATATGTAAAGAAAGTTTTGGACTATAAATCCCATTTAAGATCTAAGTTATATGGGGAAAGATTGATTAGTTCAAATCCCTAAAACATAGGCCTTGAGCGTTGACGCGCATTAAGAGAAGAAGGTTTTTATCTCAACTAGCATAATTGAGTTTTTAACTACAGTTATCTTTGTATGATCTTAATTAACAAAGATTCACTTCTCAAAATCACTTGAAAGGTATATAGGTTGGAAATTCATAATGCATCTCCCTTGGAGCTTATTGGTGAAAATTTTCACTAGCTTAAGAATCACAGTGAGAAGAGCATTTCTCGATTCATGTAATCTAATAACATCACGTACTTAAATGATTTTCAGTTATCTCGTAGCCCTCTAAACAAGGGTTCATAATAGTATGAGCAAAAAATTGCATTTATGCATTTAATTTGTGTTTTTAATAGTTGGCGAAAATGGGTCCATTGAAAAACATAGCTTGGAGTTGTTCCGGTGGGACTGCATTGGGACCAAATTATTTAATACTCCACTCAACTTGGTGGATATTACGATACAAACCCATTAGTTGAAATAGAAACGTCAAGAAGACCCCGAGCTTATAAAAGGCCTAAGTCCGAAAATTTGAAGCACCATAAGAAGCAAGTACAAACCTAGATATGCTATTTCATTCACTGCAATCTCTGATTTATATAAATATATATTTAGGAAAAGGTAAAATCGCAAATGCATGTAGTTGATTGTCATGGATAAGGGGCAAAATGGTGATAAATATAGTCATCCAAGTTGAGGGATAAATGAACAGTAAGGAATGGGTAAAATGAGTGGTAAAAGATGAAGAAACATATGGGGAGGTGTTGCATTGCGTTGCGTGGTATTAGAGAAGGCGACCCCATTGTACCATAAGGCGACCCATGTCTTTTATGGGTCCATCTCTGTCAAAATGCTCTCGTTATAAGTTGTTGGAGTCTGATTGGGAGATGACGAATTCGAAGGCTAAGCTAAGCTCCCGCAGACCCAGAAAGAAAGAGCTAGCTCATGCTCACGCCTCTCTTTTTCCTTCTCTAGTACGCTTCAAACAATCGCTTCCATTATCCTTTTAGCCTTCTACTACTCAACTGGGTATTCCCTTTCCTTGCCTTTCTTATTAGTTCACGGAGGCAGAAACCTCAATCTCTGTTGTTCCTACTCTTTTGTCTATTTTCCTAAATTATAACAGTACCTGCACCGCTCTCTCTTATTACTAGACCTCATCCTCCAACAACTTCCACGGTTGGCCTTCAAAAACTTACTTCACCCACCAGCAATGTCTGATCAACCACTAATTATAGTTACAGAGACAGATAGCAGCTCAAACTCATTGTCTTCGTCCTCCCCACCGTCACCGTCCTCCCCAGGCTCATCAGCCCATCAACTGTCTAACTCTAACCAATCCAAACCCCAACAGCCAGACCAACACGATCCACAGTCACCTTCCAAGAAGATCAAACGCATTCGCGACTCCAACAAACACCCTGTCTATCGAGGAGTTCGCATGAGAAACTGGGGCAAATGGGTCTCTGAAATCCGCGAGCCTCGTAAGAAATCTCGCATTTGGCTCGGAACTTTCCCTACCCCCGAAATGGCCGCTCGAGCCCACGACGTGGCCGCCTTGAGTATTAAAGGCAACTCGGCGATTCTCAACTTCCCGGAACTCGCTCACTCGCTTCCTCGACCCAACTCCCTCGCCCCACGTGACGTTCAAGCCGCCGCCGCCAAAGCGGCCCAAATGGACAAGTTTGATCGCAAGTTGGGTTCCTCAACCTCGTCAATGTCATCCTCAGCCACATCGTCCCTGTCTTCGCTCGTGTCCGCCATTGATTTGTCATCATCCACGGGGTCTGAAGAGGAGTTGAGTGAAATCGTGGAGTTGCCGAGTCTGGGAACAAGCTACGATACGACCGAGTTCAAGAGCGATTTGTTGTTCGTCGACACGGTGGACGGGTGGATGTATCCGCCGCCGTGGCTTTTAAGCGTTGATGAATGTTGCAGTGGTGGGTATCATCTCTCCGACGAGTTTACAGTGAGCGAGACTGCGAATATCGTGACTCCTATGAACTTTGGGCAAGGTTCGTTATGGGATCAATAAAGAAGTGGCTGTGTTTGCGGATGTATTTTGTGTGCAAGTGTGTGTGCTTTCCATTTGCTTCTTAATTACTCACCTACTTCTTGTTTTTGAGTTTCTTTATCCATTTTGTGTGTGATAAAGGTCAGACTTTTAGCCCTCTTCATGTTTTTCTTCGAAAGGCTAAGTCTCCGTGACAACTCTGTGTTTGTTCTTGGCTGCTCTTTCCAACGTTTGTAATTAGTTGTACAGTGTTAGGGAAGATGGGGAAAAAAAAAAAGGAAGCTAAATTCCGTTGCTCTGGTCTTGGTTGGTGACCATCCTATTCCTATTCCTATTAGAGTTTTGCTTTTCTTTCCTTATGTTTGTGATCCAGAACTTGCCTCAAGGGGCTAAAGTACATGATAGATAAGCGTGCCAGACTCCAGGGAGG
Organism: Erythroxylum guanchezii; assembly: GCA_025629825.1. Taxonomy (NCBI): domain Eukaryota; kingdom Viridiplantae; phylum Streptophyta; class Magnoliopsida; order Malpighiales; family Erythroxylaceae; genus Erythroxylum; species Erythroxylum guanchezii. The sequence goes on from JAOTAX010000008.1 coordinate 20,298,549, forward strand.
TGGTGAGTGAAGTCGTACCTTAAAAAGCATAATCTAATGAAAATTCTCTGCGCTTATGAAGCAGTTGACTGTATCATAATCTCCTACAGTCTGTCTGCCATCGATTACCAAAAATAGTAAAACCAAAAAATCTGTTATAAATTTGGTATTAAGTTATAAATAAGAAAAACAGGAAACTAGAATAGTGATAGCAAAACACGTGGAATAGTTCAAAGTAGTGAACCCATCTCATTTTCCGAGAAAAAGTAAAAAACACATTCGTCCATCAAAGATGGGTCCTAAGGAGATCCTATAAAATTTCCATGGCATTGGCATTGGCATTGGCATGGCATTGCATGTTATTGAGGATTCGATTTTTTTGGAAGTCCCTGGCACAACGGTGATCCTTTTTGACACTGACAAATTGCCACGTATGGGAATTAGTCATTTTCTCAGACACCGCTCAAATTCAAATATACCCATATACATACATACGTACACATATTCCCATTAATAACTTCAAACAGGAAAATTCTTCAGATGGACATATATATATATATTTATATTTATATATAGGTTGTCAACAGCGATCTCAAGGTTTAAATGTGCGTTCGTCCGTGTGCGTGTGATGCCTCACTTTGCCTTTAAGTGAATATGAGACAAATTGCAGGAACAAAGCCTGCAAGTTTTTAAAAAAAGAAGTAATATGATATCTAATGCACAATGTATATACATGTTCACTTTCTGGCTATCAATGTCAAATAATGAAGCTGTTGAAAGCTCAGCTCTCTGATCTGACCTGATAGAAAGGACACAGGCCTGTCTCAATAAACACATTTGCTTTTGGTTTTTCACCTTTTCCTTTCGTGGCTTCTTTGCCTTTTGCTATACGTGTGAGGTTGTGGATATATATGGTACCATTTCTTGGCTGCACTAAACACTTTTGCTTTCTCCAAATACAATACCATAAAAATGATACAAGGTTACTCATGGAAATATGACTTTGGGGTCCAGCGACTGGTTCTTCGAGCACGATGTTTCAAAGTCTATGCTTAATTAAATTCCAAAAAAAGTCTATGCTTAATTTGTGTGGTTGGATCAAAATACTTAGGCAGTTCAGAACCCACATCCACTTCGACTCTTAAAAATGAGTATGAGTAACCTATTTTTGTTAGTGTTTTTAATCTTGTACTATTTAATTTTATCTACATATTTGTGTAGACTCTACCTAAATGTATAAATAAGATTTAATAAAATAAAATAAGAACCGATTGATTACAAACAAATCCCCTTAAAAATGCCTATTTTGCATGCAGATAGTGGTTTTAAGATATTTGAATTCTCTCCGTATCTACTAGTTCCTAATATCGAGGTTGTTCTCATATTTAGTTATAATTAATCAATTTAAAATCATAATGAATTATCTTTTATTAATGATTTATTTTATTATATAATAATACAAATTAATTGATGCAATGATTAATATATTAAATAATTTGTAAGAATATGTTCAATTTATTTACTATTTATACTTATTTTATTTATAAATAACTATTTTATATATTTAGAAAAATACAAAAATAAGACATAAGCCTCCTCTATTGCTTTAGGTAACTTTCAAAATATTTTAATTTTTAAATTCTTTAAAAAATTATTTGTAATTTTTAATTTTCTAAAAAACTCCTTCACTTAGATTTTTCTTAAAAAATAATGCCAAAACACATATTACTTAATTACTATATATACAGCAATTAAATATTATTGATATGATAACCTAATTCAACTATTAAATATGAATTGAACTAATTAAATTTAAACTTGAATTAAACTAATAATTTATTTTAATTATCTTAAATTATTATTTTGAGTTAAGTTTACTTGAATTTAAGAACTAAGTTGAGTTGTCGTATTAGCAACATTTGATTAGTCAACGTATGATATTTATGTGTTTTTTTAATAAAACATTAAAAATTAGTTTTCTTGATAATTTTAAAAATGTATAGAATTTTAAAGATTATAATTTTTAAAAAAATTAAAATAATAAAAGAGATTCGTATCTTTTATCCAAATATGAATTATAAATAATTATTGATTAATGGCATTAAGTTCAACTAACTAATGAGATTGCAAAGAGTTTAGCAGATTAATATGATAAAAAAATAATCAATAATAGTGATAAGATATGAAAATTTAATCACTGTTACCAGTGTGTCCAACGGAACAATATAAAAGGAAAAGTTAATAACATTGGTATTAAATATAGCGGGTGATATTATAAGAAAAATTGATCAATATTTATTCATTAATATTTAAAATCAAACAATTAATTTTTATATTTATTATAAATTATAAAAATTTAATAAAATATGTAATTTAGTGTTATGTTAAACTAAGGAATATTATCGCATATTAAATAAAATCCATTAACGATTTATAAAATTAATCGATAATACGTATTAAATATTATTATTCTATATATTAGGAGTCATAATATGTATATGATAAATAGTTAAAATTTTTATTGAAAAATCTTCTCATTATTTAATATCATTACATAACAAAATAAAATTTTAACAAAAGAATTTAATTTACTAGTAAACTAATTAATTATGTTATTCATATTAATATATTATTACTTATTAATTGAAAAAATAGCATTACATATTAACATTTGTTTTATATTTTTTAGTAATAATAAAGAGATGTAAAATTGATAAATAAATAATATAATAAGAAGCTTTATAAATTTTTATTAATAGAAAAATAAATCCAATTAGTTATTATTTAGTGCTAAATTCATTAAACCCCTATGACATTTTATCAATTTTACCAGCTGACCTATAAAAACTATCAATAGTTTCTTGTAATTTTGATTTATAACACTTGTTATTCCGCCCTTAATTTTTATTAAAAAATTTAATTTTAATATAATATATTAATAAATTATTATATTGGACACATATTTTTTGGTTTCATTGGACACATATTAACTTTCAATCACCTCCATAACATAATTGTGTACGTGGAGTGTCACGTGCTTAAAAAATGTTTAAAAAAAAAACAAAAATTGATGATAAAATTTAACATAAAAGAAAAGGAGGTTGTTGAATCCTTGAATTTATTGAAACTAATCTTACGTTTGACTTTAGTGTGTCTCAAAAGTTATTCATTTCCATTTCCGTGCATTGTGAAAAGGATGATACAGTACTTGCTAATTGAGGCAAATTAGGAAGTTGTCCACGAGTCTTGTACGCATCAACTACTCGTTGATATTCAATTTTTAGGCAAAACCAACTGTAAATGCCTGGAAAGAATTTATTCAACTATTCATGCTTGATGCTTCCAGCAACATTGGAAACCCAAGCACCTGTCGTCCCAACCAGGTATGAATAAAACATGGTGTAGCAGCCAAACGAACTCCGGTGTTTAGTTCCCCTTCTTACTCTTCTTATTTCTTTCAAAAAAGATGTGATATGATATGATGCACATCAACGATATTTATGCGACGAGTTGTGCCAGCATCTAATTCTAATGATTGAAGAAAACTTGTCCTTACGCTACAAAATTTCACTCAAGGAATTTGATTTTGATCACACTTCATCTATCATTAATTAGGTTATGAATCTCAGAATCTTGATCCACTGCGAATAAAAATAAACAAGCTGATGAGATCAATTAGTTAAATTAATCAGCAAGTGGGCAATTATGCCTTCCATAGCATGATTCGTATTGCTTATGTCATTTTCCTTTTCTTATTGGGAAGGTCCTATGAATGTGACTTATTGCTACTGTGACTCAAAAGTCTTCATATGATGAGTTGGATAATAATATTTTGGTCATTTATTTTATTTGTCCCCCCTAGGCCCAAGGGGTCTTGGGAGGGTGTTGTTGGTCTTCTTACATTTTAACCTTTAAAATAAGGCAAATTGTCACGTGTTAATTCTAATTTAGTTTAAAAGTGGTGGAATCATTGTCCTCCAAATATAGGGTACGCCTACCTCATTATACTCATATTATCATTTCATATTTCCATACAGATAAACTGTAACGTAACACACAAATTTCCTATTTACTGATCTAAAAAATAAAATTATAAACTATGGTTGACATTTTACTTACTTACCAATCGATTTCAGAGCATTTGGAATGACGTGAATTATACGTATTGTTTTAGGTACATGCAAATGAACTCTAGGAAGCAGATACTATACATACGTCGACATTATAAAGCCTTATCAAATTAATCTATGCCTGGTGGTAATTATTTTAGTTAGGTGTGGGGTGAGAGGGTCCAATTCAACAGTAGGCCTTGAATTGGACCACTGATGCCACTATGCCTATTCAATAATTGTACCAAGCACAAGGACGTTCCAGCATACATGGTAAACCCCCAATTTTCCTATATGGGTCAGATTTTTTTATGAAGGAATAATAATACTATATATATTACAAATAAAGTAAAGTGGGACTGACCATAATGTTTTAAATATTTTCCTTCGCGTTCAAAAGTGACTTAGGAAGAAGTAACGCATGGACTGAAGGACAACTTTAAACAGGGTCCAGACGCCTGTGAAATGCAGCCATTCAGACCATACAATTCATCCTCGTTCTCAAGTTCATACAAAAAGCTCCATGAGAACAAAACGCACTTTTCTATCAACAATTGCCTCTTTTCTTCAGCTGACGTCCACACAAGAGCATTTGGATCTCGCTGCGTCCAGGAGATGTTTTGATCATAATATCTGTTCTACTTCACAAAAAAGTATGGTTAAAAAGTGGCGCTGAGGATCTTGTTCGTTCCCAAGCAGACAACTTCACTTTCCAGGCTCCAAATAATTGAGAAAAAAAAAAAAACTCATCAACAACATTACTCATGCAGATTCTTCTCTCTTTTTTTATTTAGTTTTATTTAGTTTCAAGTTTTGTATCTTCCATACTCTCTTATATATGCATTTATTGAAACATTGCGATGGAATCTAATCTTACACGCAGCAAAAGAAAAATAAAACTTCTATGATTTTTCGAAAGATGGATATTTTAATCTATAACTTAAATAATGTATAAAATATAATAAAGTAAAAATTAAAAATTAAAAATTCGTACTTTATTATGAAGTTTAATATTTTTTCTACAACTCCTCTCAAACTGATTTCTAAAACAAGTTCGTTGTCACAACTATAACCATAAGTGTCTAACCTCTAACAATATTTACATGAGTAAGTGGGAGAACTCTACACTTAGAGTATAGAAGCATAAGTAAGACGTAATATCTTCTTTATAGCGTACACTTATTTATAATAGGTTTGAATTTTTGACAATTTAATTAAACTATATTTCTAATTTAATTAAAACTATAATTAATTCTAAATCTAAATAAGATCCAATATCTTATATTGATTCTGATTTATTAAATATCTCATATTTAAAATTTAAAATTTTTCAGACTTTATAATCAAGATTAACTTGATTAAATTATATTTCCTCTTTTTAATCATTCTTCATGTATGACTCATTGAATTTTTGAATATGTTGACAATGGATGTAAATTATTATCCTAAATTATATTTGAAAGTAGATAAATTAAATTTCTTTAATTTATTTTTAATCTTTTAACTAAATAATTTGTATCCATAAATTAAGATTGACATATAACAACTCATTATTATCATTCAAATATTAAGAATATCAAAGTAATTTTAACTAACCTTTTTCATGTATAATTTTTTGTATAGTCCAATCTTTTTATCATACAATCTTTTTATAAGCATTGAATTAATATTTACTTTATTTGATTATGATCATATTAGTTCTCAATCATTAGTAATTGATTATATTAATAAATTTTGAAAATTATTTTAAAAGTATCAATTCACCTTTATTGAGGACTTTCTGAATTAATATCAATCAAGAACAACAAAATGTTCTTCCTAATCGCTTTAGAATGACGAATTATATATTGATCATACAACTATCTTTGTATAGTCATACTATATCTAATGATTATCAATTGAGCTATCTTTAATTAGGATATATCTAAATAATATCAAAATACAACAATAACTACATAAGATATTTTGAAGATCTCAAGCCAAATGATCATTTATACAATTATCACAATGAGAATTTTCATAGACATACAATTAATGTTTCATATGAAATTATCACATTAAGTTAATTCAGTGAACTTGTTCTCTAATATGTACTGACACGTTTGTTTAAGTATCTTCATTCTTTAGTTTATAAGAACATAGTGTGTTTTATCCTTTATGTTATTAATGTCTAATTTCAATAGAACAATGACTAAGAATAGTTTAGCGATAATACATAAATGTAATATAAATACCATGATTATGTTGCTATCATAATTTTATTTGTAATGTATATTTATCTCATAGGCTTTATCTTATACATCAGTTAATTAAACAACTATGCATAAGAAAAATAATGTCTTTAAATAATTATGACAAAAAAAACTACAACGAATTGATTGGTTATATGACATTAACTAACAACCTTCCAATTGTACTAAATCATTCAATTAAGTGTCTTCTACTATATCTTTGTATGACAATCATGTTATTGTTGGAACAGTGGTTCAGTGAGGGAATTCTACAAGATTCTCATTGTCAAGGACTTGTTTAAAACCTTATAACTTTCATCTCAATTATCATCATTATTAAGAGAAAGTGCCTAAATATATACTTAGATCCTTAGCTCCCTTCACACGCATAATGGCTCAAATATTCTATAGTACATTATTGTTTCAATAATAAAATGAACTATACCAAGTTCATGAAAGAACCTTTTAATTCAAATAATCATTTTTACTAAATAAAAATTATTATAACTTGAATAGATTTGATACTAAATTAAAACCTTTTTAACTTAAAATAATATATTGTTTTAAGTAAAACAAACCTTAACCAAGATTTACTTCAATCAAACTAAAGTTAATATCTATATGACCTTTATCTTAAATGTCAACTCACACATAGAAAAATGAATATAGTTAATACTTCATAATTATTAAATCTATGAAATGCTAAATACATTTAGTATCTTATCTATGTACATAGACTATAATAGGTAAACAACTTTCTTATATCTCTATATATTTATAACAACAACAACAAAATATCCAGTATGAATCCTGCTAGATTGCGGGATCTAAAGAGGTCTTATAGTACACAGCCTTAACCTTCACTAGTAGAGAGGCTATTTTCAGATGACCCATAATTAAGTTATTACATTTTTCATATTCAATAAGAGTTATTCTTGGACTATCAAACCTTCAACAATTAAACTCGAGCTCTAAAATTTCATTTCCATAAATCTCTCAAATTCAATCTCTTCCACAAACAAATGAAGACGATTAAACGAATCACCATCACAATGTCACCGGTAATATTATATTTCACCACCAAATTAAAAACAGAAACCCGAGCTTTGAAATTCCACATCCATAAAACTCTCAAATTCAATCTCCTCCGTAAACAAAGGAACATGATTAAACAAAATCACTATCACAATGTCACCGATAATATTATATTTCACCACCAAATCAAAAACAGAAACTTGAACTCCGAAATCCACTTCCATAAATCTCTCAAATTCAATCTCCTCCACAAACAAATGAAGGTGATTAAACAAAATCACCATCACAATATCACAGGTAAAAAACACAAAACACAAATCACCATCCCAACTGCACAATGATGAAAAAAAGAAACAAAAACCCATACAATCAAAGTAGTACACAAAACCCAAATACAACAATGTCACCATAAAATTAGATGGACCACTTACCTTAACCAATGATTAAACAAACACGACGAACACTATCGGGCGATGGAAGAAGACTGCAAAAGCCATCGAATAGGACGACAATGAGGACAAAAACAACAGATACAAGGCCACCAAAAGCCACCGAAAAATGAAAGAATCAAAAACTTTAATCGAGGAGGAGAAAACGAAAGAAATGAAAGCCAAGAGAAGAGTACGGGGGGCTTCGGGTGTTAGGTTTTTATAATTATCAAACGACGTTGTTTTATAGTAAATTTAAGAACACTGTCGACATCGTTTGAATTTATTGACAGAAAATGAATCCGTCAGTAAATGTCGTCGCTGATTTATCCCAACAAACCTTACCACCAAATGATGTCGTTTACATTTTATTAAAAAAAACGTTGCAGTCGAAGCAAACGACGACGTTTAACTTTCAATTTTACCAATGAAATACATTTCCGTTAATAAACGATGACGCTTATTTTGCCGCCTATCATTCGTGCCTCTTTTACTGATAGTGATTCATATTCCATCACTATATTCCATCACAAAAATTATTGGGATAATTTCCTTCCAGCTTTATAGACGGATATTTTGTCCGTTGCAAATTACCATTTCTTACGACAATTTTATTGATGGAATTTGATTTTTCCTAGCTAATTTTCTATGGTATTATTTCCATCAGTAATGATCCGTCAGCAATTGGTAATTTTCTTGTAGTGTGGGAGAAGAGTCAAGAGACATGACCTGAAAATAAAAAGACTGTAATACCATACCTAGGAAAAACATAAAATACTTGTAGGGGACAAAGCAATGCAACAGTTAAAGTGATAATGAACCATAAAAGAACTAGGAGTTGGAGAGAAGGGGACAAGTATAAGAAATAGCTCAAAAAGAGAGTTTGGTATGTACCAATAAGTTAAAAGAAGGATAAGCCATGTAATTAAGTTCAATTAAGGTTACTGAGGGTAAATTTTAAATTAGAGTTCAATGATATTAATTAGGATATATAATTTGATTATATTTATATGAGAAATTACATGTTTTATTTATATGATTGATATTTTTTATGCATATTGAATGTATATTTAAAGGTAAAACATTTTACATGTAATTCGTGTTTGATGAAACCATCAAATTAAGCCCCTTATTAAATATTAAGTACATATTGAGAACATGATCGTTGTTTTATATTAATCAAGTATAAAAGTAGAATTCAGTTTATTGTAGACTTGTTGAGTACCTAAAAGACCCTTTGATAATGAGTCTTACTTCACTAAATTTATATGATTTGGATGAGTAACTCATAATCATGTAAATTTATAGGCAAGGTTAGGAATAATATATGAGATATATTTTGAAGATTTATCACCTAATAGATCTAGAATTCATATGAGATGTGATTGATAAAGATATTTTTAACTAATTTAAATTTATTTAGTTTGTTAAGTAACTCAAGATTAACTAAATTTAAAAGAGATCCTAGCTTACTAGAGAGATTAAATTTTTTATAATGGTAGTGGCACCTATTATTTTGAATAAAATAATGGAAGTAACTAAATATATCAAACTTATTTGGTTGTTATAACATATAACATATTCTTTTCTTTTCTTACTTTTATATTTTTTGAGTAGAAAATTACCTTTGTTTAAACTAAGTTTTAATGAAATAAATCTCATTAGTATAAGTTAGGTTTGATAAGAGTTCAAAAAGTTAAAAAGGAAAGTTGTTTATCCATTATGTAATATAATTACTAATCTTTGTTAAGGATTTTGATAACAAAGTTTAAGAGATATATCATATCATAGAGATGACAAAATACAATGTCATTTTAAAATTTACTAATGCATAAACTTTTAAGGCAATATGTAAGAAAGATGCCAACATCATGATAGCACAATGCAAATGGTTGCATAAAATAGAGCTAAAAGATATAATATCCTGATGGATTTGTTTCACTAAACTTAGTCTACTAAAATCACAAACGTGGACTGCAATTGAAGGCATTTGTTATAGCATGATTATAGTTGTCATTTTAAGAAGATACTTTGATGACTTTTCTTGTCAATGCAAGATATTATAGAGGTCATATATATTTCTAATTCATGTTTTTGCATATCTGATAATGAGTTTGGATTCATCATTACGAAAATGTTCAAGATATGATAAGAAATAAATTGTTTGAGTAAAAGTAGTTGATCTAAATTTGTATGAATAGTTTTTATATGTCAGATCAAAGAAGACTTATTTTTAAAAAAGTGGTAAGAATAAAGGTTAGATAATCGAGACCATAGTTTTATTCTACATTAGTTAAATCAATAAAATGAGAACTATAAAGTTCCATACAAGGATATATGTGTCCATTGATTATGAATCATATGAAACTTATAAAACTTGCTAGGTTGAAGGATGACCAAATCAACCTTTAGTGAAAGGATGATTATAGTATTGAATTGTTAAATCTTACATATATATGATGTATTAAATGTAATAATAATTCATGAAAGGATGAATACTTGTACCTCTTCAAATTTACTAATGAATTTATATTACAAAATCATATATACTACATGGAATATTAATTTAAAATTTGAAAAGTTTGATGTACTTAAATCTAAGTGTTACATATTGATAATATTGAAGTACATCAAAGAGATTGATATGGTAAGATTAAAATTTTATTAGTTATCTTAAAAAATGAGATTCTCTTGTTAATATCTCCATAGCAAAATTCTATAGTCATATGGTCTTATGTGAGGAGAAATATAGAATATGGGATATTGTATGATGAAATAGTTATTTCTCCTATACCTATTCCTAGTATAATAACTTGTCTTCGATAATTTCAATTGAATCAATAAAAAGAACCCATATTAAATATAGAGTGGTAATGCTTTAAAATATTCAAAGTTAATGATTTTGGGATGTGATGCTTAGTTAAAGCACATATTATTGGGGGTCATAGATTTAGAGGTCCTTTGTAGTTTAAAAGCTTTAGAAATTTCATTTAATCTTTAAAATTCTAAAAAAAACTCCTTTTTTTTCAATTTGTAAAACAAACTCCTAAACTTCAATTTAACAAATAACTATTAAAAATAGATAACATATGAACCAATTAAATACTACTTACATAATGACCTAACCTAGCTTTTAAAATCGAACCAAACTAGTTAAACCATACAAAAACTAATAATTTATTATAATTATCACCTTAAATTAATAGTTTATTACAATTATTTTAAATTATTATAATTATCTTAAATTATTAATTTAATTTGAGTTTAATGATTCATGTCAGATTTAAGAGTTGAGTTGGGTTACTATATTAGTGACATTTAATTAATCTATGTATGATATTTATATCGTATATGTTTTATTGTTATTTTTTAACTGAAGTCTAAAAGAAGAGTTTATTTTCATAAAATTGAAAATCATAAATATTTTTGAAAATTTTGAAGATTAGAAAGTTTTCAAAAATTTCTTAAACTCTTAAAGAGTTCTTCGTCTTTTATCCTGTTATCTAATAAGTTTTGAACTAAATTGAATAATAGGAAGTTATAATAAATCTAAAAGGTAAAATATCATCATATAAATTATATTGAATACAATTTCAATGCATTCTTATAGGAGAATGGTTCTCAAGATAAGAAGAGAGAGTAAGATAAAGTTTGAAAATGTTTAAATCTCATGATAGGACATCTAAATAGAACTAGCGCCTTTGTTAATATATTTTATGTGTAGTCAAACGATTATGCAATTATCAATTTAACCTCTCACTGCCCAAACTTTCCTCTGACCTCTCACTACCAAATTTACTGACCTACTCTCATAACTTTCCAATTTTGGAAAGTTCCTGATGAAATTTGGAAACCTAGATGCCCTTGTGTCTGGGAATATGGAGACGAAGGAGGGTGAGATGGCCAAAGGTGGGAACTTTATAGTGAAGAACATTGGATCTGTGAAGAAAGTTGGTTTTATGAGGAGTGATGGAATCGTGGAGTTTTCTAAAGAGGATTTCCTAGATCCGCAGAGCTCAGGGAAATCCACAGGAACTAAGAGTCTGATTTAAAAATACGTATCCCATGGTGATGGGAGTCGGACACAAAGTGAGGAAGGGAATCTAGTCTCCCCTAAGTTCTCTTAGAAGTTAAAGGTAGCAGCTTCAATGATTAAGAACAAGCTAACCCACTTCAAGGATGTTATGGATGATGGGGCCTTATCTACACCAAAGGAAATGCTGGAAGCAAAAGCAACGATTTGCACTTCAGCACTGGCTGGATACTTTTGGAGTAAGTGACCTTCATGCCCGCAAGTATAAAACTGGCGTCAAAAAAATGAGGCAAGAAAAGGCTAGAAAGGACTGTGTTAATGGAGGAGGACATGTTCATCTTCCAATTTTCTAGCAAAAGCAACCTCAATGAGATATTAGAATTAGGACCATGACATATAGGAGGTCAGCCAATGTTTTTACAAAAATAGAGGCTTAGAATGTGCTTGGATAGGAGCAACATTGAGTCAATTCCCATTTAGGTCATTTTTCACAATGCACCACTTTAGTTTTGGACATTGAAAAGGTTACTCTTCTTAGTTAGTTCAGTAAGAAAGCCCCTTTCCATGGATACTAAAATTGCTAGAATGGAACAAATTTGCTATGATAATGTTTATGTGGAAATGGAGAAGGATAATGAGTTGTCTGAGATGCTATCAGTGATGATGTTAGGTGAGGAGGGGGAACTAGTCAAGGAGGTGATCCAACTTAGCTAACCTTGGAAGCCACAGATAAGTCACAAAGCATGGCAACCTACAAGTAAAAGGTTTATAATGGGTAACTATAACAGGATTATGGGAGTGGAGGAAACCATAAATGAAAGAGTACCAGAGATGGAAACAAATAATCAACTTAAAAATGTGGTTGAGGATTTGATGGGGGGAAAGAAAATGAATTTGAGCATAACAGAGGAGCAGAACATTATATAGATTACATAGGGGAAGAATCAAAATACTAAAGTGCAAACTAATAAAGATACTTATGATTTTTTAGGGTATGGAGAAGATTTGGAAAAGGGACCTAACATTGGGAATTTTGAGTTGGTTATTAGAAAGAGAAAGACAGTTAAACTCAAAGGAAAGAACAAGTTGAAGGAGTTTTAAACTCCCACCTGAGTTATGAACTTCTTATTTTGGAATATAAGAGGGCTTAATGACTCTTAAATAACAAGCATTGAGGGACATATGTTTGAAGAAAAAACCTACAATGTTAGGTTTATTGGAAACTAAAATAAAGCTTCATCAGCTACAAGCATCACTTGCTTTTTGGGTGGTAAATGGAAACTAATTACTAATCATTCTTTTCATCACATGGCATAATCATTATTATGTTTAACATTGAGAGAGCAGACGTTCATCCGGGATTCATGTCAGACCAACTTATGCATGTTAAATGTGAAATTCAGGATATACCTGGCAGTGTCAAACTTTCTATTTTTTATGCGGCTAATCATGCTTTCCAAAGAGCTAAACATTGGGAAGACCTTGAGGTAATTCAAGCTTTGATAGGAGGACCATGGACTGTTACATGAGGTTTCAATTGAATACTTTCTCTTTTGGAGATTGAGGGAGATAGATCAATATTAAGGGGAGTATCAGAGATTATGCTATAGCTAAATCTGGTGGACTTAAGGTTTGTTAGGTATCTTTGTACATGAAACAACAAACAACAAGGGGAGTATTTTATAAGAAGGAAATTGGACAGATTTATGGTAAATCAGCATTAGCTTGATAATTTTGTCAATTCTTATGCCCATTTTGGAGAACGAAGATGCTCAGATCACTTATGGATAGGAATTCACAACATACAAGTTGATAAATTCAATAGAGCCCTATTTAGGTTTTTCAATTGCTTGGTTGATGGTTATAAGGCTTATCAACTAATGAGGAAGCTGTAGATGGTTAAGCTTACATTAAAGGATTTTATAAAGATTAATAACATGGAATCTACAGAATCATTATAAAAAGCTAAAGCCAAGTTGTTAGAAATCCAACAGAAGAGTTACGATTCTCCACAAAATGAGAATTTGAAAAATCTAAAGGCAACATGTTTGAGAGATTTTAATTCTGCACTGAAAGTTCACAACTCCATTTTGAGACAGAAATCTAAAATTAATGGGCTTAGGGATGGTGCTGCTAATATGAAGTTCTTCCACAACACTATTTTGACTTGAAGAAACAGAAATAAAATTACTATGCTAGCTATGTACTAGTCAGGTTAAGATACAAAATATTGCGATGAATTTCTTTAAGAGGTTGATGGGAACGGCTGAATCAAGTAGATTATGTGATCTTTCTTGGGTTATTAAAGAGACAATCAGCTGAGAAGTTAGGGAAGTCTTAATCAGTCCAATTTCAGTGCTGGAAATTAAAAACACTCTTTTCAGTTTGAATCCATCGAAGGCTCCTAGGCCAGAAGGGTTTAACGCCTTTTTCTTTCAAAAAACTTAATGCATTACTGGTGATTTGATGGTGGAATTAGCGTAGGAATTTTTCTACTCCTCCAAACTTCTTAGGGAAATCATCAAAACTTACATATGTCTCATCCCAAAAATTCAAATCCCCACTAGCATGAAAGATTTTCACCCTATATCTTATTGCAACGCCATTTATAAACTTATTTCAAAGATAACTGCGAACAGATTGGAGAAATATATAGATCCTCTTATCAGTATTTCCTAAGATGTTTTTGTTCAAGGGAGGAGCATTTGGGATAACATTTTGATTGTTCAATAGTTAATGAGGCAATACGCTTCCAAGAAGGCCTTTAAGAGTTGCTAAATCAAGATTAATTTTTTAAAAGCCTTTGACACAATTAAATTGAATTGGAAGTCCTACAAACTTGATCAAGAATTTTAAAGGTAATAGGTAGGGGCACCCCCTTTCCCCTATCTACTCTCACTAGCCATTAAAGTCCTCTCCAGAATATTGGTGACTCTTACCATTAAGAATCCGAGGGCTAAATTTCATCACAACTGCGATGTGCTGAAGCTAAATCATTTAGCATTAGTTGATGATATACTTTTAGTGTGTGGAGCTAATGCGTGCTCTTTAAATATAATGATTAAGACTCTTGAGGAATTCAACAAGATTTCAGGTTTGAATATTAACTTTCTAAAATGTTTTTTTTTATATATTTCTTCAGATATGTAGAATGAAGAAGAGTTAAGTATAATGACAAAAATCCAAATTCACGTCCCTCCATTCAGATATCTGGGAATTTCAATTACCTCGAACAAACCAAAATAAATGGTTGCTTAACCCTAGTTGAAATGTACAAAACTATGATCAATGCCTGGCAAAATAGGTGACTGTCTTTTGCTAGAAGATTGCAGCTAATATCCACAGTGTCGAGGAATGTTAGCATGCACTGGAGTGCTTATTTGGTGCTACCTAGGAAGGTTATGAAGGAGAGTGAAAGGTGTATCAAGCAGTTTGTATCACTGGGAAATTGGAAGCTCAAAGGGTGCCAACGTGAAATGGGGTGAATTATGTTTTTCTAAGGAGGAGGGGGGATTAAGGATTACATCCCTTATGTCTATGCAGAAAGTACAACTCACAAAGAGGATATGGTAGATATTCAAGGACAAAGATACCCTTTAGTCTAAGTGGATTAATGAGTACTATATAAAGGAGGAAAGCTTCTAGCAATTAGATCAATCCAGAGAAAACTCATGGAGTTTTAAGAAAACAATAAGATTGAGACACCAAAAATACCACTCAATGAGGAAAATAATTGGAAAGGGAAAATCAATGTGATTTTGGTTCTAGAGCAAGTTGAGTCCTTTAATCAATAGGAATGAACTTAGACATAAGATTATTAAGATTTCTGTTCAAGCGAGAGATAACTCAATCGTTCATAATGGAATTTGAGACTTCAATTTTCAAGGGGATATTAGCTTGAATGACTTACTTCCTATTTATTCACATATTGGCGAGGAGGATAAAATTATCTGGACACTCACCAACTCCAGAGAATTTACCAATAGATCATGCTATAAGTTGTGTAAGGAGACTCATCCCAAGGTACTTTGGTTTGAGCTAATCTTCCAGAATTCCTTATCCCATAAAACAACATTCATATGTTGGCTTGCGATGAAAGATAGGCTTAAAACTAAAGCTAGATTGTAACACCCCACTCTCGCAAAACCCGAACCCGACATCGATGGTGATATCCGAGTCCGTGCTCCGCGAGAGTGGCATGCTACTGCACTCAATTAGTTAAAACTCAGTACAAGATTTTTTTTTTCACATACAAAGAAACCAATAACCAATTTGGGCCCGCTTTTGTTCATACACATTTTCAATCAACACATTACAATCAATAGAATTTCAATAGCCAATTGGGACCCACTATAATTACAAAACACTATTTTACAAAAATTTGCGGAATACAAATTTATACAAGAATAAGATAACACTAATGCAGACGTGAACTGATCCCGACCTCTATCTCTGACTTGCAAGCAATAGGTATACTCTCGATTGTATAACGGGGTACTCTTCAAAGCCTGAAAAATAATTGCAAATTTTAGGTGATTTTTTGCGAACTCAGTGAATGACCATCATCGATGGCTCACCCAATCACATAATACATAATTCACATCAATACACATTTTATACATCACATTCAATTCAATTTAATCACTCATTTTATGCATATGCAGTGTACATGAGACCCACTTTCCATTTGTTATTTTGTTGTAACCAAGTGCCTAAACTGTCCCATGTAGGGCTCATTAAACGTTGATCCTGAGGCTCTGATTCACTTTTGAGCTCGAAGCTCATTTTCACTCGTTGAGCTTTAAGCTCTAATCGGTGGCTACTGTGGTCACAACAGCCATTATATTACATGCATTCATGAAATGGAATGCATCACTCACCTTTTCATAAACCTATTCATTCCCATATCATCGGACCTTAGTCCGACATTCAACATTAGAGTTGAGAATTTATACTTTCATTTATATGCAATGCACATTCAGATCACATTTAACAATCGCATTAAGTACACTTAGTTCATCTCATTCACAAACAAGTAGCACTACAATACCCCATTCAAAAATCACATCATCGGACCTTCTGTCCGGAAACCAACATAATCATTCACATTCATAAAATCAATCAATAGTCAATCAATACAAAAATTCAAATAATAAAATGAGACCATCTAGATCTACTCACAGTACGCTCCAGATTAGCATTTGCTTCCAATTTCTGGGAACGACTGAATGCGGACACTTAGCCTGCACAAACCATTTATGCAAGATACACATACATCACAATTTGTACAATCATAAGTGTTTGATAATGCACATGAC
>JAOTAX010000008.1:20336197-20351930 GCA_025629825.1 Erythroxylum guanchezii
ATTTCACATATAATCCATCTTGTATCTAAACCATATTTTCCATTTGAATTAAATTTTCATGAATTCCTCCTTTCTTTGCACATGAATAATTGCCAATAATTCACTTAACAGTTCTAGTTTCCATAAAAGGTCCGGGGCCCAACATCTAATATTTATTTTAAATTTCAATATCAATTTCTAAACCATTCAATTAAAAATTCCAACTTTATAAAATTAAGTAATTCATTTTATTTATTAATAATATATTATTATAACTTAAATAATAGTTAAATTATCTGCTTTATTAAAACATTGAGTACTATAAAAAATTTAAGAATAAATGCATTTAACTTCTATGAAACATTACTAATAGATCAACTCACGACAGTAATTGCGAGGTTCCCATACCAAAGCAAGCAGCTGTTGCCTTTCCCACTCACGTCCTTAAGTGTGTCTTTGAAATCTCTTCTAACAGATATGATTAGAAACTGAAAAAAGATCTTTAGTTAATAAATAATTTTGCGATATTCAAGAATACAGACAAGATAGTTGCTAAAAATATTAAAGAGAACTCAAATTCTATACATTTATTAATTAACTTTTGATCATAACCCATAAACCTTAATCAATAACCCGTGATGTAGTTCCCATGAGGCTTATTGGTGAAAAATTCCACGAGCCTATGAGTTACAATGAGAACTTGTTTTCTTGATTCACAGGTGTAAGCAATGCCATGTGCCATAGTTTTGAAATCAATTGTAGGTGATTAATTTAATTGGTTAATACTTAGGGGATGTTATGTAAAGTTTAGATGTTTTGTAAACTTTGGGGAACATGAAGGATACTAACTATGGAGTCAATGTTTGAAATTAACAGTTTTGCGTAAATGAGTAATGATGATAGATCTTGGATGTATAAACAATTAACAGCTGATGGTTTCATTAATCTTGAGTTTGTTGAGGGAGTTGAAACTTTTATTCATTATGCATGTTCTCATCCTGCATATATGGATGGCCCAAAGATCAGATGTCCATGTAAAAAGTGCAAACACATTCGTATCCTTCCTATTGATGAAGTGAATGGGCATTTGCAGAGAAAAGGGTTTGTCCTAAATTATTTTGAGTGGACATGATATGGGGAACCATTGATTTGTAGCACCTCAAAAGGTAATGAGGTACAATCGTCAGTGAACTTAAATGAGTTTGAAGGGGGGATTGGATTTAGAACCAATCCACATGCAAAAAAGTTTTACCTTTCAGGAAAATATAGAAAATCTTAAAGAAGAACCAAACCCACATGCAAAAAAGTTTTTTGACTTACTACACTTAACTGACCAAGAGTTATGGCCAAATTGTGAGACAATGACTAAATTGTCTTCAATTGCTCGAATATTGAACATAAATCTTAAAGGCATATTTATTATCATAGTTTTGACAAAATTCTTGGATGGTGTAATGAATCATTGCTTCCTGATCATACAATGGTTGATAGTTTTTACAATATGAAGAAACTTATTAAAGGTCTTGGTTTTCCTGTTGAAAAGATTAATGGTTGCAAATTAGGATGAATTTTGTATTGGGGAGATGATGTGGAATTACAAGAGTGCAAATTTTGTGGTCAATCTAGGTTCAAGCCTAGAAATCGTTCTACAAAATAGAAATTAGTACCCTAGAAGCGAACGTATTATTTCTTGCCAACTCCTAGACTTCTAAGACTATATGCTTCTGATGTACTGCATATCACATGAGATGGCATAATGAACACGAATAGGAAGAAAGAATAATAAGTCATCCATCAGATGCACTGGCATGGAAACATTTCAATGACACCCATTATAAGTTTGCAAATGAAAGTTGAAATGTTAGGTTGGGGTTGTTGACGGATGGATTCCAACCTTTTGGTCAATCCGGCCAGCAATATTCATCATGGCCAATCATACTTACTCCTTATAACTTGCCTCTATGGATGTGTATGGAAGAGGCATATATGTTCTTGACAGTGATTATGCTAGGGCCTACAAATCCAAAGCATAAAGTTGATGTATTTTTACAACCATTGATATCTGAATTGCATCATCTTTGGGAATATGGTGTTGAGATATATGATGTGTCTCTGAAACAAAATTTTGTGTTGAGAGTGGCTTTGATGTGGACCATTAGTGATTTTCTGTCATATGCCATGTTGTCTTGATGGAGCACAGCAGGAAAATTTTCTTGTTCTTATCGTAGCAATGATTATGATGCGTTTTATCTTCCAAACGGGGGCAAAACATGTTGGTTTGACAACCATAGGAAATTTCTTACTCCAGATCATCCATTTAGATGCAATAAACAAAAGTTCATTAAGAATAGAATGGTAAAAACACCTCCTGCCCCTCACAAAGCTGGTAAAGAGATATTGTAGGAGATTGAGGAATTAGGGTTGCTGAAAGTTACAAAATTTGAAGCTGATGAAGTTAATACAAGCATTAGTAAAAACTTTGGTTAGAGAAAACAAAGCATCTTTTGGGATTTTCCATATTGGAAAACTAATTTAATACATCATAATCTAGATGTGATGCATATTAAAAAAAGTATTTTTTGGCAATTTGTTCAATACCATAATGAACATTGAAGGTAGGACAAAAGACAGTGCAAAATCATGAGCTGATTTGAAACTTTTTTGTAGAAGAAATGAGTAACATAAAGATTTTCGCACCGGTAAATATCCAAAAGCATGTTACACTTTGGATCAAAAGTAAAGGGAAATATTGTGTGAATGTTTGAAAAGTCTAAAGTCTCCCGAAGGTTATATTTCAAACTTGGCAAGGTGTGTGGACATGAGGAAGTACAAATTATTTAGGATGAAAAGTTATGATTGTCATGTGTTTATATAAAGGCTAATTCCAATTGCATTTTGGGACTTGCTACCGAATAAGGTTTGGGAAGTAATAAAAGAATTAAGTTTGTTTTTCAAAAGTTTAACATTATTTGAAATCAAGTAGGTTGAAATGGAAAAACTAGAAAGGAAAATTTCAGTAATTTTGTGCAAGTTAGAAGGGATTTTTCCTCCAAGCTTCTTTGACTATATGGAGCATCTACCTATGCATTTAGCACATGAGACAAAACTAGTCGGTCCAGTCCAATATCGATTCATATGTCCATTTAAGAGGTAATTCAACAAAAATGATTGTAATTGAAGTAATAACATGCTTTAACAACTAAATTGTAATAACCCTATTTGTTAATATAGGTATTTGCATCACTTGAAGAAAAATGTCAAAAACAAGGCTAGAGTTGAAAGTTCGATATGTAATGCTTATTTAGTGGAGGAAGCTAGTACATTTTGTTCACATTATTTTGAGCCACATGTTTACACAAGTGAAAGAAAAATTTCTTGTAATGACGAAGGAGGAGGAATGAGTGATGCTGATGGTAACTTATCCATTTTCACATATCCTGGACGAACATTTAGACGTTCAACAAGAAGAATGTTAACAGAGGAAGAAATTGAGGCTGCCCATGGTTACATTTTATTGAACTATCAAGAGGTTCAACCTTTCGTGTAGTAAGTTGAAATTGATTATTTAGGTTTTGAAATTTAGTGTTATTCATAATTGAAATACATAATAATGTTTTTAGATTATACGAGAAATTGTTACGCGAGCTAATGCCTAACAAAACACAGGATGATATAAATAAAGATGTTGGAATACACTTTCCCTTGATAGTTCGAGAAATATGTAAGTTTTCACTTACAAATATTGAAGTGATTGAATTATAAGATTTAAGTGTTCAAATGACATTATAATGTTTAATATGATAATTTATTTTGTGTAGGCCTTAGAAAATCCAATAGAGAACAAGTTCATATATGATCTTACAAAGGGTTCTTTGCGAACTATTAAATTGTATCCGGTGTATTTCATTAATGGATACAAATATCATATAGAATATCATGGTTATAGTATGACAACAATAAATAGTGGAGTTTGCATACAAGAATAATTGATGGATTGCTATGGTAAAATTATTGAGATACTTGAACTTGAGTACGATGTATTGCCAATAAAGCGAAGTGTGATATTTAAGTGTGACTGGTTTGATCCAACTCTAAATGTTGGTACAAAAGTGCATAGTCAATACAATCTAGTTAAAATCAGCAAGTGAAGAAGATTTAGACAATTGAAACTTTCGTGTTGGCAATGCAAGCGATCCAGGTGTATTATGTCCCTTTTCCTAGCTTACGACAAGATAAGTCAGATTGGTTGGTAGTTTGCAAAGTTAAACCTAGAGGTGTTTTTGAATCATGTGGAAAGGAGAACAGAGAAATGAAAGTGAAGCGTTTTAGGAAGCTGTTTATAAAATAAATGCATATGTCACATATGACAATAATGAACCTTTGAACGATCCATCTCATGAATATGTTGAAATTTCATCTGGAGAGGATGACGAGGGCCAGAGATTTGAAGAGGAGCCTAAGTTTGATTCTAATTCTTAAAAAATTGATGATTTTCATTTAGAATTAAATGATGATAACGATTAATTTGTGTTTGTAATTGAATATTATATTCAGCAAATCAATTATTTCCTTTTCAATATATTGTGTAAAATATTGAATTCAAATTTTTATATTTCTGGAAAATTCAATCAAATATGAATTTTAGTTTGAAATATGCCATCAAAGAGAAAACAGAATATAATGCGACCAAGGTTCAGACAACGATTCGAAGCTACTTATTGTCAAGGTGAAGCATCACATTTTGCAGTTGGAACTGAATCACCTCCTCCCCCTCTAACTACTACACTTACAAATGAGGCATCACCTTCTACACCTGCTATTATACCATCCACCACCCCTACATCATCCACTACGCATAAAGCGATAGAGACATCAGGGGTAAACGATGTGATTGAAAGAGGCGGCCACCGGCCTGAAGCTGAGGGACCTAATAGAAGAACTTACGTCACAATTATCAATAATCTGTAAGTGAAAATACATAAAACATT
Source organism: Erythroxylum guanchezii (assembly GCA_025629825.1). Classification (NCBI taxonomy): domain Eukaryota; kingdom Viridiplantae; phylum Streptophyta; class Magnoliopsida; order Malpighiales; family Erythroxylaceae; genus Erythroxylum; species Erythroxylum guanchezii. The sequence continues at coordinate 20,341,165 of JAOTAX010000008.1, forward strand.
ATACGTTTATAATTAAGCTATAGGTTTAAATTTTAAAAATGGTATAATTATTTGTTTTTATATTAGGTTGATTCCGTCTAGACCATGTTCAAGAAACATGACATCCACATTCAAGAAGATTGATCTTGAGGGTTATGTATGGAAGAATATCTTTCAGGCCACAAAGGAAATTTACTATCAGGAGTTTGAAGTACAAAAAATAATATTATTTTATTTTTAATTAATTTTATACATTAATTAGATAAATATTATTACATTATAATTATTTATTGAATGTTTTTGCTTTTGTTTCAGAAAGAATTTTTTGGGGATTCTAAATTTGGTACGATCATTTATAAAGTATGAGAGAGACGAGCACGTACACGTTATCGGGACTTTGCTGGTGCGATACACAAGGCTAGTGTACGACTGCCTTATATTTATGAATAAGTATAGAGTCGTTGGTAGTAGTATTGGACATCACTTGAGACAATGTCCATTTTAGAGCATAATTCTACCAACAGACGTAGAGGACCAGGGGGAGAGTCTTCTCGTACATACGAGAGGATCTATTACCCACCACGAGCATGCGGAGAGACTTATAAGTATTTACATTTTACATTTATATTCTGATTTTTTTCCTTTGCTGTATTTCAATTTAAATTAATGTGTGAATTTTTGGAATAAAAATATGTGCATTATAGAAAATGATAATGTTATAAATGTCTGGTGTCATATATGGCTGTATTGTTGAGTTATTTTCTTTGTTCAACAGGGGATAAATATCATAAAAATAGAGAAAACTATGCCCAAATTTTTATAAATTCTACTTCACTTATAACATTTTATTCTTATGCAGGAAAAGTCTATAGGCATGAGGCCTACACCCCATCAGCTCTTTTTGCACACTCATACTAAGAAGCATGACGGTGTGACATTCGTCAATACCCGATGTAGAAAACTAAATGTAAGTAAAATTTATGGTTTAGTATTAATTCTTAATAATTATCACTTACTAATATAAAAATTGCCTTCTGATGATAGGACCAAATACAAGAAAGCATTCAACGACAGTCTCAGCAGTATGAAGATTTTGACAAGACTCAAACTTATCTTTATGCAGTGGGTGGTAGGGACCGTCGTGGAAGGATATTCGGCTTAGGTTCATTTGCGAACACATGTTATTCGCAATCCTCTACGTCCAGTACAACAATATCTAGTAAGCAGTCCACAACCAATAAAGTCCATGAACTTTAGAGCATAGTGCAAACATTGGTAACTCAGTTGCAACAGTCGATAGAATACATAGCTCAACTCCATAATGAGACGGATGAGTTGAAGGAGAGGGGTAGCATCTCATCGCAGCAATCAGAGCATCTGCGGTCACCAAATCAATAGTGTACTTGTAATCATTTCATTTGAATTACAAATACTTATTATGTACAATTTAATGTTTTTATTATCAATTAATATTATTTTAACTATAAATCATCAATCAACTTTCTGTTTAAACAAATTAAATGTATAAACAAATCAAAATATTATGCACAGATAATTCATAATCGTTTAAATTATGCATCAACCATAAGATCATTGAATAAAATTTAATGACGGGATTTTTTTTAAAAAAATTTTGTTTATTTACCGATGGAAAAACAAAAGTGCGTCGGTAAAATCAATCCAATTTACCGACAGAAAACAACATACAGTCGGTAATTTTGACAGTAAGTCATAGACGGAATAATCAATTCCCTCGTTAACTTTACCGACATGATTTGCCGCAAAATAACTGTCGGTATACTCACCGACGAAACAAACATAACCGTCAGTAATATTGTAATTAAATAACCGACGGAATAATCAATATCATCTGTAAATCTGCCAATGGACAAATTTTGTCGTCGGTAAATTTTTGACCATACCGACGGTCGACCTCACAAACAGTTGTTGATATATTCACCGACGGTTACATAAATGTCGATAGGTAAATTTACCGACGGAAATTCTGTTATTTGTTGGAAATTATTACCTACGGTTGTTTTTATGACACTTTTATCCTTCGGTAAATTCCGTCGCTAAGCTGCCTTCCCGATGGAATATTTAGGTTTTCTGTCGGTAATATTTGTCGCTAAACGACATTTTTCTTGTAATGCCATGGTTGGTCTATTTTTGTGTCATCTTATGTGTCTTTTATTTATTTTTCTAGATTTTCTTCTCATTCATAGTGTCTCTCTCTTTATTGTGCAATGCAAAGAGCAAAATGTGAAAAAATCTTGAGAGAGAAATATAAACATGAAAATATATTAAAAGGGTCATTAAATTGAAAAACAACGACCTAGTTTATTCAAAATTTGAAAAGTTAGTTATTAAATTGAAAATTTTAAAATGTTTGATACTGAATTTAAAAAATTCAAAAAGTTAGAGATTTTTTAATTTATTATCTCTTCATTTTAAGAATTACTAGCTAACTATAGTCTTAATAAGCGTTTTCACTGAATATTATAAAGTTATAGCATCTATATAGATATGTTTATTGAACAATAATAAAAGAAAACTTACAAGGATTTTCACCATAAAGATATACTATTTGACGTAAAATGGTATGATTTATTAGAATTTAAAAATAAAATAATTTGCATTTAAACATACGTGTGTGTGTGTGAGTTTATATATTGTTATTGGGTCATTTTATTAGATATACCGCAATTAATTGTTACATACTAATATACACATCAAGTATATTTGACAAGTTGAAGTAAATTACTTATTATTATTATTATTAGCATATTGCATTTGGCAACTTCTCTTCGTGAACACATCCTCCCGCCTGCTCCCCTCTCTCTTTCTCATGTCTGACGTCAATTCCAGTTCATATGAAATGAAGCTTACGATAGTCGATCCACGTGGGTTGGCCTCAAGTTAGGGGTTTTGTTATAAATGCAAGACCTTCACTGGTCGCTTATCATCAGTCCCCACCACGAAAGTATCTTAATTATGATTACATGTGTGAGGACCTAAACATTTTGACCCCCTTTTATTCCATCTCTACTTGTTTGTGGGCTCAATTAATTTTTTTGGTTGAAGTATCCGATCAAAATAAATTTACAAAACTTACCCTCGCTAGTTATTTTGGTTGGTATTGGTTGATGAACTGTAAATTAAATCTCGATCAAGAACAGTATTTTTTTTTTATTTGATTAGAAGGGAGATACATGAAACCTTAATTAACTAAGCGGGGAAGAGACACTCCCGATATATCCTCTAGGAGGAAAGAGAGACAACCCTCAGGCGGGTTTTGAAATATATGAATGCCAAGCTCTATTGTAGTGGCATAAGTAGCCAACCAATCCGCAACTCGATTAGCCTCCTTGTACACATGTCTAGCTTTCACAACCCATTCTCTCGCTATTAGATTTTGAATTCTTAATAGAAGAGAGTTATACTGAAGTAGTTGATCATGCGAGGAGGATAAGATGTAAATAACTATCAGGGAATTCACATCTAACTCTACTTGTCGGTAGCCAAGATCTCAGGCAAGTTGCAAACCGGTAAACACCCCCCATAGTTCTGCGCAGACGGCAGTGCAGATGCCTATGTTGTGTGCAAAGCCTCCTAACCAAGTGCCCATGCTGTCGCGAAGTATTCCCCCGGCTGAAGCCCGCGAGGATGCAGCTTTATATGCACCATCTGTATTGAGTCGGATCCACTCAAGTGGAGACCTTTGCCAACTAACTAATGTCTCAACCCTAAGCCCTGGGCGCCATAAAGCCCTTCCGACTAGTTCCTTAGCCTGTTCAAAGGAATGGACGTAAGCAACCACTATTTGGTGAGGGTTGGTTGGCCATGAGAAGTGAGTATCAAAAATGGTTTGGTTTCGCCACAACCATAAGAACCAACAGGCTGTACCGAATATTAACGACCATTGTACACCTTGCATCAGCTCTTTGTGTTTCAAATTACCGGACACCCATCGGTTAAGATCCGCATTGAAAAATTCGTCAGAAAGTGTGATGTGAGAGAATCCTCTCCAGAATGATCGGGCTTGACATCCATCCCGAAGTACATGCAAAAGGGTTTCGATTTCACCACAACCCTGACATGAGGGGTCGGTGGTGAGATGTCTGATGTGTCGTTGGTGGTTGGTGAGTAGTCGGCCACGTTGCATTAGCCACATAAACACTTTGATTCTTTGCGGGCCCTCCCATCACCAAATTCGTTCCCAATCACCGGCGTGACGATTCTCTAATTGTCCAGCGATCAACGTGTATGCAGAGGAAGTGGAGAATAAGCCATTCTTGGATGCCCCCCAAATCAAGCGGTCAGGTCCGAGGAGTGGGCTTGGTGGTAAAGTTGCTGCGATTGCCATGCAATCGGATGCAGGGAGAAGTGATTGAAAGACGTCCCAACGCCAGCCTCCAGTATGATCGACGAACCAATTTACCGGTAGGTGAAGCAAATTGCTCGGAATAGGATGCAGCGCGCAGTGCTGAAGTGGACCTAGATCATGCACTCAAGCATCCTCCCAGAACTTAGTAGTGTCCCCATTTCCTACCACCCATTTAATGCCCCTAAGCACATGTGCCCAGACGGAGGCAATTCCCCTCCAAACCATGGACCCTCCATTGTGAGAGAGTGAAAGTGGTAGGTGGTTACTGTCAAACTTATATTTAATAAGACAAACGCTATCCCTAATCACCATGGTTTTGATTCAACCAATGTTGGGTGATATTTTTATCAAACTATTTCTTATTTTGTTAACAAGATATTTACGAATCCTTAATATATAACAAAAGAAAGTATGTTAATGAATTTTTTTTTGAAATATTTTGATCTCTTTACTAATAACAAGATTCTAACTAAGAGGTTATAGGAACATTGCAAGCGGACATAATGGGCATTAGCTTAAAGCGATGCGGACAGAGTTGCAGTTTTGAATCCTTGTTTATTTTGGTTTTGGTAAAAGTAAAGGAAAGAGAGGTGACAATGAAACTATACCATGCATACCTATCCACCTTTAGATTCTATGAAGGGGCTGAAAGCGCAATGGCATGAGTACATAATATAACCACATACGACTAGAAATGGAGCCGTGGGCAGAATATGAGGGAAACCAAATAAAAGCTTATATATAATAATTTCCGGAGACGAAAGATTGTAGTGAATTATTGAGATGAAGACTTTATGAGGATGCTTCTCGCTCTCAAGTCACTGCCACTTACTGGCATTGCACAGGGGTAGCATCTGAGTCACTGTCGCTACCAATGTGTTTCAAAATCAACAATGACTCCTTTTCAATGAGCTGTCTCCGTTTTTTTCTTTTTTAATGTATATAAAATGGTCAATTCCATTGGAGAACCCTTTTTCAATCTATTGAATTCGCCCACGATCAATCAAGTCATTCGTCAACATTATTATCAAATGCATACTATTGCAAATTCTTGCCATGTATATTAACATCTCTATCCTATCCTCTTGGGATATGTGGTTGGAGGAAATAGGGCTAAATTATATACACATTTTGGCTGAAGATAAGCAACGACTTACGTGGCAGCCCCGTTTATTATTCAATCATGATCAGGATGATAGTTGAGTCATTAATTAGTTATATGGAGTTTTTACATGGACTTAACTTATCCTTTTTGGGGTTGGAAGCTTACAAGAGATTTTGTTATATTCATGTGCAATGCATATTAATGCAGGTAAATGATAGTTTAGATATGTTGTTTATTTTTGCATAAGCTTCATCTTAATTGATGTCCAATGTTAGAAGACAGATTTGGAGGGAAGTTCTCCAATTGTAGAAGATCACCTAGAGGAAAAACAGAAAAATCACCAGCAGCAGGAGAAGAGTTGCAAGGTGGATCAAAACCAAGTCGCTCAAAATTATTGGAAGACAATATCAAGAATTTCTCTAGTTTTCTTCCCAGGGATAAAATGGAAATAACACAAAAAGCTAAAGCAGCAAGGCCAGGCTCCAATAGCAAGTCTCAGTTTTTCTGAAGTATTCTTTTGTACCGGTTAGTTTCAATGGTTCGTCCCCACATTTTGTAGAATGTTGGAACTCAGTACGCGATAACAACAGTCATTATTATCAAATTTGTGATTTAAAGATACAGGCGAACATCTCTTTTACAACTACATAAAATACATGTAACCTAAGTTTGAAGATTTAATACATTGCGGTGATTTTACATCAGAACTGTTTACGTTTATAACAAACAACGTCTTAATGATATAATGACATACTCCTTTTTGTTCACTTACGTAAGGTTTAAGCAGGGACATGCTCCTTTTTGTTCACTTACATAAGGTTTAAGCAGGGACATGCTCCTTTTTGTTCACTTCTGTTAGCTGTGTTTTGAGGGGCACCATGCAGAACACTGAGCGTTGTTCCAATCAAAGAGGAACAAAAAGCTTAAAATCAGCCATGACCCCAAAGTTTTTAGAATCTTGAAAAGAACATCCTTTTTCCATGTTTTTGTTTTCTTACATAGCTTTGTTGGTATCGTGATTTATTTGCTTGTCCCTAACTTTTGTTACAGTAAGATTCTTTTGCTAATTATTAAAAGAAAGACTGCCGACTTCAACAAAGACTTTGCTGCTCTCCAGTACGTACTACTGCTCCTTTGTCATAAGAAATCTTTGTTTGTTCTCTTCCAAAACCCAATGATTTTTAACTCATGTTCTTATTAAGCTTTCTACTTTCCTCCAGCTAATCCCATCATTTTTCTCCCACTTGGAAGGTAGGACCTAGAAACATTATGGAAGACTACAATAATCCTTTATCTATGTGTATTTCATATTATAATAAAGCTTCAACATTCTGTATAACAAGAAATTAACCTGTTCATGTGAGTAATTTAAGCTTCGCGTATAGTTCTTAAGCTGAAATTATACACATGCTTTACAATATCAGAAGTTTATGGTGGAGAGTGAAAATTTTAATTTCTCTTTATAATTAGAGTTAGGATTAGAATTCATAATTAGAATTAGAAATAGATACATTAAAACTCATTTTAATTTATCTTTAATTATCTGATTAAATAATTTATAATTATAGATCAAGATTTACGTCTATAACGCATCATGACCACCCAAATATTTAGAAATGTCAAAGTAATTTTGACTAATCTTTTTGTGTATAATTTTTTTGTATAATTCAATCATTTTATCATGCAAAGTTTCGATTAGACATAAAGCACCATTAGCTATTGATTCAATTAATGACATCTGTAAACTATTTACAAAATGTTATCCTACCTTGGCTAATGATTTCCGGAATCAATACCAATCGAGAACAACAGAAGATTCTCCCTAATTACTTAGGATGATGAATTCTATCTTGATCACACAACTACTTTTGTATAGTATGTCCAATAACTACCAATTGAACAATCCATGATTAAATAAGTCATAAGTAGTATCAAAACATAACAATTGATATACAAGATAAGTTTAATGACATTATGTCAAAAGATCACTTATATAATCATCATAATAAGAATTTTATAAAAATACAAGTAATGTTCTAAATGAATTTTTCATATCGGATCTATTCAGTGAACTTGTTTTCTAATAAACACCCACACGTTTATTTAAGTATCTCTATACTTTAGTTAATAAGATCGATTACTTCATTCATAAGAAAAAAAACATAACATATGCTAACTTTTTTATGTTCTATTAATGCTCAGTTATAATAAAACAATAACTATAAACAATTTTTGGATAATATAATATGAATATCGTAATTATAATTTTATTATAATTTCATTTGCAATACATAATTATCCAATAAAATTTATCATATACATCTAAATATATATAAAATAAAAATATTTTTAAATTATCTTATCATCCAGTTACAATCAAAGCGATTGAGAGTGAAGCATAAACTAACAATAAGGTCATTTTTTATTTGCAAAAATGTGTTTGTCGCACGAACGATCATTAAAAAAGAAAAAGAAGAACATCAAGAAAGAAATGGAAAACAGCAAGATCCAGCAGCAAGTAAAAAACAATTAAAGGAAAACGAATGACAACGACTGTCGGCAGTCACATCTCGCGCCACGTGTCATTGCTTTTCCTGAAACTCTGAAGTCGCAGTCTAATGTTATTGAAAAATGGATGTCTCAATTTTAATACCGCCACTATTTTTACTAAGCATCGTTTAGTCTCCTTCAATTGATTGGCTTACTTACACATTGAATTTTTACCGAGTTCGATTTTGACGTGCTTATTTTTCTACACGTTCACTAATGAATAAAATTCCTATTTACTTTTGACTGCGGAAGCTTTAATCATTTATGTAATGCTTTTTGTCTTCTTGTTTTAACCACACGAAATAAAAAGATTTAATATTATGAAAATGTTAAAAGGTGTCAACTCCTATAAGACATGTCGTTTTGAACCATTCCTAATTTTAGATTACATTAAATTAGATGTAACTTTTGTATAATATGATAATGACAGAAAAAAAGAAAATCTCAGGGATTTTTCTTTTGAAAAAAAAGGCAATTTCACTCTCAAAACTATCCGCCGACCTTAACTCTTTGGAGGACATCAGTCCATGCCTTTGTCCTAGTGCTGCCTTTCTCATATGCAAAAGGTACGCGCTCTACCTCTTACCCTATTTGCTCTTTTCTCTTTAGCTTCTTTTCGAATTCCATGGCCGACCTATTCTGAGTGTTTGGTGGCTATGGCCTGTCATCGGTAGTCAATTATAGCCCTCCATAAAGTACTCTGGAACTTTTGTCTCTTATCGTTGACTGATTATAATATACAGCTTATAAATGTCCACCAGATAGATGTCTATAATTTTCTTGTAGGCAGATTTTATACTTTAAGAAATCTAGATGAACAACCCTTTTGACAAAAAAGAGATATAGACTTGTAATCCCAAATCTAAGGTAACTCAATGTTAAAGAAAGGATCGTAGGAGGAGGGAAAGGAGGAAGCGAAAGACGAGGAGTAGGAACATACAAAAATACAACACGCCAATTAAAAAAAAAAACACAATCAAATTAAAACAGTGTTTAAATTTTCAATTTATTCATAAATGTTCAAAAATGTCACGAACTATATACATTTGAATAAAAAGTTAAAATTGATTAAATTAATACGCAGTAGACCAACATCAAGTAAACTTAATCATGCACAAGATAAATTTAACCTTTGAATTCATAATCTTGTAGCTAAATATATTCAATTTGAAATCTTTATTTTGACATTATGCCTATACTAAAACTTTTCCCTGCTAACATCATTTGACAATATTTAGCAAAATTGATTGTTGTAAAAATTCAATTAAGCTCCTAATTGCAGTAACAAATCATTAATTTCACAAAACAGTTCATAATTCTCAATAATTTCAAATTTTCCCAAATTTTAACATGTAAAAATGCACAAATTTCAAATTCAAGTAACATTAAAGATCAACAACGGTAATTGATAGTTTACAAACCTTAGAAAACTCCAAATTGAATCAAACAAGTATCAATTATAAGAAAAAGGATTTAAAAAAATAGAAAATTCCGATATCTAAAACTCTAGAATACTATATTTTTATGAATTAAAAACACAAAAACATATAAATCATGGAACCAAAACACCAACTAATCAATTATTTCAAGAAAAACATAAATTTATTTAAATCCCCAAAATAGGAAGCATTGGGGTTTACCTACACTAAAAATGATTACTTTGAGGTTGGGTATTTATATAAAATTAGTCTTAGGAGCCTAGTAGGATCAGTCACTTGAGGCTCACTAGACCACAAAGAAGAAAGAGCTCCAAAAAGGCGATGAAAATCAGTGAGGAAAGAGGATTTTATTCAAGAAACGAAATGCAAAGTGATAAACTACTTTTGGAAACTAAAAAATTACTATAAGAAATTAAGGGTTTTGGGAATTTTTTTTTTTTAAAAGAGCGATGAATGATGAATGTTAGAAGAGACGGAAATATAGGTTTAAAATATAAAAAAATGTAGCTAGTTGAACATATTTCTCCTGTTAATCAATAGTTGAGCATCGACTGGCCAATATCTAATTGAAGGGCTTGCTGATGGTTTCCATGCATTGTATAACTTTTTCACCAATATTTGGTTAACGATGCTAGCCCATATATTGGGCAAGGTGTACTACACATATCAGAAAACTTCAACAACAACACTCCAAATTGAACTTAAACAGCACTAAAATTGAGTCAAATGCCTTTCAAAAGATTAAACATGCATATAAAAATTATATAATCATCAATCAATCATAGAGAATATGCATCAATTATGTGCAATTACCATTTAATTATGCAAAACCTTTCATAACTTAATAGTTTAGTGAAAATATCAGCTAATTAGTGTAAGATTTCAACAAATTCTAGCTCAATGCCCCTATTTGGCATATGATTTCTAACGAAATGATACTTATACAGTATTTTTTCGATAGTTAGTCTTATATAGACCCTATTGAAAATGTGGCATGGGGTTGCAATAGCTTTTACCCAAAAGTACTTTAGGAGGACATATTCATTTATCATTATTGTATTTATGTCTTATATTGCGCTTTTTTTCTCTCAAAAAGTTCATTTTGTTGAGAGGTCTTAGAAGTAGAGAAATTATCTTCACCAAAGATTTCAAAACTTTTATTCTTAAATTCTTTGCCATAATCACTCCCAATTGATGTAATAGAGAGTTCATTCTTGTTTTGAGCTCCCTTGACAAACTTAAAAATTTCCTAAAGAATTATCTTTGCTTGCTAAAAACAAGATCTATGTGAACTTACTAAAATAAT
>JAOTAX010000008.1:20375994-20391744 GCA_025629825.1 Erythroxylum guanchezii
GCAAAGATTCAATATTTATGTGCATATATGCTAACATTATGCATGAGCAAGAAAAATGCATTTCCTTAATCTCTCTTAGAGCTCACATATGTGCATTATGATTCTTATACAATATCTATATTCTTTATGATAGAACAGATAGTGAATTTTATTAGTTTGGTTCTTAGTTTTATTTTCTTTATACTATGACACCCTTTACTCTATTTTATATTTGCATTATAAGACTTTTAAGAGAAGCCATTTCAACGAAAGTTTCTTATAATTTTCTCAATGAGTTCAACGATTTTAGAGGGTATTACTAGATGCATTGCCTAATGTGTATGTATGTATGAAGCTAAGTATAAATTTAATCTACAAAGTTTACCTACATAGGAGAGTATTTCAAAGGTCCATAAGTTCATATGACTTTTAACTTTCTAAATGAGGGGTATGCATTCTTTGTGGATTTTTCTTAAGTATATTAGAGGTAGGATAAGTTATTTATAAAGGATGTAGGCCAATTTTATCCTTATTGACCAAGATAGTGTATGATGATGTTGAGATGCATTCCTCTATCCATTTGATGAATTAGAGGAAAAAATCGAAAGCTTGTAGGGATACAATAATAAAATCTTAATACATGTTACAAAATGCTTTTGAAATTTCAATTTAAAGAGATAGTTGACATTATCTTTTTCTCTATAGTAGTTTCTCGAAAGATTTTGAGCTATCATGATATTTCTTCACTATATCTCTACCATTTATGAAGGCATCCTAATTGTCACTAATAAGAGATGGAATTATTTCTTGTAACATTTTAGATAACATTTTGAATATAATTTTGAAGAGGAAATTGTAGCTAGTTATATTTTTATAGTTTTGAAAAGTTGGAAGGGCATGAGATTTTAGGACTAAGATAATGTTACCATTTGATATATGCTAATTGCACTATAATTTCAGTATGATCTTTTTGAGAGCAATCAGCTTGCATGTTTATGGATTTGTATATGACTTAGTACTTAATTTGAATTATATTTTAGTCACATGCCTATTTTAGCTACCCAGTGAAGAAGTAAATTTGAGCAATTTAGGGCCAAGTTGGAGAATTTTTAAAGTAATTTGGAGGAACAAGTTTTGAATATGGCTCTATGTTCAATAACATTACACTTGCACTTATTCAAACTGTGTAGCTTAAGGGTGCATTATTCTTCTTCAACAACTTGACACATAAAGGAACACAGTGAAAACACATGCCTATATAAGGCCCATATTACAAAAGGATACTCTTAGCTTCTTCGATAGTGCAATCATAAAGGAACATAGCCAGAAAATGGTCTTATGTTAACAAATATGACATCTATATGGTATTGTGCCTAATCCTGTGTTTTAAGCAAGATGTATTAGATACAAAATAGAATAGAAATAAACATAAAACGGGGTTTATATAGGTTTAAGACAATACCATGTTGTATACTTATATTAACATTTATCAAATTTATGTTTTCTAGTGGTAGTAAAGCAATCCAGGACAGACATGGTTCAATGTTAGTCTTGTGTTGATTAACATTTTCTAGGATTTTGTCATAAAAGAGCTAAATACATGATGGAGAACTGAGAAGAGACATCTAAGAGGACCAAAAATTAGTCACAATGTAGAGGAGACTTAAGAGCACATCATCGAGAAATAATGTTGGAGAAAAGTGAGATTCCATTAAGACTCAATCAAGAAGCATCAAGATCTAAGAGCCATGATACCTCTCTCTTTTATCATGTTATATTTATTATTTATTTTTGGTTTACTTTATTTGATTATAAAGTAAAATCGGATGTAGATTTAGGTGGAATGAGCCTTATAATAATGTTTTGAGTTGATGCCTTTGATTTAGTGAAAGATTCTTATTTCTTGAGAAATGTTCTTATATGCTTATAATGCTGGATTAAAGTAATTCTTATCTAGGATTAAAGTAGTGAATGTAGAAGGTCTCATATATAACCTAGGTCACAACAAAGTATGAACGTTGAATGGAGTCCTATATATATGATCTATAATCTTTCTAAGTTAAGAGTGAAATTTATGAAGGGAATTTATATAATGCATTAATGTATTCTTAAGGAGTTTTGATGCAAGAGAACTTTCATTCAAAATGTTTAAGAATAAGGATTGTATTTATTGATCATAATTGTAAAACTGTAACTTTAGATTTCCTATTGGTAAAAGAAACTATGATTATTAATTAAATCAAGATAAATTCAAGATAGGACTAGTTTTAGGGGGATTCTTCATGTAAATCTATTATATCTACTAATTATTTATTCTTATCTTTTGCCTTACCTAGTTAACTTTTATTCATTATTTTAACTTAGTTTATTTTCCTTTTAATCACATCATTTATTTAGTTAGATTGGATAATAAAAAGATGGTTATTACTAATAATTATAGACCTCATGAGATTGATATTCAACTAACCTAAGCTACACTATAAAAATGATAAATGCACTTGCCTCAATAATTCTTTAGTATTATATTTATGTTTCATTTCATTTATATCATATCAAGTTTTTGATGTCGTTCTCGATGATTATAATATTATGAAAGACTTATTTTTATTTCTTGTACTTTATATTTTTAATTTCTTAATCTAAGGATTTCTTTTCTTTTCTTTTTTATTTATTTACTTTTATTTTTAGAGTTCTCTTTCTTGATCTTGTGATTATGGTTAAATTTCAAGATTTGGGTATTTCCTACTTTGTCAACTAAATATAGTAAAAGGATGGGTAGAATAATATACTACGAGAGATAATGCTATGCTGTCACTTATGACATCATTAGATGCTTAGAATCAGAGGTAAGATAATTTGTATTCGCAGATCAATTGTTTATGATACTTGTAGTAAGGATCATTGTAATTATGAATTTCAAGCACCTTATAGTATTTGAAAACTAACCAATCAAGATTATTCTATGGGGAACTAGCTTGCTTACATTGCTATGGTGATACTTATAATCTGGGGTGGAAAGACTATCTAAATTTTGCGTAGAACAATCAAGCTTTATTTGAATTTCAACATTAATAACAACAATAGGGGCAGCCTAGTCTCGAGGAGAATGTGACAAGATTTAGCATTAATTGAGGAAGGAGAGCCATCAACTCTTTAAGAAGCAATGAATAGTTCAAATGCATATAAGTTAATGATAGCAATGTAAGGAGAAATTGAAGCACTTCATAATAATAAGACATGGGAGTTAGTGTCATTACCACAAGGAAGAAAGCCTTACGTAATAAATGGGTTTACAAGATCAAGAGAAGTGGTGATGATCAAGTAGAGCGATATCATGCTAGATTGGTGGTAAAAGGATATGCTCAGAATGAAGTTATTGGTTTTAACGAAATATTTTCTCCTATGGTTTGACTCACTACAATTCGAGTAGTTATGACAATGTGTGCTATATTTGACTTGCATCTTGAGTAGTTAGATGTGAAAAATGCCTTTCTTCATGGAGATCTTGAAGAAGAAATTTATATGCTCTAACCAAAAGATTTTGAAGAAAAAGGGAAAGAGAAGTGGTGATGATCAAGTGGAGCGATATCATGCTAGATTGGTGGTAAAAGGATATGCTCAGAATGAAGGTATTGATTTTAATGAAATATTTTCTCCTATGGTTCGACTCACTACAATTCGAGTAGTTATGACAATGTGTGTTATATTTGACTTGCACCTTGAGTAGTTAGATGTGAAAAATGCATTTCTTTATGGAGATCTTGAAGAAGAAATTTATATGCTCTAACCAAAAGGTTTTGAAGAAAAAGGGAAAGAGATCTTTGTTTGCAGGTTGAACAAATATCTGTAGGGTTTAAAGCAAGCACTAAGGTGTTGGTGTAAAAGATTTGATTCCTTTATCATGAGCATTGGATACAGCAAACTGAATGCAAACCCTTGTGCATATTTCAAGAGGTTTGAGAAAGATGATTTTATAGTCTTGATGTTGTATGTTGATAACATGTTGGTAGCATCCCCAACAATGATCATATCAAAGAATTGAAGGCACAGTTGGCTAGGGAATTTGAAATGAAGGACATGGAACTAGCAAACAAGATTGTAGAGATGCAAATTCACCGAGATAGAAATAATAGGAGGATTTGGCTTTCTCAGAAGAATTATTTGAAGAAGATCTTGTGGCGATTCAACATGCAAGATTGTTAGTCAATTTATACCCCTCTTCCTGTTAATTTCAAGTTATCCTCAAATATGAGTCCTAACAATGAAGAATAGAGGATGGAGATGTCTCGAGTATCGTATACATCAGCAGTGGGGAGCCTGATGTTTGCTATGATTTGTACAAGACCAGATATTGTATATGTAGTGGGAGTGGTTAGTCGATACATGGCGAATCTTGGTCGAGAGCATTGGAATACAGTTAAGAGGATTCTTAGATATATTAAGGGAACCTTTGATGTTGCATTATGTTATGAAGGATCAGATTTTAATGTCAGAGGACATATTGATGCTGATTATGCAAATGATCTTGACAAAAGTAAATCTACTACTAGATATGTGTTCACATTAGCTGGAGGGGTTGAGAACTGAGTTTTAAAACTGCAATCAATTGTGGCTATGTAAACAACAGAAGCAGAATATTCAACAGTTACACAAGCCAATAAAAAAGCAGTGTGGTTGAAGATGTTGTTGGAAGAACTTGGGTATAAACAAAAGAATATTACTCTGTATTGTTACCGTCAGAGTGTTTTGCATCTTGCAAAGAATATAGCATTTCATTCAAAGACAAAGCCTATTTGAGTTCAGTATCACTTCGTCCGTGAGAAAGTGGAAGACGGAATGGTGGACATGCAGAAAATTCATACAATGGATAACCTAACAGATTTTATGATAAAAGCAATTAATGCTGACAACTTTATGTGGTGTCGATCCTCGTGTAGCCAGTGGTAAGATAGAAAGAATTGTGTAAAGATATGATTGATTCTCAATCAAATCTTTAAGTGGGAGAATTATTAAACTTAATTGTCGTGTTAAGCACCGAAATATGCCTAATAAAACGAATAATGGTTGGCCATACCTTCAATCTCCTGCTTATAAATAGGCAAGAGATAAACAAATAGAAAGATCCATATGGGTAGAGCAAAAATAAGAGAGAGAAGTGGGGTGAGAAAAAAAAAAGAGAAAAAAAAGAGAGAGAAAAAATATTGTGTATTTTATTACGGGTCTAATTTTTTTCTCCTTGTAATTCTCCAAATTTTCAGTAGTAAAATTCTTCTATCATTATCCGTAATTTTTACCCTGATTTAAGGATTTTTTTAATGTAAAATCTGTGTGTCTATTTTATCTTCAATATTTTTAATTTCGTTTTAGCTGCGACCTTACTCTGTCCCAGTCTTAATTGTTCCTAACAAGTAGAAGTTTGAAGTGCTAGAAGATTAGATCCTTAACTGAATCATAATTAGAGAATTGAGCTACAATGCTATCTTGAAAGGTTAAAATTCTGTTGAAGTTTCTTATGGCAACCGTGATCACGAAAGAAAGATAAATTATCAAATTCACCTTTGGATCAATTTATGCCAACTTTTTGGTGTACAAGTTGTTATGCTGATGCAATGCCTCTTTATTGTGCATCATGAGATGTTTAAGGACAAATTTTATGGGTTCAGGTTTAGGAGATTTTGACAACTTTTCAACTTAATTTTGTATTCTTTAATTCGATGAAAGTGTTGCCAACTCTACTTTTGTTGAGCTATTTAAGAGTTTTTCTAAATATTTTCAATTTATTAATGTATTTATACTAAAGGTATCTCGCAATTTCATTTTCCCATACTCTCGTGACAGTAATATTAAAGTTGGGCAAATCAACAAGGAAGTTAATAAATTTAAATGCGCATCTCTTGTGTTGAACTTGTTTTGGTATTATAGGAAAGGAAACCCAGTGGTCTGAAGTGGGTTTATTTAGCGGTAGCTCATCAGAGTGGAAATCTTTCTGTCATTATAAGAATACGTACCAAGTTTAAATGGGCAAACATATATATACTGTCCTCTCAATCGAAAGCCGACCACGAAATTGTATCTATAACAGCTTGTATATCTAGGAAAGATCTTTATGATCAATGTGTGGATACTATCTTCAACACAGTATCTGTTTTGAAAAGGCTAAATGGGCATCGCGAATGGACAAGACCTCTCGAGGACATAGGTCTCCATAAAGCTATACACAATTATATAATTAAGCTGACATCTACTTTTCACCCATGGTTTTTGTCGACGGGTAGAAACACCAACTTCAAATTCAACCATATGACGTGGTAAGTGAGATGTCTAATTCGCCAGATGCCACTACAGTTGATGGAATGGAGACGAGAGGAATGCCAAAGCGGAGGTTCAGTTTTCATGCTTCCCATGCCAACATCTGTCTTAGAATTATTGCTCCCCTAATAAATTTTAAACTAAAACTCAAAACTTACCATGTTCATACTAATTTACTATATTTAAAACTGAAAACTCTTTTAGATCCTGTAAGAGTAACGAACAACCTTGAGATTGGAGTTTTGGGAGACGTCGAGGTCCTTCTGTTTCAGGTGAAAGGTGAAAACGATTGCTTCTTTTGTAAAACATAGCGATTTAGTACTGTATAAGACAGATTATTTCACCAATGATGAAAACCTTGGTTTGGACAACACTTGCTTCGGCATCTTCTTTGAATTATGGCTTGATGCAACAACCAAGAGACGGCACAACAATATTGGGCTAGGAATGTTATACTCCTAAAGCCTTAAAAGTTGTCATACTCCCAACTATTGAAAACTCTGGACTAGCCCTTCGACTACTGGCGAACTGATGAATTTCGATCTTCAAACTTAGAAACCTCTGTTGGGTCAGGGGAGACCTCAACGCTTCTGTCCTTCTCAGTGATTCGGGCTCAGTCTCTCTGAAGATAATAGGGCTCCGCGCCTGATCTCCCATATGCCTAACTTGGAGTGAAAGCTATGGACTACTACGACTGTGTAATGGCTTACTACTGGCTTTCCTAACTAAAATCTTAGATAGTGCTTACTTGTATACGATTAGAACTAAATTCCAAGTCGTACCAGTTTGCTGTACTATACTCATTATGATCTCACAGGCAGAATCACATAATAAAATTCAAATTTTATTACGCTAAACAACGTCCCACCCGAAGCCATACCCTTGTTTAAGAAATAGACAGAGGTGCTTGAAAACTAAGATGCTCTTCTGTACTTAAAATAGAGGGCGACTTATTAAACTGTATGCATGGACTTGCATATTTATAGAGTAAGAATCTCTCATAATCAAGAAATGCGAAATTGTAGTTTCAACGTTTCGTTATTTTTTTTAATAGTCATATTATTTACATATTTTGTATGAATAGAAGTAAAATAAGATATTAAATTATGAGATCGAATTAAGAAATTATAAATTATACAATAAAACATTGATAAAAGAATCTATATTAATAATTTTTAAATAACAGGACCTTTAAAATTAAATTTAACCATGATTTTGTAATCATAGTAGATAGCCATGGTTGTGATTTTCTCACAAGTTTAAAGTGACGTACTAAAAATTAATTTGAACTTATATACTTGAGCATTGAATATTGTGTTATATGCTCGAGACTTTTTGAAAACACTGTTAAATATATAATTTTATATCCATTAGGAAAACAAATTAGTAATATTTTTTGTATAAGAATTGATAAATAATTTAAAATATTAAATTTTTAGAAAATCTATATGAGGTCAAGAGAAACATAATTTTTTTAAAGAAACTTCAATGGTGTCTAATATGTATTTATTTTCTTCAGGAGTCCACTAGGAATAAAAATCATAGGTTTTTGGGGCCCTTTCAAAATTGTATTGACCTTCCAATACTGTTAATTCCATATGAATATGAACATGGAAAGTGAATAATGAGGGAGTAGATCACAAAACATCAAGAAGCTGGAGACAATATAGATTCACTTTCAAATTCACAATAAACATCAAGAAGATGGAGACAATACAGATTCACTTTCAAATTCACAATAAACATCAAGAAGATGGAGACAATATAAATTCACTTTCAAATTCACTATCTTTCACGACACAAAAACATAGCTTTCACTGCGTATATGTCACTCTCATAACATAGTCGTCTTTAGCAATTGCAAGTAATTTCAATGAAACAAAACTCTCAAAGCTTTTTAACTATTTCAACTAACAAAATTTGTATGAAGCCGTGCGTTCGGGCAGACTTTATCCCTCGAACCAAAAAAAAAAGACATATGAAAGAGGCAAGAAACTAAAAGATTCGGAGTTCACGTTCTTTAATTAGCAAATATGCACGCAAACCCTTGCAAACATTTTCTTTGATGTTGCTTCCAAGGTTTATTTTCATGTTCGATGTTGGGAAATTGGGAAATTATCTCATTATTATGGTAGAAGCAAATAAATTTTTTTCATAATTTTTCAAAAAAGAAAATTATTTTAATTTTATGATGCGATTACTTTGTAAACATAATAAAACATAGTATGAGGTTTGATTTTTCTACAATACCACTTAAATCTATAATTTATATGAAAATCATTATAACTATATTAGTGTTTGACACAAATAAGTGGATCGAACCTTATAAGTAGTATAGAAATGGGTAAACTAAAGGTGTGAGCCCTTCTAGAACCTATACTTATTTATAGTAAGATTCGAATCTTTATTAGCTTAGTTGAAAAAGAATTTTAATATCAATTAAATTTTAATTAGAATTACAATTAATTCTAGCTAAATACTAACTACATCTCAATAAGATCTAATAATTAATATTAGTCTTTATTTATCAAATATTTTATATTTGATCTTAAGTATCTCAAACTTTACAATTAAGTTAACTTCATTAAATTAGTTTTTCTCTCTTCAGTTATTATTTATGGGTGACTCATTAATTGTCTAAATATGTTGGCAATGTATATAAATTATAATCATAAACAGTATTATGACTAGATAAATCAAACTCTTTTAATTTATCTTTAATTTTCTAATTAAATAATTCACTTCAATAAATCAAGATTGTTGTCTAGAAACACATAATGATCATTTAAAGATTAGAAATGTTAAAGAAATTTTGAATGACATTTTAGTATACAATTTTTTAGAATTTAATTATTTCATTTTATAGTATTTTGATTACAAAAAATATGGAATTAGTGTCTACTCCATTTGAAACTACATTCTCAAAATCTCATTCCACTTTGGCTTAAGTTTTCTTAAATCAATACAAATTGATAATAATGTAATATTATTCGAAATTACTTTAGGATGATGATTTTTATATTGATCATCTAACTACTTCTATATAGTTCATGCCATATTCAATAATTATCAAATGAGCTACTCTTGACTATGAATGATCATAAGTAGTATCAAAATATAATACTTTTATATAATATAATTTAATTCGAAGAATCACTTATATAATTTTTACAATGAGCATTTAAGTAGATATACAAGTATGTTTTGTATAAAATTCTCATATGAAGTAGTTTAGTGGACTTTTTCTTTAAGAAGCGCCCATAGGTTTATTTAAATATTTCTGTGCTTTAGCATATAAGATCGAATATTTCCTTTATAAAAAGGAAATATAACACGAATTAATCTTTCTGCTTTATTAATATTCAATCTTAATAAATAAACTAATAAAAATAATTTAGAGATAATAAATAAATGCAATATAAATATTATGATTATGATCTCATTATGAATTTATTTATAAATATATTTATCCTATGAACCTTATCTTATACATTAGTTATTTAAACAAACATATATAATAGAAAGAGTATTTTCAATTATTTATGTCACAAATACTCAGCTAATTGATTGTTTGTAGGGGAAAACCATCACACTAAACATTATTATTTCATTTATTTCACAAGATTGTGATTAATCAACATAATAAAATAAATTAATTATGTATTTTTAATTTATAAAAATAAAACAAATAGTATTGCCATTCTAACTATAAAATAAGAAAGAAATTCTTTTTGATGACTGAAAATGTTGACTTATGATAAATTCTTTCAAGTGGTCCATTCATTCCTACTAAATTCATAGAAGAGAGAAAAGTTCCGAAACTAAAAAAAGAATTGGACCCTTAAGATAAGAGACTAATTTCCTTGAATAATAAGGCTTTTCAAATTTTATTGTATGCATTAAGAAGAAACAAATTCAATAATATTTATGTTTGAAATGACTGATGAAATTTTTTATAATTTAGAAGTTAAATATAAGGAACAAATCAAGCAAACATGAGTAAAGTGATCATGCTAACATATAAATATAAATTTCAAGTGAAGCATGATGAAAGCATATCTGGTATGTACACTACATTTATTGATATTATTAATGCTCACAGAGGCTTAGGAAAAATATAAATTACGGGCCTTTTTGTTTCCATGTATGATTTTGGTTTTCAGTTTTTGTTTCAAATTTATAAAAATCTATTTGTTTGAATTTTTGATTTCGATTTCTTCCAATTTTCAAAATTTATGAAAACTACAAAAATTGATTTTTGTTTTTTTATTTGTTTCACAGTTTGATTTACTATCAACTAAATATATATCATTTAATCATTTAATATATTAATTATGAAGACTTTAATTTTATATACTATTTAATTAATTTAATTATAAAATGTTAATTTAATTTAATTTATAATTTAATTTATAATTATTAATGAATATGATTAAATTTAAAATATTTTCAAAATATATAAACTTTAGATAAAATTTTGATTTAATAATTTAACTATATTGAAAATAAATATTAATTCATAAATAAAATTTAGTTAATACATTATTTATTTTAATATAATAAAATTATTTTATTGATAATTCATTAATAAATATTATATAAGAGCTTAAAATAAATGTAACTAATTAAAAATAATTTATCTTTAAGTTTTATTTAATATGTCATTGTTATTAGTACTAAAAATATTATTATATTGACATTAACAATAAAATAGAATTTTGTTTTTGTTTGAAAGAAAAACAAAAATTAACAATAGAAAACAAAAACTAAAAACCACAATAAAAAAATAAAAGTAGAACCAAACGATCCATAATCTTAAAGTGTTGAGGAAATTACTTAGGTCTTTTCCAACTTCTTGGGAAGCTAAGGTAATGGTAATTTACGAAGAAAATGACCTAAATATGCTACCATTGAATCTAATGGGAAAATACATTTTCCTCCTTTTAAACATATTTTAAATCAAGATTAGAGTATGATCATATATCAATTAAACTTGGCTTTACTTTAGGGACTTAAAGCAAACACTCACCATTAATTAGGGCCCTATCTAGTTTTTCCTAATATGCCACCTTAATCTTTGTGTACTACTCCAAGTGCAATAGTTTCCCTTAAACCTTAAATATATAACTCCTAACTTCTCCACACAATCATTGAAATTAAGAGAGTAGTTTTTCAAGGTCACACGATGACCTTATGCTTCTGATGTCATTAATGTACTATTTGAATCTCCTAAAATAATCTAAGGGCTATTAATCATGGAGCCAATCTCTTGTAGTTGATCCTAAAGCATTTTCCTTTTAAAAGCATGATTTGATCCATAGATAAAGGAAATCATCGCTTCTATATTCTCTTATATGAACACATAAATAAGTGCACAACATGATCATTAGATTGCAAAGCTTGCACATTAAACAATTTTTGACCACAATTAATCACAATGTCTATAATGGTGATTGGGATGGTTTGATAAGAAAGACCAATGATTCCCAAAAAGATAATCTTACCATATTCAGTAATGAAGTCCCTTAAGAATAATTGTTTCGAGGGGATATTAACTACCTCATGTTCCAAGAAATTATTAACATACAAAAGGTAATGTTAAATTTTGATCCTCTTGCTCTATTCCTTGACCATCTTCTTCTATCCACTTTGAATTCCTCATTATCTAGCTCCTTACCATCACTTTTACACTTTTGTTAAGGATTTTTTTCAAATTAATTAGAGGACCATTTCTATCGGTGATTTCTCCTTTTGAACTAACGCTTTCATGCCATTATTAGATGCATCAGTTTCCCCCTTTTTAGCCCCTTCACCATATGTGGCCTCCCTATTTATGGTTATTTAAAGTAGGCTAAAAGCCCAAATTAGGGTTTAACCTTTTTTAGTTTGACCAGTTTGGGACTTAAACTTGTAACTTGCGCATAGAAGGTCTAAAATTTCATGAATCTACTCAATTTAAAATTTTTTGGGACAGAAATTAGGGTGTGTTTTACACGCGTCATTACATGCAGCAACATGGTACCATTACCCTTTTTTTAAATGCCACGTATAAAAGGGTGAAATGTTTTAAGTTTTAAGCCTAAATTTCTATAAATTTCATAAAGCAAAAAAGACAGAAATCCCTAAAATCCCATCATTGCCCCCCTCTTTGACGCATCTTCACCATTGGCCATTCCACTCCAGTCTTCGTGCAAGGGTTGTCTTGCCTGGTTCATGCATCAAAGTCGTTGCTAGATCTGTGCTTAATCTTTCGTTGAAGGGGTTGTGTTGCCTAGTTGATGCATCTTCACCATCTCCTGATTTGCCCTCCAATCTTCATTAAAGGGGTTAGCTTGCCTGGTTCACACATCATCTCTTGAAACTAAGGTAAGTCCTGGGACGGAAATTAGCCATTAGACTTAAGAGAAGAAGATTATCTTTTAAAAAATAAACTTGATAATTATGCTATGGTTCCTTTAACCAAAAAGTGTAGTGTAACTTGCATAACCAATTACGATTACATGCCATTTTAATGCTTTAAACATTATTAATTGTTTATCTTTGCTAGTGTTAATGTAATGACTTTATCTCTCTTTAAGTAGCTTGGAATAGGTGAACTGAAGCTTACTATAGTGTCACTCTAACTTGTCTATATATATAAGTTAATCTTTCTTAGAGTTACTCTTAGATCCTTTTTTATATATACAAATCATATGGATGTATAGTCATTGCCTATGATCCAAACATTTTATCTATGGACTAAATTATTCATCTCTCAATAAACTTGCTTCAAGAGAGGACTAAGTTTTTTTTCTACTTCTTTTATGAATTATGCATTCAAAAGAAATTCCTTATAATAAAAAATCATAGATATATTATTGAATTGACTCCCTATAAATTATTCTAACTGAGGCTTTAATATAGTGCTCCCCTATACTCTTAATCTGAAGGGAACATATTTTTAAAGTAATTCAATGAAGATTTTAGGATTTGTGCTAATCACATAGAAGCTAATGATATAAAGTATAAAAATGATTTCTTTAGTTGGAGGAATTAAAAAAAATGGAAATTGACACATAAGAAAAAATGTAGATGGGTTTTGGCCGCTGATGACTGGTCGAATGAATTTTTATAAAAACAATCCTTCTTAGATCATTCTTCAAGTATCATTCAGAACTTAACCATAAGTTAGTTTGTAATTGCAAATGATCTATTGTTTTTATGTTATTGTTTGCAATACTATGACTATGATGACTATCATCGATGATAACATAAAGTTCTGATTTAACATTCTAGTAGTAACTTAAATATGAAAGACTTTAATTACTAGTAAATTAAAGTTAATGTAATAGTTGAATTGAATAAGGATTGCATTTAATATGGGTATTTTTGAAACATTGAAGTGTAATAAATCATTAGGTAGGTATATAGGCTAGAAACCAGTGATGCAGCTCCTATGAGACTTATAGGTAAAAAATTCCACAAGCCTAGGAGCCACAACGAGAATATATTTCCCGATTCATAGGTGTAAATAATGCTACATAACTTAATCAATAAAACTTATTAAGTTCTTATAAGAGTTATTTCCATCAACTAACTAATTCAGAATGGTGAAAGATGACAAGAAACACTGAAGTGAAAATGACAAATTGAAGCACATCACAACACATGAAAGTTATTGGCATTTCCTACTAACTACATATTTTCTTGTCACCTTTCACCATTTTGAATTAGTTGGTTGATGGAATTGTTATGAATATGTTAAGCATCATGTGTTGTGCTAGGTTGTGTTGTGCTAGGTTTCAATTTCTCATTTTCACTTTAATGTTTCCTTTCAATATTCTGACTGAGTCTCTTAATTTTCTTGGAGTTGGTCATTTCGGTTTGGTAGAATGACATGTGATGAGATAACTCTGAGGTTTCACCATACGAGATGTTTTGTTGATATGTGTGCTAATGTTGCTATGAACTGGTTGATGTATGTAAGAGAAGTGAAATTACAGGATGATGCTAGCGTGTTAGATATGGTTAGTCAGATGATGGGTACAGGTGGTATTGATACTTATATTGAACATGGTATGGATACCCCTGTTGAAGTGATTAAGGATGACTGTAATGAGGTTAATTAGGGTAATGTAGTTGAAGATAATGGTAAGGATGTTAATAATGAAGGGTTTGGAGGTAATGTAGGTATTTTAGATGATGTGTCAAATGTGGAGGATGAAAATGATGTAGATATAGAGAATGAAGATGATAAAAATATGGAGGTTAAAGAGGATGACGAGGATGAAGATGACGAAGAGGGTGTAAAGCAACAAAATGAAGGTAATGGTCTGGATGAAGATGTTGAAGACGATTTAGAGCAAAGAGATGAAGGTAATGGTTTGGATGAAGATGTTGAAGAGGATTTAGAGCAAAGAAATGAAGGTAATGGTCCAGATGAAGATGATGGAGATAATGAACCACATGAAGCTGATGCAGGTGATGAAAATGAGGTAGTTTTGTCTGAATATTATGATAGTGATGAATATAGAGAACTTGTTAGTGATGTAGATGATATGGTAGATGATGCTACTATGAGGAAAAGGAGATACCCTATTTATAATGAAAATGCAGCTGAACCTTACATTGAAGTAAGGATGATTTTTCTTAATCATTTGTAATTTAAGAGTGCAATGAGTTTGTTGTCCATCAAAACAAAGAGGGCTGTCATGTTTACTAAAAATAAGCCTAAGTTTGTCCAAGGTAAATGTAGGACAGAGAACTACCTTTAGCATATATATGGAGCATTTGATAGGAAGCTGCAGTCATTTTAAGTTAGGAAATTCAGGAACAATCATGATTGTAAGTATTTTATCTTACTTATTGAAGGATAAGCTTAAAAGGGAGTCATTTTTGAAGAATGATGATATCAAATTTTATGTTAAGGATTATTTAGGTGTTGAAATGTCCACGAGCATGGTGAGAAGAGCAAAGAAAAAAAAACGTAAACAGTGTTGTGATCAACATTGAAGAGAAGTTTGGGAAGCTTTGGTCTTATGTTGATGTGATTAGGCAGACTAACCCAAGAAGCACTGTTACATTGATAGTGTCTTAGCCAATTCCAATATATCCACCTGTATTTGAAAGAATGTACATATGCTTATAAGCTATTAAACATAGGTTTAGGTGTAGCGCTCCCTTATCATAAGGTACACAACGGGACGCCCGAAGGTCATTCCGGTACATATCCTATGATAAGGGTGAGCTACGTTCGATCTCTACACTCACTTCACATGGCATCGTATCATTAATCACTTATAAAGCATCAATAGAAAATCACAGTATTTTAAAATCAACTTTTTCCTCATTTCGTTTCATAAAACCCGATTGTCTACATTGTGTCTTTAAACAATTTCCATATGTACATCATCAAAACCTAATACAATAGTACTATATGAATGAGGAAAATATGTACAATCTAACTAATTTGTCCAAAAATCC
>JAOTAX010000008.1:20391844-20402395 GCA_025629825.1 Erythroxylum guanchezii
ATGATTGAATGTTGGGCTTACTTTAATTAATTGTTAATTAGAAGCCCATATGAACATTTAGAAATGGGCTAGACTTTAGTTTAATTTGAATAATTTGATTAATTAAATTAAAAAAAAGTTATTAAAGATAAAAGGAGGTGGATTTTTGATTTTAATGGACTAATTGTGCAGCTGCACATTTAACATTAATTTGCTATATTTAAGACAGTTTTTAACATACTTTATCATCGTTAAATGGAGTAATGATCTTATCATTAAATGGTTTAATGATGGTCTTTTAATGATAGCATGTAACCTATTAGCATTCATTGGATTAAAGAAGAAAGAGGTGCATTTTGATGAATCATCTTCCTTCTTTAACCCCCAAAATCGAAAATGAGATGTGTTTTTTAGGTTATTGGTCTTTTCATATAGCCATCTTAAAACAAATGAGAAGAGCCTCATTTATTGGCTTCTTTATGATTGATTAAGGAAGGATGTGATGCATTGGATGCACTACACTTCTTCCTTTGAGGCTTAACTGAAGTTGAAGGAAGGAAGACGAGTGGTTGTTGGATTTTTATCTCTCTCTCTCCTATCTTGCATGGTTGAGCCGAAAATTGCATGAGAGCTGTCTCATCATTAGCTTATTTCTTCTAAAGAAAAATCTGTTCATGTTTTCTTCTCCTTTTCCACTAAAGGATCTTGTTAACCAAGTTGTCCAGGAAGAATATGTGGTAGATCGGATTGGTCGAGGATACAATATCGAGAAGAGGATACAATAACGAGAAAAGGACATATCACCTAGGAGAGGATACATTGCCGAAGATAGGATAGCACATCAAGGAGTTAAAGCCGTAGCGAAGGAGTCGGTAATAATTTCCATCTTGTTGTTTATGTAAATTGTTTATGTAAATAATTTCCATCTTGTTGTTGATTTGGTTATATTTCTTTCGCGAAAATTTTGATTTCTAAAAAGTTTTGAAATCCACCGTTTTATCCAAATATTTCATGCTTATGTTTTCGATCCAACAAATATTTTTCAAGGTTCTTCAACCTTCCACACTAGTAGTACTTCACTAGCCTCTACAAGCTTGTAAATAAAAATGAGGTTTGCTCAATATGAGCTTCAGTAATCTCTCTCAGCAGAATTTCACATTCTAACGTGTAAGAGAATTTTATATATAGATATCACTTTCACGAACGTATATGCTTTTTATGAGTTCAGTTTTTGTTCATAGTCGCATTAACTCTTCAATAAATAATCAATTTCTTCAACTAGTCGTTGCTTCATCTTGCATCCTTAGTGAACTGGATAGATTCAAATCTGAATAACTTCGATGTCAACTTTGCCAAAAAATCTTCCATTAATCACGTGGCTAATATACGACCTTCATAATTAGTAAGATCCTTTCGGATAGACCATTTATAATAAGATAAGAAGTTCATAATGAAGGCTCCTGTAAGAAAGAAAACGTATTTTTTATGATTTTATTTCCTTTTGAGAATAAGATTTTTAATTATACAAAGAAGTAAATCTAACTTGAATTTTGAAATATTATACAGTTATCATCAAAATCGTTATTCGCAGTCTTTGAGTTAACAATCTCCCCCTTTTTGATGATGACAAGTAATAAGTGATATATATTTCAAAATTTAAAGAGATAATAAATGATTTCAAAAGATATTTGTGACATAATTATAAAGAGCCTGTATGTTAATAAAGGAACCTATCATTTATGTATCACATATTTTCACAAGTTCAACCATCATAACCAATCACATATATAATTGAGGTAACATTGATAAATATGCATTGAGAAATATATCATCATATATGCAAAAATATGCAAAAAAATATATCCACATAGACTTTCCCCTTCTGTCATTAACAAAAATAATAAAGGAGTACAGGGAGGAAGTGAGAGAAAAAGAATGAAATATGATGAAAACAAAAGACACAGTAAGTGAGGAGTTTTCCTAAGGAAAATTTGCAAATCCAAGACTTAGTTTTAGAAGCTATCAATTTGTTCGCATGTTTGATCCTGATTTGCACGAATGTCCCTCAACAGTTGTAAAATATCCATATTGTTTATGTGCTAAGGGGGGGACAGGAGCTTGTTGTTCTCGAGTAGGATCTACAATTTCTGGTATCCTTTCAGACCTCTATTATGAGGTAGGACCTAAGAAGTCTGCAACTCTTTTTGTTTTCTTCTCAACCTAAATATTTTCTTTCAGCTTGTACCTAAGCTGGGAAAGGATAGAGGAATGAAACTTACCAAGCTCATAGCATGCCAGATTGTCAAAATGAACCTCAAAATATGCGAAAATCTTGGTTAATAGCATTCCATAAGGCTAACATCCAGTAATGTTCTTGTGGCTTCCCTTTTTCACCATAAACTTCAAAATCATTACTGGGAGATTCATTTTGTTTCCCTTCAGTAGATTGTATACTACAAAGGTATCCAGGAGACTACATCATTCTATTGAGCTACTTCTTGGAAAAATTGAAGTAGCCAATATTGATGCAAGGCATCTAGGCAGTAGGTCCAGATTTCTACACATGAATCTCCCTTCAAGGGCATTCTTAATATGCAGACAAATGAAGTCCACAACCTTTCTTAAATCAAGATCAACAATGTCCCATTTATGGCAAGGAAGGTCGGTCCTAACTATGGGATGTTCAAAATGTTCCCTAATATATATTCTTTTATCAAGATCTCACATTCCTGCACCTAAGATATGACGGCTAGTTTTCCATCAATTTCTTCTTTTCACATATGTGTGTAAAAACATTTGACTAATTCATCACACACTGTATCATCCAAATTCAAAAAGTTCTCCTATCTAATAGCAACAAAGAAAGTAGAGAGAGGAATACCAATATCATCGAACATGTGAGGAGGCACAACGCATCTAGCAACCACTTTTCTCTTCTTATAATGCACTTTATAATAGGCTTTAGCTTCTATTGATTGAACTGATTTTATGTTTGGTTATAATTTTCACTTCTTATGGACCATGAGTTTTTTGGACCTTTTTTCTCTAAGGATTTCTTTAAATAGGTCTTGTTCTATAAATAGCTCATTGATTCGGACCTTACTTCTTTCCATTGAAGGTCAAATCAAAAATATAATCCAGGGATTGAAATATAAGATGCAACCCCAAGTCGTCTCATTTAATCGGAACCTAAACGAATGGACCTAAGCTAACCTATATGTCATGAAATGCAAGCTAAATTAGTAAGGAGGGGGTTTTGATCTTTGGAAACCTTAACAAAATTAAATGGAATTGTAAGAAAAATGTGTAAAATATTTTTTGATTTTTGGGGATGGAAAAAAAAGAAAGATAAAGATAATGATCAAATGGTAATAGTATCCTCTTGAAAATGAGCTTTGGCTATCATAGTTCAAAATCAATTTTTGATGGGAGTGGAAATCACTAAGTTTGAAATGGTAAACCTTAAAGAACTCTTCAAGTCCAAGGTCTTAATCAATGAACTCCATTTCTTAAGAACATGTTAAATTCCCTTAGTGTGTGTAATGGGTAAGTCAATGCAATAAGTCACTTTGGGATCTCAAATCAACTCAATATCAAAAATAACTATGCAAGATAAAAGAGATTCAATAAGATCACAAATAAACATATATGAGACTTCATATATTTAAGCTCAAAATTCTACATCAACAAATTTCGACAACACATTGAATATCTAACACTTAATTAAACTCTAATCAAGAATGTTCAACTACAAATTACAAATCCTAAACCTAGGAGTTCATAAATCATAACTAAACATAGATTAAGCTACTCCCCTTTTAAGCCCATTGAACTCAACCCATTGCTACATCTTCAAGAGGATAATGGTGCCTAGCCACGCATAGCTCTAAGAGACTTCACAATCGAGAACCCACTGGAGATAACCATGATAGCATTCGATGGTGGAAAGTAGAAGAAAATGGTACGGATGAGAGAAGACGATGGGGTGTGCGTGAAGATGGAGTTGTATTAGATGATGGAATGATAAATGGAGTTGTCGGCTCTCTCCTTCTATAGATTAGCCTAAAATAGGTATTTTTCATAAAATGAGTTGATGGATTGGGTTTCACAATTGGTTAACTTGTCGAAAGTGGTCCAAGTGTGTGCCAATTCGAAGGTTTCACCGCAGCAAGAGGATGAGTTCTTCAAAAAGAACTTTTCTTGAAAGATTTATTCAGTGAACTTCAGCTTTCATCGCGGCGCAAACATGATCTTCACTGCGACAAACTTTTCCTGAAAGGTCTCTTCAGTAGATATTCAGAGTTCACTGCGGTGAAACATCAACGTCGCCGCGGTGAACTTGCCTATTACACCCTATTGACTTGTTGACTTGTGCTCTTGTTCTTCACTCCTTGGCTCTACTTCTTGAATCTCCTACAATGAAAAATAGTAGTTTGTAGTGTCAGTTGTTCTAAGAAAATCAATTTAGTGCAATTACTAATTATTTGTGACAATTTTACCCTCAAACTATATTAATTCAAGACAAGCACTCAAGAGTTAAATTAAGCAAAAAAAATCAAAAAATAAGAGCCAAGAAGTATGATAGAAACCATGAAATTGTCACCAATTGATATAGAAAACTTGGGTTCAATCAAATTCCCCCACACTTAGACCTTTGTACTCCTGGACAAGCCTTATAAAAGTCAAAGAGACACAAGTGTAAAAGAAAATACTGACCATGTCTAAAAATTAGAGTAGGAGATTAGTAAAACCACTTTCTCATAAATCAACCAAAGCAGACTGAAAGAGCGCTAAGAAAATAAACACTATAAGAATTTAATCTAAGAGATTGAGTGAAAGAGATTTCTCTAAAAAAAAAACTGGTTAACTCTCCACTCACTTGTCTTGGGATAATTTCACTCTAAAATCTGCTTAGTCCATTCTCTACCATAAGCTTGTGATAGTTCTACCTCTCCACTACAAGAAATATAATTTCGAAAATCAAGAGGTCTTTTTAAGGATGTAATGTACGGAAGGCCAAATGGAATGGAGTGAATAGAAGAAAGAAAAATGAGTACATGTACCACAATTATTTTTCTCATGAAATAAACACCAACTATACGTAAGAAAATATTCACACAAACAACAAACGTAATTTAACACATTTTTTATTACATTTCTCTTTTGAGAAAGCTTTCGGTTTTTTTTAGACATGTATGGAATTTTTGGAACTCTTTTTCTTTCTTTTCTTTTGAATAGAAAACTTTTTTTTTTCTAACTAGAGATGAGATACTCTTATTAATTGTGAAATATGCATGCACTCAAAAGAAGGCTTAAAGGGGCTAGCAAAGGTTAAGTGTTTGGGGTTTGTGTTTAGGTAAGTAGGGTTTAGAAAGGAATGCCTCTATCATATTAACAAAATTTTAGTTCATCAAGCTTTGATCAATAATTAAAACAAGTTCTAGAGAGATATAAAATTAAGTTGATTCACACAAAAATGAAAGAATTGAGGCCCAAATATCCTTCTAACAAGGTTAGTATCTCAATTAAGCAATCTCAAGGTTTAAAAACGTAAAGTGCTACATTTTCAGCGTACCCTTACTTACTTCTTGTTGAAAACATTGAAAATGAAATTAGCCAAGACCAACTATCATTTAAAAATGTAGATGGTGTTTTCAAAAACATATGGACAACTTTGAAATTTATAAAATCCTCGAGACATAAGAGTGGAAAGAATCTAATTGGAAGAATTATTGAAATGAGGGAATTAAAATAGTTTCTTTTATGAAGGATAGCGTTGCTGCAGCGAACCATAAATTCGTAGCATCGCAGTGACGAAACCAAAAGTTCGTCGTGGAGAAAAATTCCAGACACACTTGAAAAATGCAATTCACCTCAATTACCAAGTTTAAAAATTTGCATATGACAAACGAATGTCTTGCACAATAGATTAAATGGCTAAAAATGGTGCATAATTCAAAATTGCCAAAATGGAATAACCTCCCCCACACTTAAACATCATATTGTCCTCAATTATGAAACAATCAAAACACAATCACATAGCATATATAAACAGAGAGCAACTAGAAGATAAAGCTCAGGGGGCAATCAACACAACAAAAGAGAGGCAAGAGACATAACTTAGAAGGGAATTTTATTGAGTTGGAAAAACTAGTTAAACTAGTGTCCTGCTGACTTGGTTTCTCCCCCACACTTATTCAACAAACTAATGCATCCACAATGTCATACTCAATCACAGAACAAAAGTAAGTAAACAAGTGAAGGAGAGAAACAACTGATGATTATGGAGGTTTCTCATTCTTTTGGTGAACCTTCGATGGATAGCCATACTATGGTGTGACAAGTTTACCACTTGCCACATCGGTGTTAGCATCCACAATTCCAGATCCACCTAAAACATTAACAGAGAGCCTTTCTCCCAAAGGGTCATCAGTGACAATAGGAGAGTTCAATGAGTACAGTGCAGAGTTAGAGTAAACATTTTGGAGTTCAAAATTAGAGCATGCATCATTAATAATAATATTAATCATGTTGACTCCTAAAGGTGAATAATCTTCATGGGGATGTTTCATTGCTTCATACATGTTAAAGCACACTTATTGATCTCCTACCTCCATGATGATGGTACCTTCATGTTAATCATAGTACTAGCAGTCCTTAAGAAAGGTCTCCCAAGAATCAATGTTGTATCCTGCACAATTTCAGAAGACATGTCAAGCACATAAAAGTCAGTTGGAAAGACCAAACCCTTTACCCGGACCAAAATGTCCTCTATGATGCCCACTGGATGCCTAAGAGACCTATCAGCTAATTGCAAAACTACAGATGTAGGCTTTAGACTTTTGACTCCCAATGATGTGTAGACAGACTTAGGCATCATATTAATGGCTGCCCCTAGATCTAATAAGGTTCCTCCTATCGTAACTTTTCCTATAGTGCATGGGATAGTGAAAGATCCAGGGTCTTGCCATTTTACTGGATTTAGGGTTTGAACAATGCTGACACAATGGAGCTGACTTGCACTCTTTCATTTGGTCTGAACTTTCTTTTGTTGGTGCAGAGGTCCTTAAGATATTTAGCATATGCGGGAACCCTTTTAACAAGTTCAAGCAAAGGGATGTTGACTTCTACTTTCCCAAACAAATCAATGACATCTTTCTCATGTTTGATATCCATCATCCTTTTGCTAAGCAAATACGAATTGGGAAAAGGAAGGTCTTTCAGGTTTACCTCCTTGTCGTTTGCTTCATGGGCTCCTTGCTTGCTAATTCCGTGTGGTTTCAGAATTCTCTTGCTTGCTCTTTCATTGTTTGGACTCCTTTTTAGTCAAAAGTGCTCTCTCCTTGGAACTTTTGGACTTCTCGACTCTTTCATTTGTTGAAGGAAATTCTCTACTCTCAATATCCTCTTCATCTTCTCCCTCATCTTGATTTCTGAACCCCACTTTTTTCCATTTCAGAGGGTTATGGCATTTAAACTCTTAGGGTCATAATAGTGTTCGAGGGGATAGTTCCACTATTTCTTGCTTAGTTCTCACTCATATTGTTCCATAACTGAGTGACATAGGAGTTGATATCCTCAACCTTCATCTCTTATTGCTCCATTCTCTTTTCTAGAGCATTGAACCAAGCAGCGTTTTTAGAGGAATCTTGTTGAATGAGATTGGCTATTGCATTGAACTGGTTATTGTTCAAAGTCCTTTCCTCCTTCATCAACACCATCATGTTATGTAGAAGTTGGTTAGTATCCTCCTTTGGTGGGACAACCAGGGCTTGCTGTTGGTTGTGGAACTAGTTTGTGCGAGTACTAGCTCCTCCGCCTTATTGAAATCCATTTGGGCCTCTACCTTATTCATTTCTCCAACTGAATCTAGGATTTGCTTTCCATCCCTCGTTCTAGGTGTTGGAATAGGGATCCTATTTCTGATTGGTCCGACCCTAATCCAATGCAGACATATCTTCATAACGACCAGGGCAGACACTAGATATGTGCATTACTGACCCACAAGTATCACAACTGGGTGCAGTAAGATCCATAGAAGATGTTAGGCGATGCACACTTATGTTTTTCAGTTCTGAAGTGATGAAGGACAACTGTGAAGTCAATTTACTCTCCAAAGAGTTAACTTTAGACTCCAAACTTTCCATTCTTCTGGATTGGGCTGTTGAAGCTCCCAACTCATGTACAGCTCTGGTATCTCTCACACTGTACTGTTGATGATTTAAATTCATCTTCTTGATTAGATCTCATGCCTCCGTAGCTGTAAGCTTAGTTAAAGAACCTCCCGATGCCACATCCAACATACCATTATCTTGACTTTGCAGCCCATCATAAAAATACTACATTAACTGCTCATCAGGTATCTGATGATGGGGACATTTGGACAACAAATCTTGGAAGTGGTTCCAATAGTCATAGAGTGACTCATCATAATCCTGACATGCCAAATAGATCTCCTTCCTCATTGATGAAGTTCTGGAGGCTAAAAAATATTTGTCCAAGAATGCCTTTCGCAAATTAGCCCAACCATGGTAGGCATTCGCCACATGCCTTGGGAGGCTCATATACCACTCCCTTGCTTTTCCCTCCAACGATAGGTGAAAAACCTTCCATAGTACTTGATCAAGCGAAGCTCGTATTGATTTCATACTCTGACAAATCATAGACAAAGATTGCAAATGCATATGGAGATCTTCTCCTGTCAAGCCATGAAATTTAGGAAGAGAGTTAATGAGTAATCCTTTAACTTCAAAATTCACGTCAAAATTAGGACAAGCAACAGTAAATGGATCATAATTCACATCAAAGGTAGTTGCTTCCCTAATAGACCTCCTTCTATGATTTCCTTTATTCTCACCCACTCACTCTTGCTCCCCATTACCTCCATAATCATCATTCCTAGGTTGATTATCATTAAGGTTAGGATTTTGCAGAAAAGCTGGGTTTTCAGCCATTATCACTCCTTCTAACGAGTCATTCTAACTACTTGACTTACTAGACTCCTCTTCAACAACTACATTGCTTCTCTCTTTTTCTCTCTTCTCCTTTCTAATCTTTCTCAAACGTCTCTCAATTTCAGGGTAGAAAGGTAGAAGTTTGGTTTTCTAGGGAATGCATGGGAACAATTCAAATGAAAATAAGATGTAACAAAATTTACTTGCAAGTACAAAAAGTCAAATAAAAAAATGAGATGTGAAGGATGCAAGTGTGTAGGTGCGTGAAAGTATGTATAAAAGTATGTATGCAGGTAAAGTATGTAAGTATGGATCAAAAAGCAATCAAAGGAAATGTTCAAAACTATATGGGTGCAAAAATGCTAAGTATGAAAAGTGCAATTGTTTAATATTCTTTTGTTTTGTATTTTCAAAATTTTGATGCTATGCAAGGAAAATGAAATCCTATACTATTGACAAGTATGAAACTAAACTATCTAGAATGCAATCTAAAGAAAAGGCTCCTAACCTCACTTAGCAGCAAAATGACAAAAGCTAACCTAGAGAACCAATTACTTGGTTCCCCAGCAACGGCGCCATTTTGATTCGGACCTTAGTTCTTTCCCTTGGAGTCCAAATCAAAAATATAATCCAAGGATTGCAATATAGGATGCAACCTCAGGTCATCTCACTTAATTGGAACCTAAACGAATAGACCTAAGCTAACCTATATGTCATGAATTGCAAGCTAAATTAGTAAGGAGGGGGTTTTGATCTTTGGAAACCTTAATAGAATTAAATGGAATTGTAAGAAAAATGTGTAAAAAGTATTTTTGGAAACTTGGGGATGGAAAAAAAAAAGAAAGATAAAGATAATAATCAAATGGTAATAGTATCCTCTTGAAAATGAGCTTTGACTATCATAGTTCGAAATCAATTTTTGATAAGAGTGGAAATCACTAACTTTCAAATCGTAAACCTTAAAGAACTCTTCAATTCCAAGGTCTTAATCAATGAACTCCATTTCTTAAGAACATGTTAAATGCCTTTAGTGTGTGTAATAGGTAAGTCAATGTTGGACACCGATTCCGGAATCCAACTCTTAACAAAATACCACAATACATATTTAATAGTTGAGCGTCCATAATACCTTCTAGGGTTCTTTCCATGAACCCTTATTAAGCATCATTCCACAATGGTGGCGTGCCCATAGCAATCAACATCAAAAACCAAACTACTCTAAATCGATGTAAACATATGTACAACTCATAACTGAACTACTTAAATCTATCATTTCATTTCTTACAGCAACACAGTTTGAAATACTTTGTTCACAAATCGAAGGCCACACCATTGGCTTATTTCAAAACTACAAAGTAGCAAATATAGCAATTCCTTTATGCTCTTGATCACTTGATCTTCTAGCTATAACTTGAGGATAGGGACAGGAAGGGGTGAGCTTGAAAGCTCATAGGTAACAGTTTATAATAAAAAGGTAAGCAGAACCCATGAAAAATATTTTACTTATCTTAGAAATCTTTCATTGAGTTTATAAAATGTCCATTTCTTAGGCTTTCAGCCATAATCCATAAGTTGCAAAACATGAATGCATCAAACTTGATCAAACATATCATGAGCA